>CM035785.1:36697175-36892175 GCA_020466265.1 Siphamia tubifer
TTCACTCTTTGGGTTAGTGTTATTCACTCTTTGGGTTAGTGTTATTCTCTCTTTGGGTTAGTGTTATTTCTCCCAATGTGTCTGAAACTTCCAGCACTCACGTTGTACCTTACAGGTACATTTCCTTGGTTCTGTAATATTTACCAACTTCAGGTAAATTTCTCCTGAATGTCTTTTTTGATGGAGCCACTGCTTTGTTCAACAATTACTCCCCCTGATGTTAAAAGACAAACATTCAAATACAGGCCATATTCTATTTATTGCAGGCCAATTAAAAATGGTTTGGACCATAGTTTGGACCTCCCTGCACTACATGGTATTGGCTCACCTTGACTCACCTTTGGGTTTCTATACAGATACTATAGTACGTAGACGTCATCGTGAAGCGTGGTAAACTTGTTTATTGCCCCGACAAGCTCACACTGGACTTTTCGTCAGTCATCAATGACAGCAATGTCTCAACCTTGTTTTACAGTATTATTTTGCAGGACTGAATTACCTGACTGGGGTGTCCACCGTAACTCCAAAACTAGCTTTTTTTTTTTTTTTTTTTTTAAATGGCAGCTCGCACAGTAATAAGACAATGAAGCAGACCACCAATCAGTGTCTACTAGGGCATTAATGACTTCACTTTTTTTCAAGTTGACTTATCTGTCAATGAAGTTGAAGTTGAGTCGATGGGTCGTGATGACGAAGACAGAGCTGTCCAGCAATTTAACTGCACAACATCAGGGTTGTTCACTCTTCGGTGTGCGTCACCATCAACATTACCATCACCATCAGCTCCATGGTGATGTTTACCCATAAGACCGCTTTCACATATCTGTGACCAGCAGGAGTGCCACATTTGTTCCTAAGGTTGTCCTCCTCCTCAACTCTTAACACCTCCACCTTCAAGTTACATTGGGACTGTCTTTTGCTCATTTGCACTTGTTGCTCCATGGTGACGTTTTTTTAAAAAAATGTATTTTATTTTATTATTTAATTTGTATTTAACGTGACATTTTACTTACTAATCTTTTTATACTTTTACACTTGCACTTACATTGCACTGCTGTCTCTTACATTGTTCTTAAAATGCCCTTCGGGATAAATAAAGTATTTTGAATTGAATTGAACATCAGTAGGGTGAACATATGTCCGGATTTTGTCTGGACCAATGGCTCTAAAACCGGACTGTCCAGAGGTCTGTGACGCATCCACATGTTTTACATAAAATGCAAAAAGTTTAAGACTGCGGCCGCCAAGATACACACCACACTGTCCACATCATGTTTGGAAAAAAAGAGAGTGTTGTCTTAATGCACGTTGTCTCTCACTGCTGCTCATATCACTCAGGTTAGCTAGCAGATGCTGCTCATATCACTCAGGTTAGCTAGCAGATGCTGCTCATATCACTCAGGTTAGCTAGCAGATGCTGCTCATATCACTCAGGTTAGCTAGCGGATGCTGCTCATATCACTCAGGTTAGCTAGCAGATGCTGCTCATATCACTCAGGTTAGCTAGCGGATGCTGCTCATATCACTCAGTTTAGCTAGCGGATGCTGCTCTTATCACTCAGGTTAGCTAGTAGATGCTGCTCATATCACTCAGGTTAGCTAGCAGATGCTGCTCATATCACTCAGGTTAGCTAGCAGATGCTGCTCATATCACTCAGGTTAGCTAGCAGATGCTGCTCATATCACTCATGTTAGCTAGCAGATGCTGCTCATATCACTCAGGTTAGCTAGCAGATGCTGCTCATATCACTCAGGTTAGCTAGCAGATGCTGCTCATATCACTCAGGTTAGCTAGCGGATGCTGCTCATATCACTCAGGTTAGCTAGCGGATGCTGCTCATATCACTCAGTTTAGCTAGCGGATGCTGCTCTTATCACTCAGGTTAGCTAGCGGATGCTGCTCATATCACTCAGGTTAGCTAGCGGATGCTGCTCATATCACTCAGGTTAGCTAGCAGATGCTGCTCATATCACTCAGGTTAGCTAGCAGATGCTGCTCATATCACTCAGGTTAGCTAGCAGATGCTGCTCATATCACTCAGGTTAGCTAGCAGATGCCGCTCATATCACTCAGGTTAGCTAGTGGATGCTGTTCGTATCTGACTGCCTGTGTTTACGCACTGAGGGAGAGGGAGGGAGAGAAAGAATAAGGTGTGACTTGTTGACTCCTCCAAATTTAAGTAAACTTGTGCTATGGAAGTCGATATGTCAACTAGGGCAACTGTTAATGCACTAGTGTCTGCGCTGCTTACTGTACACATCACTTGTGACCGTTTGGAACCTCAGCAGAGGTAATACCTTGGTACCTGGTCACCAAAATGAGCCCAGTTAAATAGAGTTAAGTCAAACTGATACTAGCGGAAATGCAGCATTAAATGCAGCCCAAATGTAACCCTTCTGATTTAACACACAAAGATCAGAACAAAATTGGCTGGTACATACATGAATCTGACAGAAATATCACACATCAACAGTGTCAAAGTAAGAACATGTTAAAAAATAAGTTTTTTTTCATAACACATTGAAGTGACCTTTGACATTTTTTTAACCAATTACACATGATGAGTGACATTTTGTGATAATTAAGAGTATGAACTCTTGACTTGTAGCCAAAAATATGGCCTTACAGTGACTTTGACCTTTGATCAGCATATTTTAATCAGCTCAAGTCTATGTTTTTAACCACCCCTGACCAATGAGATGTAATAGGACTACATGAAGATTGTAACGCTGAAACATGATGTGTCTGACCTTAAAAATAGAAGCTCTAGATGTAAAATATTCAGCACTATTAGTGATACTAATGCAGTTTCTCTCCACTTTTAATCATCCATACTTTCGTTTGATTTCTTAAATCTTTTATGAACAATAATTCCATATGTTCCTGCCACTGTAGGTCATTTATAGATACTCTGTTCTCCTCTGTTACAGATCTGATTGTAGTTGTTGCTTCAATCATTGTGCTGTCAGTTGGTTCCAAAGGTCAAGTGTTTGCCACCTCTGCTGTAAGGTAAGAAATCGTGTGACATTTAAACTAATATTAGTCCTTTCATGCATCATGGTCACTACATTGGACATCTGTTCAAAGCTGTTCTCTTGCATATTTATGGATTTTGTTGTTTTAGTTCCAAATCAGCCAACCCAGTGGACATTTACGCATCATTCCATGCACTATAATTATTGTTGTACATTTGCTGTTCTATATAAGCCTTTACTGCAGTGACATTGAGTTTTAAAAATAGCTAATTAGACTGTAATTACCCGGTTTGTTTTTCCATATTATCTTCGTGCTGGTTTGTTTAAATGTGGAAAAAAACATGAGATTAGCAGCATTAAATGTTTTCATGTTATACTTTGCACACAATATATCAGTTAATACACCTTTCTTTACTTTTAAAATTAAACTCATGGGGCCTGATTTGCTAAATTTCTGCACCTGTAAAAATGTGACTGCATGCAAAAACATGTTGCTGCTCATGTACTCACAGGGCACACTGAGGGTTGCACCCGTCATGTGAGCAAAATAACTTGTTCAACCCATTTAGCATGTTTGCCTTGATTAATATGTAATTGTGAGCATTATTCAGGATGCAGAAAATTCCTGGGAGGAGTAGATGCAAATGTTTATTTCATACCTAACACTTGTGAAGACCAAACTTACATAGACCCAGTAAATCAGCAGAAATATCGTCAGAGTTGAGAATGGGATGTTCTATTTTGGACTTTCCCAAAGACAAACCTTCAGAGGAGACATGTCAGTGTTTTTAACAATGGAGAACAGTGTGTTGTATTATTTTTCAAATTACCCACTCACTCTGGTCACAGGGTTATTATTATTATGTTATAAAATAAAATAAAATAAAATAAAATTTTATTAAATTAAATTATGTTATGTTTAAGAAATGCTAAGGATTTTATAACTCTTTTGTCACTAAATGATCATTCAGATAGAAGTAGGATTTTTCCAAAGGATATTTTGCACATTTCAGGGATTATAGACTGAAATATCAGGATTCTCTTTTATATAATTTAGGTCATGTAACTGGATGAAGAATTATGCAAATATGTAGATATTGATATGGAAGGGTTAATTTTCATTAAACTGTCACCTTAGGAAATAATAGGAAAACACATGTCTGTTCAGAACAGGTTTAGCAGTTTGTTAACTCATTATATTCATGTCCATGAAATGCCCTATAGAGCCAGTGTCCTGATTTAAAACCTAGTGACCTGCTCTGGAATGAACCAGGTTCCAAAATCACAAGGAAATATCCAACCAGCCAAAAACACTTCTGGCAAGTTCTACCAAATCCAAAGCAAAAGTCCGAGAGGTTAGCGGTTGGCGGTTGGCGTTCCGGCTCCAGCTGTCCACATGTCGAAGTGTCCTTGGGCAAGACACTGAACCCTGACTTAGTCTCCCAGTAGGACTGACAGAACCTTAGAAACCTACTGGTGTATGAGTGTGTGTGAATGGGTGAATGTGAGGCTAATGTAAAGCACTTTGAGCATCATGAAGGTGGAAAATAACTATATAAGTGCAGAACCTTTACCATTTAGTACATGTGTAAAATTGTTACAACTGCTAACGGAGGGTTTTACACTGAATATAACATTTAACTTCTGTCCATATTTTGTACTTTTTTTTTTTTTTTACCAAATTGATAGATTTGATCAAAATAAATATTCATTGACTCCAAAAATCAAACTCTTACCAAGTGTATGTTTCTCATTTTAGTTAAAATATCTCATCACACTTAAAATAAAGCCTAAAGAGCAACTTTTCAGTGAGACATAAGAATGGATTTTTCCAACAATGGATCTTAAAAGTCTTATTTCAAGAAATGTTATCAAGATAATGTTCACTTGTTTTATTAATTATATATATATATATATATATATAGGGATATTGCAGTGCACATTATTACAAACATAATAATGACAAAACTTGTAGATGTGGATACATAGGTTTATAGCCAGATGACTAATTTGTAACCCCATTCCTTGATCAGGCTACCTAGTCTAATAAAATATATCACATAAAATATAAAATATACTAATACATTTGATTTAAAACATGTGTCCTATAGCTTAAAACCCTGATGTAAGAAGAAAGACAATACAACATGTGTGTGATTGCGAATGGAACATGTCAATATTTTCTTGGTAAGATTTTCAAGATATGCTGTCTAAGTCCTTATTTCTTATTTACAAGTTAGACTTTATGTGATTATGTCTTATTTTAATCCAGTTGCACTAGAAATGACAAAAATATCCTTGGTCAGATTTAAATTTTTCCAGGTTGTCACATGTATATTGTACTAGTTTCTGACCAATATTCAGAACTCAGTTGCATAAGGAAATATGCAGAATATTTGGAATGAACTCCAACACCATCTTAGACTCAGACTTCATCAGTAACATGAAAGACCAAACTCTCTGCAGCTCCTGAGGAGGAATGAGAACGAGCTCTGGTAAAATCACAAAAAAAAAAAAAAAAAAAATATGGAGAAATCCTTCATAATTGAGTAGTGGCTGTAACTGATGAAGAAGAACACCAGTGATTTTCAGATTTTCAGAAATAGTAATTGTAAAGTTATGATAGCTACATAGGAAACAAGTTTGGCTTGAACATAATTTGATCATTTGTATGCTGTGTTTTTTTTTCCCAGAGGCATTCGCTTCCTGCAAATCCTGCGTATGCTCCACGTGGACCGTCAGGGAGGAACGTGGCGTCTCCTGGGCTCCGTTGTCTTCATCCATCGGCAGGTACACAATCACACCTTTCATCACGTACAACAGCAGGGCATCTGTTTATTTTCAATACTTGAAGGCTCTCTCTCTCTCTCTCTCTCTCTCTCTCTCTCTTGCTGTCTCTCTGCAGACTTTTAACTTCTCTTCATTAAATGTCATTTTATGTTATATACTGCACTGTGCTCAGAGAATCGCCACAGGGGATGCATATTATAGGAGAGGGAATATGCAGGGAGCTACTGTGCAGTAGGTTAGGGTTATTGAGTCTTCTACTGCAGCTTCCTTCAGGGTATCATTCAACTGAGAAACAGAGGTGGATGTGATTATTCCCGGGGGCCACAATAATTGCCTTCGATGTCGGTGTAAAAAGCAGGAGTGATGAAAGTGAGCAGAGAATCATGTTGTGCATCCACTACCACCTGCCAAGCTTTTTTGTATTGTCCTTGGCTTATGAGCAGTTTTCTCCCAACTGAGACTGGTCATCAGCAGCCATTGACCTTAGCTGGAAGGAACGTAAGCAGTGTAAGGAGTCTCAGGCTGTAAAACATTAAAGCATTTTCTCCTTCGCTACAAATTCACTCTACAACACCACATTAAGAGGAGACTGAAATCATGATGGGCTGCATGGGAAGGCATCTGCACCGGACTTCTGACAGACACCTGCTCATTACAATAGTATTATTTATCTATTATGTATATATTCTGCTTTAGAGCCATCCAAACCAGAAGCAGAATTCGTCCATGTGCTGCCAGTGCTAGTACTGTCAATCGTTGAAAAATATGTTGTAACAACCCAATAATGTCATAATTTCCTGAAAAATGTAAGAAAATTTGCACTTACCTCAATTGAAAATGTAGCAAGTGGTGCCAGGCCCCTCGCAAAAACGTTAGCTATTACTGTAATGCTAACGGTGCTAGCTAAAGGTGAAGCTATGGTTGTGGTATTTATTTGATGGTCAAAGTTCACGATACCATTCTGTCAACAATAGTGACTGAGTACTTATCACCACTCTTTTTAAAGTTATGGCCACTTAAAATCATATGACCTTGATTTTGACCTTTCAAAGTTACTCAAGGTCAAACGTCACGGTGCCAGTTTTCCTATCTGCTTTCAATAGAAATTCAGTTTCAACATTTCAACTCGTTTTTCCATTTTAGTCTATTTAATTGTTCTTAGGTATTACCTGAGTGATCCCTGACCTCTTGGGTCAACAATAGGTCAAAATCTATACACTCACAAGATGTAGAATTGAAAGCATTTTGGTGCTCACTGGAAGTTTCTAAGACAAATCGTTCAAGAATGATATTCAAAATTACATTTTGACTTTTATTTTGACCTTGACCTTTGATCTATTGCAGGCATGCCCAAAGTCTGGCCCTTCAATCTCTTATATTTCATACGGCCCACAGCTTCAGTTTTATTATATAATATTTATGGCCCACATGGACTGTTAAACATAATAAATAAATCATAAAAGGTTCAAAATCCTTTATATAGTCCTAGTATAGGTAATGTTGGTGTTCATTCCAAAACCATGGTCTAATTAGTCATGTAGATCTTCCTCGAGGCATAGGAATATAGTTTTGTTTTATGTCTTTTATGTCTTGTGTTTTTATGTTTTAAGATTGTGTCTGTATAAAAGTAGACTATAGACACCTTTGTAGTCAACGTGACTCAACCATCAGAGAAAGTTGAGTGCGCAGACTGGACTCAAAAACTGCATGGAAACGCTGTTGTTTATATAGATGGCATACCTAAAGCATAGCTAGAAATGCCTAGTTGTTGTGTTGTCAGTTGTCAGAATCATTACAAGGACAGAGTTAAACTGTATAGAATTCCATATGGATCTCACCCATTCAAAAAGAAAAAAAATCAATGACGTCTACATTCTAACCACAATCTGGACCTTGAATAAAATTGATGCAGCATGACCCAAGCCTACAATGAAGTACATATTGAAAATAAAAAGAAAGTTATGGGGGATATCAAAGTAGGTGGTTAAGTGATTATCCTGTTTTAGTTAAGCCAGAGGAAGTATTAAACCTGCTAACTGAGTAGCCTGCTAGCCTTCTCTAGTTAAGAGAATAGGGAGTCCAGGCTCCTCTGTTATCAGGTTTACCACCACCTCTAGGTGAACATGGGGTTAAAGGTGTCATTCCATGGTTATTTCATTAATATTGGAGGGTAGAGTGTTTGGGGGGGGTCTTTACAAATCAATCATGGTAAAGATGATCAGTACAATGATTGACCAGTTTTCCTCTGGTTCCACCCTCAAGACTTGACTAAAAAAATATTTTTTTTCCCCCAAACATTCTAAATCAGTGCATGATATAGGATCGTGAAGAGGTTTTCAAGCAATATGGTAAAAAATTTTTCCAAAAAATATCTCCCACCTCAACTTTAAGTGCAAATATACCATTTTCAGGAAACTATTACATTATAGGGTGCTACATACGTAGTTTGCTTTTTCTAGTGATGCAGAGGAGAGTATTGTAACCCAGTGTTAGAATGAGTGACTGCACTTAAATCAAAATGCAGTTAACACCCATTACAGCTTACATAAGTGGGGCACAGAGTCTGACAGAAGTGGGTAGAAGTGATTCACACAGTAGTCAGAGCAAACCATTCCATTCCATCTTATAGAATTGTGTTAACCATTAACATAATGTCACAAAAAAAAACAAGTTCACTTGTAGCAAACTTCAAAACTACTTAAATAGACTTGAACTGATGCAAAAGTGGCCAAATGGTTCCATGTGAAGTCAGAGTTTACTAGTGTTCCTACTTTTACCAATGAGTGTCACTAGTCCACTTTGCTAATGCTTCCAGGATATAGGAGTGATGGTGAGATGATCTCATATGTATTAATACACCAACATCCGCATGGTAGAGAAGCTGTTGGGGAATGTAAAGTTTGGTTTGGAATCATATCACGATGCCTTGGTTACGGAATATTTGATAAAAAGCAACCCAATAATAGTGTATGTTTTTAGTTTCATTTCAAAGTGTTTTCTCTTTATTGGGGTAAAGTGTTAGGACACATTATGGTAATAGCTATAAGATGTCCTGTTTATGTAGATTTGGGATAAAATATTAATTAATTGATTTGTTTGTTTGTTTCAATTATGTCATGACAATTTCAAAACAGAAATGTAAAAATAAAAATGGTAAAGTTACAGTGTTAAGCCTCAAAATTTCCATGAATGAAAGTAGGACAAGGAAGAAAATATTACGGAAGTGTCGGAACCCAAATACAGACTCTCTCACTCAGAGTATGTTTAAAGGCTTTATTGTTCACAATAAATATAATAAGATGCGTCTCTCCCTCTGGGACCTCCGTTAGGGGGTTAGCGGCCACGGGTGAAACAGCCTCTAAGAAGAGCGGCAGGGTCAGACAGGCAGAGTTTGATAACCGGGTAATCAGATAGATCACAATCAAAATCCAAATGCACAGTACCGTAAGCCAGAAACTGGTCAATCCAAGAAGTGGGGAGGGCGTCGTAGCCATAGGGGCAAAACCAAATCCAGTTCGAAAATCCAGGGTAAGGGTCATACACAGAAAATTTGAGTGGAAGTTTAAAGGGTTAAAGTTTGTTGCTTGTTAATAAAATTTAAACAGAGGCCCATCACTGGCACATGGAAAATACTTACAGTTAAATATCAGGTCACAGCCCAAAGCGATACCAGCAATTGTAAGAGGAACATAAAAAAAAAACATATTTATTCTCAAGTTCTGTTTAAAACCCATTCCTAGATATGATGGCACTGGAGCTTGAAGTACTCACTATCCTTACATGAGCCAAATCCAGAAAAATAACTGTCTTCCACTCAGAAAGACTAGAAATGCAAGTAACATTATATGCAGAATGTGTTCCTTGCACTGACAAGTGTATGAATCTTTCAGTCATTCTGAAAATATTATCAAATACAGATGTTCTACTACTGTATGAAATGTATAGATATGTGAATATTTGAAATTAAGTAAACAAGATTTTCTCTATCATTTCTGGAATAATCTGCCACTGCTGTTCACAGATGCTTAAAAAAAAATGTTGGATTGACATTTTTGGGCTGAGATACAAAAAAAAAAAAAAAAGTTTCTCTCATCAGGACTTCAGCCCAGTTCACTGCAGTAGTAGTTTCTCTGGCACTGAGTTGTTAAACATAGTTTAATTCACATAGCAGGTAAGTGTGAAGAGAACATTGACTTAAGGAGCTCTTTGACAAAGCAGACGTCCAATTATAGTCAGACACGATAAGATCCAAGCCCAATTAGACGTCCAGAGAAAACCACAGACAGATTCTCACTGAATGTTTCATGAGATGCTTCATATTCACTTTAAATACAAAGGGGAGAAATCATGAGTTTCAGGCTTAATCAAAACTAAAATGACTGAGTGCCTCTGATTTCAATCAAGACTGTGTTGAGAATCAAGTATTATTATGTTTCATTTGTTTCTTTTTCATCTTTTCCCATAACTTGCAGGTTAATAACATGCACACACAAGTTCAGTAAACTCTTACTGGAATTTTTGTTCTTGACATATCATTTATCTTGCACAGTAAATCACAGGAGTATATCATAAACCTTATGGCATAATTGACATCAGTCATAAAATATATGAGGAAAAGCATTGGAACACATTGAATTCGGGGATTTTCGTTTCTAACATCAGTTTGAGATAGAAAACAATAATGAAAAATGCCATAATATACTTTAATATGGTGATAAATATCATATCGTGTATTAATATTGATGTTTATATCTCCAATCAGCATGAACAGGACATCTTACAGCTGTAGCCATGATGTGTCTGTCACAGGTTCGTTCTCGGAGACTTCAGTATTATTGTTGTGATTTATTTACACCAAGTCCACAAAAACAGCATTGATGAGGAGTGCATCAAATATTTACAGGTGAAAAAAACTACCAAAAACCAGGAAAAAAAAAATATTTACACGAGATCTCAAAAGAAAAATTTTAATTACTGTATCATTCAACACTCAAAATAGCTGCACTTTTTCTTTCCAATCCAAAAACACAATATTTAACTATATTTAACACTTCTACTGTAAAAAGCTCATCTTTATATATTCGTAAGCCCCGCCCATAGTCATACCAATCACCACAATATTCAATTAATGTCAACTCTACAATATTTTCATGTTACTTAAATCAATACTATGATATTATTTTGTATCCCAGACCCTTGTTAAAAAAGAAACACCTGAATCCCAACATCTCCCAATACTTTTGTCCATATAGTGGCAGTTATGTTACATATGAGGCTAACAATACCGTACTCATTACTGACAACATTTTGTCTGAAAATCACTAAAATAAACTCCTTAATCTCAGTATTCCATCATTTAAATATACTAACCCTGATAACACTGATAGTTTGTATTTGATGTTTTAAATTATCCAACACATGACTGAGCTTCATTGTGATGAAAATCAGCTCATGTTTGTTTGTTTGTTTGTTTGAGTCAATCCCTTGGGTTCTGTAAATACTGGCAGGTGCAGTAAATGTGCAGGAATCAGTGTTACATAACTGAAAAGATCCCAAAATGTGCAATATTTATTCCTGGTCGAGTAAAAAATACCTTGGAACACAGTGCAAGATGTTTAGGGAATTATTGAGAATTTTTGGAAAGAGCAAATGGGATGGAAGGTTTTTTTAGGAGCCCAGTTAATACATAATACATTCAGATTTGTTTGAGCATTTGTTGGTATTGTAAGTAAATTATTAATATTGTTGATTGTTTTCTTGATTAATGGATTCATTCTTTGGTCAGTTGTTAGAAGAATAAAATATATTCAGTTTTCATAGAGGAACAAATACATCAGATTTAACGGGCTACAATCAGGCTGCGATTTAGGGGTAGAGTGGGTCGTCCAATAACAGAAGGGTTAGCAGTTTGAATCCCACTCTGTCCTACTCATGTGCTGTTGACAAGACACTTTACCTTCCTCCTCACACTGGTATATGAATGATAGACACTTGTCGGATGGGCCGTACTTGCCAATAGTTGGGTTTCAGTCACATGACTATGATGACGTCTGCAGCTGGAGGGCAGGAAGTAACCATGTACTATGTCGCCATGGAGGAAACCATTGAAGACAGTGCTTATTGTATAGATTTAGATCCAGTTTGGAAACACAGATACATACAGTTAGTTAAAAAAAATGTCTTGAATGTGACCCGTATCTTATGAAAACAGAACTCAAAGATTTGCTAACAATGGAGGCTGTTGATATTACTAACTACCTGGTCCTGCAGACATTCTACGACTAGGGTGACCATTTGTCCGGATTACGTCCGGTCAGTCTGGTTTTAGAGCCATCTGTCTGGCCGTCTGTCAAGTGTCCGGCTTTTTCACATTTTGTCCTCCTTTCATACAATTGTCCGCCACCGTTGCATTAATCATCATAAATCCCCACCCGCTATGCAATGTATAGTAACCCCCCTGAAGCAGCGCATGAAGTGGACACAGTGCAGCCCATCCCCCCCCCCAAACCTGTCTGTCCTAACTTTAGGGGTTTGTCTTCCTTTTTGGACACAAGTGTCCTCCTTTCCTCCTTCATGCCAGTGGTCACCCTACCCACTACGCTAGTAGCAGATGAAAATGTACAAAAATTTGGAGGCATAGAACTTTTTTGTCAGTGGGTGGGTCCACAACCTCAGTGCCAAAAGGTTCAGTGATAATTATTGTTTGGTCTTCACCAGCGTGAGTGTTTTATTTGTAAAGATGCGACGTCAAAATGTATTGCATGTTTACATTAGTCACTGCTAGCTGCTAGCAGTAGCAACTGTAACGTAAACAAACATGCAACGCATCTTGATGTGTCTAGGTAAACCATGTTACAACAGTAACTATTACAACTATATTATTACAACTGAACATTTCACCACAACCTAACGATGGGTTCATAGGAGAGGCATATTCACAAAAAAAGTTAGCTTTCGAACATACCTCTGACGAAGTGGTTACTGCAGACACAGGCATCAGCATTAGCATTAGCAGACTCTGCTCCTCCTGACCACAAACACAAATTGAAAATCCACTTTTTACAGCGTTTTTTCTGTGAGGTTTTTCCATTTCTTTTTCCATTTCTATACTTTGTGAATGGTAATCTTTGCTACACAAAACATTATATATATGTGTATATATATATATATATATATATATATATATATATGTGTGTGTGTGTGTGTGTATATATATATATATATATATATATATATATGTATTGTGTTCTAAAAAGGAAACACATCTGAAAAACTACACTTGAATGCACATTGTACACAGTACTCCTGGGCCGTATCATGTAGAACTCATTTATGTAGAACTCATGTAGAATCTCATTTAATCATATTTTGAATTTTCTTTTTAATGCAAGTTCGGTGTGACCACATTCTAGCGCCTTCTATAGATGAGCCAACACTGGTTTCAAGTGCACCATGTTTCCCCAAAGGACAATGTTCACTGAATTAATGTGAAAATATCATTACATCATATCTGCTAAAGGTTCATACCATTTTCCAAATACAAGTGTGTAGATAATTCATTAAGCAGACAGGAGAAGCGTTACCTACTTCAAGCAGGTAAAACTGCTCGTGTCAGCTAAATTAATTATCTACACACCATTAGTCCATGAATGAACGGCAGCAGAGGGTTGAGACAGCACGATTCTGAATGACGATTTTAATTATCACATCAACATATTTACATAAATATTCATATGCATATGCCACATTATTAGCAAAAACAGCACACTGGTCTTTAAGTTAACTCACTGTAAACTGATATTTCATTACATTTTAATAATAGTCCTAGTTATAAAATATACATGGTGACTGGGTTGTGAAATCTCTGAAATCACCCCTTTAGCTATTTGTACGAACTATGTCATGTATTTTTTCTTTTGTTTCAGGAGCTGATAACTACCTTATACATTGGATTCTTGAGCTTGATCTTCTCCTCGTACTTTGTCTACCTGGCAGAAAAAGATGCAGTGGACGGCGGTGGCTACACAGAGTTTGAGAACTACGCTGATGCTCTGTGGTGGGGAGTGGTAAGATTCTGTATATTTGTCGTCCAGGCTGCACTGCCTATTGTCCTTTTTGTACCAGCCGTATACAAAATAAAGGATGTGATTTGTAGCCTTTGTAATAAAAAAAAAATACATCATTTATGGGTTTGAGCCTCTGCCTGAGCTGCCACAAACTGAAGCCAAGCTCTTGTGGCTGCCTCCATTTTCTGCTGCAGCAGTGCATCATTATGTTTTCTCTCTGCTGCAGGAACTTGTCATTTGCCTACTACAGTGCTGTTTCTCCTTTTTCTTTTGCACAATAACATTAGCAATACACACAGATCTTCACGGTGTAGTCAAGCCATTTCAGACTCCATAGGGAAGGAAGACCGAAGTAATTGTATTTAATATAACATGGTCTGTACTAAATCATCATCATACTGTACAATAAAATGTACGTTATTTACTAAATAATTGTCTAACATATAAGAGAGCAATGTAAGAGAAGAAAATTGATATAATATTTAGAATTATGGATTTTATTAGTGTGTAAGTGGGCTGCATTAGTTACTATAGAGCATATTTACCTGTACAACAATAGCAGAGTTCAGAGTGAGATTGTGGCGTGTGTGTGTGTGTGTGTGTGTGTGTACATGTGCACATGTGTGTGTATGTATGTGAAACAGAGAGAGAGAGATAATGTGCTTTATTGTGCTTCAGTGAGATCAGTATGACTTCTGTTCTGCAGCATTGTTATAGCTGGAATATCTAAATCCTACCCGGATACAGCAATGCTATTTTTTGATTGGCTGGTGGGTAGCTATATTCTTTTTAACTGATGAACTGGTGCATGGCAGGTGACTTCTGAACTCTACAGGGAACCCACTTGATTCCTACCTGTTCCACTGTTATAAAACTTAGTGGGTGTTGTCCTGGTCATGCTGGAATATGTACAATATATTTATGCCAGTTTTCATTTGCATTGCTATGTTTTGACTTTATTTTTACTCTATTTTTACTGTAGTTTTATTTGTGCTGTAAAATGATTAAATTTTTAATCAGATTAATTACAGGGTTGCTACAGATTAATTAAAAATAATCATGTTCAGAACATGTTATGCCAGTTACCTGTTCTGTCTGGGTTTTTTTTTTGTACTTAAAGGTCAATATTATCTGGATAAGATAAGAATTTTCTTTGGAAGGATCTTGTGTGCATTTCGAAGCATGTCATGGTATTACATAACTAAATCCTTACAAAAGTGTGTGTTGGATCTCAAAGGTTGTTCTTTCATGAAGAGATAATGCACAGGAAACATAAGTAACAAGAATGATGACTCCACCACAGAAATGTTCAGCCTTAGTCCAGGACAGGAGTCGGCAACCTGTGGCTCCGGAACCACATGCGACTCTTTCATCCGTATCCTGTGGCTCCGAGTGACTTGGGAAAACAATTACTAAAAAAAAAAAAAACTCAACTAAGTATTTCATTGAAGTATACTTCATTTGTATTAGTTTTTTTTTTTTTATTATTATTATTTTAGTCACAAATTGGAAGATTATTGTGATATTGAAATATTAAAATATTAACTAAATAAATATATTTTATTATTTTTCAATAAACTTAATACTCGTGGAAGCCAGTATAATGTATACCCACCAAAATGTTGTCCATTTTTTGCCACCTTCAATGCCAGCAAGGCCAAGTACAAAGAAATGTAAGAAAAGAAAAATATCTGAAGACCTGGGACTGTTAGCAAACCTGGAGCTGAATGCACAACGCAGAGTATGCAAAAAGAAATTAAAAAAACAAAACATATATGACAAAGTCCCACAAGGTTAAAGGTTAACCAGGCCTGGAGTGTCTTACCTTTACACTGGACCAGTGTAAAAGTAAGAAAAAATAATATATACACTGTTATCTTCATTATAGATTAAATAGCCCATCTTCAAAAGGGTCAAAGCACTAATAAGTATGATTGGGGTGAACCCCAAGCATGAAAGGGATGTTGTTATTGTTTTTTTCCCTTTCTTTTTAATAAATGACATTTTTAAAAATTCTTTTATTTATTTATTTATTTATTAAAATTTTCGGTCTCAAAAAGCAGGGCTCTAAATTAACACCCACCAACCGCCAAATGCGGGTGAAAATCCATTTTGGCGGGTAGAAAAAAAAACTTACTAGCCACTTTGGCTGGTGGCGAGTGCAGACCCGGTTGTAGCTATGAGCAGGCTAGGCGACGGACCAGGGCGCAATCCTCTATGGGGCGCCAGCATATGACCGTCCTTTTTTTTTTTTTATCCTTCCCCTGTCTTTTTTTTTTTCGTCTTGCTTGCTTCGGCCCAGGATTGGCCATTCTAGCACCGTGTGCTAGAACGCGTGCCATTGCGCCCGCCAGTGCGCGTGCCAGGACACGCCCTGTAACACGTGAAAGCACGCCAGTGCGCGTGCTAGAACGCGTGATATAATAAACACAACACGTAGCTATGTGAACACTTTGGCTTGCCATAGGGGCGCTGCCTGGGCCAAAGCAAGCAAGACGAAAAAAAAAAAAAAGACAGGGGAAGGATAAAAAAAATAGGACGGTCATATGTTGGCACTGTGCGCGCAATGGCACATGTTCTAGCACGCAATAGCACTGCTGTGCCATTGCACGCACCATTGCACGTGCCAGAACGCGCCCTGTAACGCGTGAAAGCGCGCCAGGCTGTAGGGATACTTCTGTGTTTGACAGGATTGCTAATAAGCCCAAATGAATTGATCATAACGGGCCTATATGGGGATTTGGTGCTATCTTTGGTCAGTTGATGAGTCCACAAATAGGCTAAGGAAATGAGACAGTGAGTTCATGGTTTAAGAAAGTTTATAAAGTGATTAACTAAAAAGTAAATAAATAAATGGGACGTGTGCTGTTAAATGTGTTTACTTTTTTAAATCTGTGGGGGTGAGAAAAGGGCAAAGGCTGGAGGGGATGTTGTCGAGTCTGAGGTAACGGTAACGGTATTGTAATATAGGTGAGAACAGTAAAGAAATGTTAACAGTGAAAGGTGAGAAAATGTAAAAGAAACAAGATGTAATGTGAGTGTATGTTTACAGATATTTAATGGGGACAGTGGAGATAAACAGTAAAGAAGTTAGGAGTTAAATGTGAAAATGCAAAAAAAAAAAAATAAATTATCATGTTTGAAGAAACGATATGGGGACCAATTGAGAAAATGTACTGTAATATAGTACAGTATAGTATAGTATGTATAGTATATATAGTATAGTATGTATTGTATAAATTGTAATATAGGTGAGAAAAGTAAAGAAGTGTTAACAGTGAAAGGTGAGAAAATGTAAAAGCAAGACATTTTAAGAGTTAAATGTGAAAATGTAAAAAAAAAAAATTATCATATGTTTAAATAAATGAATTATTTCAAGAGGAAAAGGTTAAATAAAATAATTTAATGAAATTTGAAGGCGTGTGTCTCATTTTGGTCAGAGGAAAGAAATGGCTAGTTGAATTTCTGATTGGCTAGTAAGATAAAAAATCTACTACCAACATTGGCTGGTGATGAAAAAAGTTAATTTAGAGCCCTGTCAAAAAGTTTTGCAGGCCCCCTAGTGTTTTCTTTTCTTTCAGTGTTAAAAGATGCCTGGTAAAAGATGCCTTGGTTTAGTTGACAGCATAGCCTACATAGCAAACTTGTAATAAAGCAAAGCACTTGAAAAATAAAAATGACCAGTATCAATGTAACTTCACAGCTGTTTATTTTCCACCACAATAAGCCTCAAAGTCCACTTACTGCATGTCTGTTACTGGTCAGTTCCTCCATGGTGACAAGGTCCAGGAGTTTTCTCCTAATGCTACTTTCTCATATCTTGTTTTGATGCTTGTATTCTTTAACTTTCTTCGGTTTATTGGTTATCTCGACATTTCTTTCATACCCTGCTGTAGCCATCATCATCGCTCACTGAACACATTTTGTCCTAGTATTATTAGTTTGCTTTGTACCACTGCCCAGGTCAATCATAGTGAGACTCTTTTTTTCATCATCAAATGATAAAGTGTCATATCAGAGTATAGGAAAGTTTCACTTAGTTTCAACCCCTTTGACATGAAACATTAACATGTCACATTAAGTGTCTTATGCCCTATTCGCACGGGATAAGTGTTACCTATGGACCACTGGTAATTCAGAATAATTACGGAGAATGTCTGAATTCTTAGTCCAGTCTTGGGCCCGTGTCCATGATTTACTCAGTAATAATTCCACCGCAAATTACCTACTGTGTTTCGGCGAAAAACAGACGTCCAGGGGTAATTCAAGTCCCATATGAATGCAAATGTCTGTGTTTGTGATTTCAATCGCGCGCCTCTTGTCTTTTTCTGGACTTAATAATGCAGGAAGCGGTCGGAATTGTATGGAAGATATGGTCAGGCCAACCCACATGTACACTAACATTTATAGCTATCTGAAGTTGTCTCTATAGATTCAGTCGGCTGTTTTCCAGAGGGAAAGTCTATGCTAAGAACTGTCCATTCACTTCCATTGTAACCTCGAGAATGACTAACCCCGCTGTTATTTTGAAGGTGTGGAGCAAATTTATAGACTGCATCCATATCAATGGGATTTTTCCCTTTGTGGATACAGCGCTGTTCTTATGCATACTTTGTTTTCATACTACCTTATTAATGTATTGAGACCAAACAGGATGTTGTGAACTTACGACATATCCAGTCATAATGTCTGGAATTTGCCTAAATTACAGAATGCGCCACACAATAACACAGAGGTACGGGGGTAATTACGAATTACCAGTGGTCCATAGGTAGGCGAATAGTACATTCCTGTCCCTACAAAATGTGTTGAATTTTAAAGAATATCAAAAACTGCCAAGTGTGTGCATGTGTGTTTGTAATAGCAGTCAGAAAGTTTGAGTTGGTTTATGGTCCTTGACATAAGTGGTTGGTTGGAGGTGAATCAGTGCTGCTCTGCACTCCTGCACTTCTCCTGCTTGAGTTAAAATGTGAAGAAGTGTTTCAAAATGAGACATCTGCTGTATGTATGTATTATCACATTGATATCACACTTGCATAGACATTTGAATGCATTATAACCCATTTGCTTGACCCAAATGCTTCACACTGAGCACGTTTTCACACTATTCTGACCTTATTCTGAAAAAAATACACTGATAATATTGTATTTCTATGAAGATTCTTTCAGCATGTACTTGGTAATATCAGAAAATGAGAGTCATTTTCCAACATTGCTGAATACATGTTAAAAGAACTAGAATGTAGCCATTTTATTATAAGGTGTATTTATGCTCAGCTGGGGTAAAGACATAGATCCACTACAGTAGAGATGGCTCTTTAAAGAAAAACATGTGTCTAGTCAGAATAAGAAACACCCACATCTACTGTTAAACATTAGGACATTATGGCAGAGAATATCAACATTTATAGGTAACAGCAAATCACAATCAAAATATTTTATTAATCCTAGTGGACATTTTTGTAGGTTAGAATTGCTTATGTAAGTATTAATAAAAAACACACAAAAAAAACCCCAGCTCATATTAATACCAACATGTAGGGACTGAATTTAGTAAATGTCTTGTTCCATTTTTAACTTAATTTTCCATCATGCGGCATGGCACTGTGCTGCCCATCAACCATGATGGCTGAGACGTCATGTATTCTATTGTATTCTAAAATTACTAATATCAGTAATACTTTACTTGACGGGTGAGTTCATAACACATTCATAGCAGCTGTCATAAATTGCACATAAAGCATTCATGACTGTTTCATGATGATTCAACAGCCATACCAAACTTTTTATGAATGTCGAAGACAGAACAATGACAACTTTTCAAAATAAAAGTCCAACAATTACAAAGCAGCAGTGCTGTATTTTTACCCCCAAACCTCTTACAATTACATCACATCACATCCAAGTCAATGGGCTAATCCAGTCCAGTGACAATTTGTTTAATAATGTTTAATAACCTTTGCTGGTGATTTATTTTTTTGCTAAAGGGAATGTCCATCTGTTCCAGGTAGAGGAAATGATACATTAAACAAATACAATTAAACATTAAAAAAACAAAAAACAAATTGGCACTGGACCATTGACTCAGATATGACGTGAAGGTAAGAGATTGGGGGGGTGCTTTGCTTTTGTTGGACTTTTATTTTGAAAAGTTGTCATCCTGTATTCGAGTGAACGAGCCTTTTTCTTTTTACTTTGGAACAGGCTTCCTCTGGACATAAGGCAGGCATGTAGATGTTTTTAAAGCAAAGCTTGTTCACATTGTGTTATATGTCTTGATTTGTTTTACTGTGTTAATCTTTTATGATTTATTGTTTGTGACTTACTATTATTCATGAAAGGTTTGGTATGAATGTTGAGTCATGTCTCATGAAACAGTCATGAATGTTTTATGTGCAGTTTATGACAACTGCTATGAATATGTTATAAACTGACCCATCAAGTAAAGTGTTAGCCTAATATCTCCCAAAATATCACCTATTATTCAACTGTAGATACCAAATTCACCAGTTAAACATGTCTCAATTTCTCATAACTGTGCACACACACACACACACACACACACACACATGCTCTCATGCTTTGAAATCTTACAGTATTCTGATGTAGATATATGTGTTTGTGTGTATTCTCCATTCGAACATAATTACACTAACAATTGTACATGACCCTAGTGAGGATAAAGGGGTTTCATACGACAAGACGAAACACTATGTACTGAACAGACATATTATCAGTGTGATAAGTAAAAGTCAAACATAAATAAGTGTGCAGAAATATTGCTGTGTAAAAATAATCATATTCCTGAACAGATTTTCGCCGATAATTTTTGGTCTGACCACTCCTGCCAGACCACTGGATATCTTTCATGTGAATGTGATCACTTAAAAAATATTCAGTTTAGAAATATATTAATGAATATAATGGAGAGGAAAAACATGATTGTATTCTGGATGATTTACTATTACTAGCTTGTGCCACAGGGGGGGTGCTATAAAGTTTAAAATCTCTAAACACTCTTGTTCATATCTCTGGAACTATTTGACTGATTGACTTCAAATCAAGTGCAAGTTAAAGGTCATGACCTGAGGATGCCATATATTATGACATCATAGCTGCCCGGTTAAGGATATGGGGTGTTCTGGGATATCCCTCTAGCCATTTCTTCTTCTAGTCTTGCTTCTCATCATCTGAATCTGTTTTATCCTCACTAGGGTTGCAGGGGTCACTGGGGGCTTAATCTAGTTATAATGGGTGAAGGCGGGGTACACCCTGTATGAGTCTCCAGTTCATCTCAGGACTGAACATATATAGACAAACAATCACTCTCACATTCACACCTATGGGTAATTTAGATTAACCAATTAACCTATCAGTGCATGTGTTTGGATGGTGGGAAGAAGCCATAGTACCTGGAGAAAACCCATGTAGACACGAGGAGAACACGCAAACTCCACACAGAAAGGTCTGGTGTGGGAATCGAACCAGGGACCTTCTTGCTGTGAGGGACTAGTGCTAACCACTGCACCACCTAATAATACAAGAGTCATTGTCATAAGTTCTATTCCATTTCAAGTCAATGCTCATTGGTCCTGCTCAATGAAACAGCTGAATATTGCGATAACATGTAAAATAATACAGATTTTACCTCATATGTTACTTGGCAAAAGCAAAGGAAAAGGTCGTGCAGAAACACTGGTTTGTTGTTAAGCGTATTTGTATTTTGGAAAGTAAAAGGTCAAGCATTAGCTGTTTTATGTAGTGTTTTGTTGTTATAGTAGGAGTACAGTGAACACCCTCAGGCACCTCTAGTGGGCCGCTTACACCAGTTGTAAAACAAGGATTGTAGAGAGAATCCTGGATAGAGATTTATTTTCAGACAATAAGTCAAAACCTACCCATGGGATTTTGAAGGATATTAAAAATGTAGACACACAGTAGAGTGAAACCTCCTATATAAATTGAAACATATTTACCAGATTTACTCACTGTCCACCTTATGTTTGTCCAGGTGCTGATCTACTCATACTGTCTACATGAAATACCCAGGGATTAAATATGAGAGTCAGAGTTTGGATGGTGTAAGCACGTTTGAGTTGTGGTTGAAAGGTCATGGTCTCCTGTAGCAAAACAAAACTTTAGAGTTGTCTCTTACAAATCAACTACAGCTTCCTGAAGGTGTTATAGGTCTCAGATCCAAGTAGGGAAAACGTAATATTTTATCTGAGGGAATTCATATATTTCTTTTCCCTCTAAATCAATCACTTCTTGAAGGGGTAATGCTGCTCAGAAACTCACAAACCTTTGGGCGAGTAGCAGAGGTGGTGAAAGACTTCAATGGGCAAGGATGTGGAAAAAGTGCTCAGCAGTAACTCCTACAAAACTTAAAAGCTGAAGCCCCTACAGTGGGGTTCACCTGGGTGTATCCCAGTGTGTGAACATGTGCATCAGGTCTAGATGTAAAAAAAAAAAAAAAAAAAAGCACCTCACAGCACAGGTGTCAAACATGTGGCCCGGGGCCCAAAACCAGCCAAAGGATCCAATCTGGGCTGTGGGATGCAAAAATTGCACTAAAGATATTAACAGTCAAGGAAGTTAAAATCATTTCAGGTAAATTCAATCCAAAGTGAATGAGACCAGTAAAATATTATAGTGTGGCCATAGTTCAGTTGGTAGAGCGGATCGTACAATAACCATTCAAATCCTGTTCTGTCCTAGTCAGTTCTACTTCTAGACACTTCACCCTTGTTGCCTCCAGTGTCACTCATACTGTTGTATGAATGTTTGGTGGTGATGAGAGGTGTAAAATGGCACCCATGCTTCTGATAATGTGAGAGTGAATGGATAATGGATCACTAATGTCAAGCACTTTGAGCGGCCAAAAAGCGCTATATAATTAGAAAATTATAATTATAAAAATGAATATAACTTCAAATGTTCCTTTTTTTAAGTGTAAAAAAGTTAAAAAAAAAAAAAATCGATATATTTTTACAAAAATTATTACAAAACATAACAACCTGAAATGTATGTGGAATTTTACTAATATTCTGCTTGTTACTAAATGTTTGTATTTGTAGATCCACTGTGGTCTGTAACTTGTGATTAAGATGTATTAATGTTAAACTAAAGTGTAATATTGCTTAACATTGTACTGACTTTTCTTAACAATTTACAAGTTGTTCATGTTATGTTCACATACAGTTCATAGATGTAAACATTTTCATTGTGAAATTTTGCTTTTTTTTTTAAATTCAAAAACACAGAGAAAAGTTTGGTGTTCACATTATGTGTGAGTTTTTATCCTATTATTTATATTATTTTACTGGTCGAACTTTAATACAATGAAAAGTGAGACATATATTTACAATGCACTCTAATATTAGTAATTAAACACATATATGACATCTGTGTCATATTCATATCTCAAAACATGAAATTTAAAAAAATATATATTTTCTCTTTGAAGAAAAAAGGACATTTTACCTAGATGTATAATATGGTATTATCTGAATGAACAGTCTAGATGCATGATCTGATCTGATTGGTTGATGAAGTATTTTGTTCTCTTATTCTATTCTATAGAATCAAATAGATTATAATATATGCCGTTACTGTCACAGGAACAATGGTTCTGTTCAATATCACACAAGTACTGAAAAATTTAAACAATGTACAAAATCAACAAATTAAAAATTAAATATGCTGTTAAAGTGCTAAAAAATTAATATGTACAAAAAGCAAATTCTATATTACTGATGACAAATAAGTACAACAATTAATACGTACAGGAAAATCATCATTCATTCATTCATTAAACCTGACAAAATGTCTGTTTTATTGCATTTCAGAGGAAACTGTTATGTTTTAAATGTGTGCTTCATGCTGTGCTGTTTCTCCTAACAGCGTTTTTTTTTTTTTTTTTTTTTCATTTGGACTCTAATGCCATTCATATGCACAAAGATCTGATGAAACCATTAGTGCTATCAGTCAGGCCTGGGAAAATAAAAAATAGAAATGACTGGTTTATGGTTTACTTCAGCGTACCCATCAACTGTAAAAGTGTCTGACGAAACATTTAATAAGCAACATAGCCTTGTGCTTACACTGCATGGATGCTTTGCTAATAATTATGTACCTGGAGAGTTTTGCCTTAGGGTCTCCACATATTTCAGCACAGTTGCAGCTAATTGACCAGTGAGAGCTTTTATAGAAAACAACCAATCACAGCAGAGTAAAACTGTCCAATCCGACATCAGTATTCCCCAAACCATCAGTGTCACAGTGTTTCTTACGGTCAACATTAAGTCAGTCTTATATTATTTACATTAATGACTTTACATTAACATTTATGGCCACTTGAATTTCCCTTAAGAAATCGTTAAGAACTTTTGTGATGAATAATTACCACAGTGACGATGAGATTTACCTTTAACTAATGTAGTGAGCAGCGTCTTATTTCTTACACATCCATCAGTATGATAGTGAGCATAAAGACTGGTTTGTGTTCACGGGGTCGAGTGAGTTCACACTGACCCTGTTCTAAAGTGATGGATGCATCTGAGTGAGAAGAGAAGGGGATGAAATGATTACCCATCATGCCTAGTGCCTAGAGTTCAAGTCTATGGGGCCAGTGTTCAGATCTGCACTGTAAGAAAAGAAAAGAAAATTACCACAGAATTAACAGAAAAAAATGACAAGTGATAATACAATCCAATGTTGCTTATTTGAGAAGATTTTTGTGCTAAATAATTAATTCAAATATAGCTGAAGTTTTTACAGGAAGAGTATGTTAATGAAAGTATATCTGTGTGTAAATTATGTATTTCTATTGCTTTGAGAAAATTCTAAATTGAACAATAATGTGATGCTGTTTAGGTCCGTCATCACCTGACCATTCTAGTATTCCATTCACGCAAAAAACAAATAACATCTTTGTATGCTTGGTTTTCGCATTTTTTTTTTGGATGATCAAAAAATCAGGGGTTGGTGTTGGATTTCCTTTTCCCAACCCAAAACAGAACAAACTGAAATGACCAATAGGGATATAAGAAAATATCAGCTGTGCAATATATCACGGTATTTCATTTCACAATACTGGAGCGATATTTTTAGGTATTCAAATGCAGACATAGTGGAAGGCTGAGTACACGGTACATAGTATGGTGTACACATTTTGACATATCATTAACCTCATAGCACAGTCATTTCTAGTTTTATGGTCATATTTTTTGGGCAAATTATGATCGCTGTATAACTTTACACTAACACAACTCTTTCATTTTTCATTATCATTGATGAAAAAAAAGGATTCATATAGCACTTTTATATGAACACATGCTCGAAGTCGAACGGTGGTGCAGTGGTTAGCGAGAAGGACCCTGGTTCTACCTTTCTATGTGGAGTTTGCATGTTCTCCCTGTGTCTGTTTCAGTTTTCTCCAGGTACTGCAGTTTCCTCCCACCATCCAAACACATGCACTGATAGGTTATTTGGTTAATCTAAATTGTCCATAGGTGTGAATGTGAGAGTGATTGTTTGTCTATATATGTTCAGCCCTGAGATGAACTGGAGACTCATACAGGGTGTACCCCGCCTTCACCCATTGAAGCTGGATTAGACCCTCAGTGACCCCTGCGACCCTAGTGAGGATAAAGACGACGAGAAACATAATCCAAGCACATATAGTGGATCCCTTATTCATTCACTCACATGAACATTTTTATCATTTTGTCCAACTTTGTTCAAAAAAAAAAAAAAAAACCTGTGTGGATGATATATTGATCAGTCTCTTTTGTCCAAAAAATTTCTAACTGAAGTATCTACACAGTAAATTTTGCAGTGTTAAATCAACACTTAGAGAGTTTATTTAACTTCTTCTAGAGTGTATTTGGTCCCATTGTCTCCAAATTAACACTGCAAAATGTACAGTGTACAGGGTGGCCGATAAACACTTACCTTCACTAATTCCCCTCTTTGTTCTTGAAGGTCACTGTGACGACCATTGGATACGGAGACAAAGTTCCTCAAACATGGATTGGAAAGACCATTGCCTCGTGCTTCTCAGTCTTTGCTATCTCTTTTTTTGCACTGCCGGCGGTAAGTATTAATCGATCAGTGACATTTTCTTCATGTAATACCACATCACACTGCACATACTGTTTTTCAGATTTGTTTTCTATATATAATGTCTATATTGTGTTAACATACTCAGTACTATCACTTGGTTCTACCTCAGTTGCAGGGGTGGTCAAAGTACTCACATTCTGTACTTAAGTAGAAGTACAGCTACTGGTGTGAAAAAATACTCTGGTAAAAATGGAAGTACTGATTCAACTCCTCTACTTAAGTAAAAGTGAAAAAAAAAAAAAAAGTACAACTACTCAATTGTAAGAAAGTATAAAAGTGAAACTTAAAACTGCATTTTATTTACTCTTTTTTTTTTTTTTTTGCCATGAACACAATAATACTTATTTAACCAGGAAAAGTCTGAACAGTTGAGAGAGTTACTGTGTAGATAATGTGTTTGATCAGGTCACAGTAATCGGTTTTGTGGATATGGAAAGGCAATTTAAGAAGAATAGGAAGGAAAAAGTCACAATTGAGATTAAAAGAAAATTTATACATATGAGATAAAAAAAATGCATCATTTTAAGAGAAAAAGTCCAAATTATAAGATAAAATGTCAAAATTACAAGGTAAAGACTCAAAATTGTGAGATAATAGTCATATAACTATAATATATAAAGTCACAATTTCTCTCCTCCACTGAAGTGAATGGTTTTTCATACTGTCACATCTATGTAGTTTGAAAAAGTAACAATTCTGGTACTCTATTCTGGGAATATAAAGAGTATAAAGTACAAATATTTATGCAAAAATATAGTGAGTAAAAGTCAAAAATTTCCTGAAAAATAAATACTCAAGTAAAGTACAGATACCAAAAAAAAAAATCGACTTAAGTACAGTAACAAAGTACTTTTACTTAGTTACTTTCCACCTCTGCTCAGTTGTTCACTTAATGATTCCATCTACCTGGATGAGGAGTTGTGCTCATGTATATTAGATGGTTCAGTGAGTGGTTGGAGCAAATACATGGCAGGGCTTTTTTCGTGAAATGACCTAACAATAAGCTTCATCAAAAAAGGAAAGTTTAAAGTCTGCTCTTAAACACAGAGGCTGTCTGCCTCCTGGACCGAGGCAGGAAAGTAGTTCCACAACAGAGGAGCTTGATAGCTAAAGGCTCTAGCTCCGTCCTACTTTTAGAGATTCTGCAAACCACCAGTAAACCTGTACGTCGATAGCATAGTGCTCTCTCTCTCTCTCTCTCTCTCTCTCTCAGTTTCTATTCTGCTGAACAGATAATTGAATGAGCAGTAGGTACAAGAAATAAAAGTTTCATTCTTTGTTAGGTTTCCTTTTAATTCTGTGTTATTGTCTATCTTGTGGATCCTGCTGTGACCTGAAATCATGTTGTTAAAACTGCATTAATGAGCTGAACCTCTGCTGTGTTGTTGCTCACAGGGAATCCTAGGCTCTGGCTTTGCCCTAAAGGTGCAGCAGAAGCAAAGACAAAAACACTTCAACAGACAGATCCCTGCAGCTGCCTGTCTCATTCAGGTGTCTGACCAGGAAATACTCAGCCTAAAATATGACGCTGTATCATTCACACCACCTTTTCATGCAAATCTTTTCTCTATAGCAGTGGTCCCCAACCTTTTTATAACCGCGGACTGGTCAATGCTTGGCAAATTTACCATGGACCAGTGTGTGTGTGTGTGTGGGGGGGGGTGGTTTATATCGGTTGCCGCAAATTATACAAAGCGGGCTCGGTCATAATGAATCCATATTTCAAATACAACTCCTGGGATTGTCTGTTAAAAGCTTTTATTTTCTTGGTAGTTGTAGGCTCTTCTGTCTCTTCAGCGGACATTGTCCGTTTTGAAAGAAGCTTTCCAAAGACATCTGTTTTGTACTTATCTTGCTAACATGTAGGTTACATTTGGAGCGTTCAAATGACAGAGATGTAACCGAGAGAATCCGGTCATTTTCCAAAATAAAACTTTGTTCAGACTCAGATAATGAATACAAGAGAAATAATTCAGCCTTTATTAGGCAGCCGGTAGCCCAGTACCAATTGGTCCACGGAGCGGTACCAGTCCACGGCCCGGTGGTTGGGGACCCCTGCTCTATAGCACACATGTTAGTGTTTAATGGGTGCTGTCCAGACAACACACTAATGTTCCTGTCTTTGCAGACATCATGGAGGTCATTTGCAGTGGAAAACTTTGAATCTGCAACGTTCAAGATGTTTTTGAGAAAAAGATCCAGCATCCACGCCTCATCTTTGTCCACACCCAAACCCAAAAAATCGGTTAGTAATCACCTGTAAATATTCAGCTGTAGCTGAGAGTACTAGTGTTCCAATCAGGCTGTCATTAGATCTTCGCCGTGGACCACATCGGACACATTGAGTCTGCTGTGATCGCAAGGGACGCATCCATTTGGGCTCAAATTTGACCCCCTGAACATGCACGAAAACTCACCAAATTTTGCACACAGTGTGAAAAATGGCAAGTATTTATAGTTTCGTAAAAGTCGGTAAAGAAATGTGTCTACAGCGCCCCTTTGAATAATCAAATATATTGTATTAAGCCCGATCACATCCAAGTAAAGTTAGATCTATGGAAGTCAGTACACACGTTCATCATATGGAGACGAATAAAAAAACCTTGTGATGGCCACGCCCATAAACCAACAGGAAGTCCGCCATCTTGGATTGAAATTTCAAACATATTGAGTTATGGTTTTCGCTGTCTCCGTACTTTAACAAACTCTTCCTTAGCCGTTGGGCCCAGTGAGCTCAAAATTGGTGAACACGATCTCGACAAGTGGGAAATCAAAAGTTATCCAAATTTTTTGAAAGTTGCATCATTTTTGTGCTCCGATGTCGTAAAGTTTTCAGGAAAAATTACCACTCCATAAATTGCTTCAGCTCAGACATACGAACATTGATTTGGCTGAAATTTGACTCTGACGTCTATCTCCCGAGTCTACACCTGTTTGTCATAAGAAATTATTATTTTGCTCTATAGCGCCCCCTACAAATTTGTCAAATACACCATTGGCAAATGGCATTAGATTGGACATACTGACACCAATTTGGCTGAAATTTGACGCAGATATCTATGTCCCGGTCCTACAATATCAATCAATAGAAATTGCCATATTGCTCTATAGCGCCCCCTACAAATTTGCCTTTACTAAAATGGCTGTAGTTCGGACATACGAACACCGATTTGGCTCAAATTTGACTCAGTTGTCAGTCTCCCAATTTTACACCCATTAAATGCACATTTCAAATAAGTCACTCTATAGCGCCCCCAATGTATTTATACAAAAGTGTGCATTTCTGGCCATGGAACGGCAAAGGTCCTTGAGAGTGCTTGCAGTTATAATCTGTTCTTGTTTCTCAGTCTTCAACTGTATAGGCATCAACTAACTAATTGATTTTTCACATAAATATGATCAATATATAAATAAGAATAAGTTACCAGCACATTCCTGTAGATGACCAATCTTTTCCTGTTGGGCCCAATTTTGGAGGACAAAAATCTTCAGGCCCCCCAGGGGTGCAATTATATTTTTTTAAAAGAAACATAAACGTCTTAACAATATTATTTGCTTTTTTTTATATATAATGCATTGTGCAAATTAAAAAAATAAGTCAGATTCTGCTCCCTGGGACTATATTTTTTTCTAAATGAAAATAGAAAAAAGAAAAATATCTCACAGTTATGACAATAAAGTTACTGTTTTAGAACAACAAACACATTTTGGCAACAAAGATGATCATGTTAATAATAACAGTGGCTGCAATGAGCCCATTTATATTGCACATCTCAGAAGATTAAAGTGAAAACTACAAACGGCGCAAAAACAAAAACATGTCATGTTTCTTTTCCAGTAAAATCCTTCACCCTTCTCTAAATCTAAACTCTTTTCTATTTGAGTAACAGATCACCATGGCAGTAGATTTGTTTGTTGTATGTCCCTAAAATGAGTTCAGGGAGCTGCAATATTAAAACATTAGTTCCACCTGCAAAAAAAAAAAGAAAACTCCCAAAAATTATCCCATGAACAGAACAAGATAGATAGATAGATAGATAGATAGACAGACAGACAGACAGACAGACAAACAGACAGACAGATAGACAGACAGATAGATAGATAGATAGATAGATAGATAGATAGATAGATAGATAGATAGATAGATAGATAGATAGATAGATAGATAGATAGATAGATAGATAGATAGATAGATAGATAGATAGATAGATAGATAGATAGATAGATAGATAAAGCATCCATTCAGAATGTGCCAGCGCTGTCACATGAGGGGTTAAAGGGTTAATATGAGCCGTAACAAAGGATCATAGCACTACAATCCCAACAAGCACCATGGCATGATGTATATTTGCATTTGTATACAAATGTATTCAATAAACAGAGCAGGAAATGTAGCTTTCCATGTAAAATACATGTGATTTTTTATTCATGCACAAGGTCAAATAACAGTTTCAGTTCCTCATCATGTTGTCCATATATATTTGTGACTACTACTCAGTTTATAGAAAACTGGTCTCCCTGGATGAAGAGTTCTTATATCTGTGTGGAATCTTCCCGCATAAATGAGGATAAACTGTTATGGGAATATCCAGGAGGAGGTTGGTATGATGCCAAACGCTGACTGTGTGGCCCATTTTATATTTGGGATGTACTGATGTGACTTTTTCAGGTCTGATACAGATATTTATTCCCAGGTTTTGGGCGTCAGCCAAAACCAAGTACTGATCCAATACCATTGTTATTTTAAATTAACAAGCAACAGGACTCACTTTGTGGAAGAGACTGAGTTCATTCTTTTGTGTTTAAAACAACATCAAACTCCATTAACAGTGTTTTCTAACTGGTTAGTACATATTTACTGAGCTTGACCCTTTGTTAAGAAAGAGAGTTATTTGACCGAACACTGAAGGCCTTTAATGCACTGGGAAAAAAATACGAATCCAATGTTTTTTTCTCATTTCTACCGAAAATATCTCATCACACTTAAAATAAGACATAATCAACTTAAGAGTAATGTTCCAGTGAGGTACAGTGTCAGGATTTTTTTTTGTCAATATAGCTTAAAAATCTTATTTTAAGAAACGTTGCCATTGCAGATTTTTTGGTTGAATTATGTCAAAAAGCCAAAAAAAAGTCTGACAAGTGAATTTTCAAAACCTATTATCTAAAAATGATTAGAATTTATACACACACACACACACACACACACACACACACACACACACATATATATATATATATATATATATATATATATATATATATATATATATATATATATATATATATATATATATATATATATATATATATATATCACTGAAATTTTACTCTTTAGGTGATTATGTCTTATTTTTGGTTGATGAGAAAAAAATTGATTTAGTAATATTTATATTTTTGGAGCATGACCAACACATCTTACAACATCTAAAAAAAGAGGACACAGTATGGGAAATACAAATGAATAAATGCAAATATACTTTGACTCTAAACAGTATGAATGACAACAATGTGTTCCACATGTTTTCCAAAACATGCGTTGATTTTGACAGCCCTACTTTTAACCCATAAAGATCCAAACACCCACTGATAACCAATTTCATCTACTGATCTAATCTGTTTAATATCAATACTAATATCATGTAAATAATTGGTGTAAAATGTAGTTTGCGTCTTTTCATCTTCATCAGATATGGGCAATTTGTGGATGTTCACAGGCTCTGTAGTGAACATCAATAATCTGTCAACTTCTACAAAATGGATTCATCTGTAACACCCATGGAGTTTGATAAATGATAGTGGTTTATGTTCAGTTAGTGGTATATTTTTTTCTGAGAAAAGTCATTACTTCCTCTATTTCCCCTGTTTCTATTATATTAAGCTTAAACTTTTATGAACTTCGACATGTTCGGTGAATTAAGTAGAGGAACGTATCATATTTTCCTTGAAAAAAAATACAATATATAGAGTATAATATTTTCATAAATGGTGATAAATCACTCAAAGGTTAAATATAAAGAAAAACATAGTGAACATATGAGCCACACAAGGTCTTTTTGGGATATTAAAGGAGTTGGACTGAGGGTTGTTGGAATGTCAAATGTGTGAGAAGACGATTACAATGTTCAATGTTCTCAAACAAAGACAGGAAAAGATTCAGGGACATTAGCCTCTGTACAGCTTATGCTATTTCTGCACTCAAATACCTTCAAAGTTGAACACTGTGACCTTTGACCCCTCAGACCACACATATACCAAAACCATCATTCATCTGGACCTGAGAGGACCACATGGGTCAGGAGGACTGGAGGGGACATTTGTTTAGCTGGACAGACAGATGGACAGACAGACATATGAGATATAGTGATTAATATCTGTGGGTCATAGAATAGACAGTTTTATGGATATTAAAAACCCAAAATATTCACATTTTTATTGTATCTGAGTGTAGTTAAATAATATTCATGTGTCCTTCATCTGACAGTAAAGATATGGAACTAAACTGGCTACAACAGCTGTACGTTGGTGTGGGAAAAAAAAAAACCAAAACATTGATTGCAGCGATTTGGCTCCTCAGCATAAAACAAACTGCCATCATCATTTTTCTTACTCATCCACTTTGGACCGGGTTTGATTTCTCAGGAACATTTTGTAGAGCTGAAGTGTTTGCATTTATTTTTTACATTTTTTTTTTTGGGCAGGTAAAGATAAGGAGGAAACCGAAGAGCAATGACAAGGACAATGGTCCAACATCCCCTACAATTCCCAGCATCGCCTACGACACAGTGTTTGATAGTGGGAGGGAGATGAACTCGGATGTTTACAGCACTGTGGGCACAGGTACAGAAAACACTGCACAACACATCTGTGATGGTGAATAGATGATTTAGTTTATTTGCACATGTTCATGTAGAATGTAGAATGAATGAATGTGTGAATGAATGAATGCATGTGTGAGTGAATGAATGCATGTGTGAGTGAATGAATGTATGAATGAGTGAATGAATGTATGAATGAATGTGTGAATGAATGAATGCATGTGTGAGTGAATGAATGTATGAGTGAATGAATGAATGAATGTGTGAATGAATGTATGAATGTGTGAGTGAATGAATGTATGAATGTGTGAGTGAATGAATGTATGAATGTGTGAATGAATGAATGAATATGTGAATGAATGAATGTGCAAATGAATGAATGAATGTGTGAATGAATGTATGAATGTATGAATGTGTGAGTGAATGAATGTATGAATGAGTGAATGAATGAATGTGTGAATGAATAAATTAATGTGTGTATGTATGAATGTGTGAATGAATGTATGAATGAATGAATGAATGTATGAATGAATGAATGAATGTATGTATGTATGAATGAATGAATGTGTGAATGAATGTATGAATATGTGAATGAATGTATGAATGTGTGAATGAATGAATGTGTGAATGAGTGAATGTATGAACGTCTGAATGTATGAATGTGTGAATGAATGTATGAATGAATGAATATCCTTTATTGATGGGTCTTCGTGAACTCTACAGCCACTGCTGACAAGGTCCAGACAGAACATATCACACCAGTGCTCAGGTCTCTGCACTGTTTCCCTGTGAGCTTCAGGATTGATTTTAAAGTGCTTTTATTGGTTTTTAAGAGTTTTAATGGTTGTGGCCCTGTTTATTTATCGGATCTTTTAACATATGAGGCCTCTCAGACCCTCAGGTCCTCGGGCAGTAAGCTTCTGATTGTCCCTAGAGTTACCACTAAAACACATGGTGGGGCCTCAGTTTTTATGGCCCCAAACTGAGGTCCTCTGTGAGTGTTCATATTATAAGGATGAACTGAAAACCTACCTTTTTAACTTAGCTTTTAGTTAAATTTTACTCTGAAAATTATTTCATTCTGCCATTTTATGTATTTACTTTTTTTTCTTTTTATAGGAATAATAATAATAGGAATTTTATTCCTATTATTTATTCATGTATTTATTCTATTCTATTTTTAATTCGGTAAATCTTTTAACTTGTTCCTACAATTGCGGTTAAATGGGGGGGGGTGATGTAAAGCACTTTGTACTACATGCACCATGTATGAAAAGTGCTATATAAATAAAGTTTGATTGATTGATTGATTGATATTGTCACTGTACTCATGTGCACTGTACCACAGTGCAACACAAGTTAAAGCAAGATAAAAACATTATATATATACATCCTCAAAATTATTCATACCTTTGCCATTTTTCATGACCTTTCATTTTTATCATAAAAAGAATGAGTTTTATCCAGTTTCTTTCTGACCTGTATGCGAAACACGTGTGAAGGAAAAACTACAAATGATTTGGAGAAACAAAAAATATTTCAGTAGTATTTTATTAGTGGATTTCCAAAAAAAAACACCATCTTCCAAATTATTCATACCCTAGGTTTATTCAGTCCATTATGCCTTTTCTTAATCGTCACCAGAGTAGTTTTTGTTCTGGATAATGGTTCCTCTAAGTGTCCACTTTTTCAATCCAAATGTTATATATGGGAGGTTGAGTTTTATAACCATTTGAAAGTGATGCATTTCATGGCTGCTGTGAGTAAACGTCAAAAGAGGTATTTTTGGTTATTTCCCTCTAAACTTTCTGGGATGACACCTAAAACAGCCAACTTTTAAACATATATATTTGATCAAAGAGATCAACTGCAGGGTTGTAACTCCAGAGAGGAGGCAGGATGAAGGACATGCATCAAAAATAGATGAGTGTACTTCACTCTAAGAAGGTGAGTTTTCATTTAAGAACCGTCCTGTAGAAAATACACCATCAATCAATAATGGAGAGATCAGGGTCGTGATAAAAAAGACTGTACAACGTATAATTAAAATCAATGCCTGCAACTATGCAACATCTGTGTTGATTGATTTCGAGTAACCTTTTTGGACATACGTTGGTGTCTGCACAAAACAGCAAGAGGGACGTGTACTGTAAAAATCGATGAATAGCAAAATGCAGTGTTTCAGATACATCAGTCAGTTGTTCCTGTTGTGGTTTCCAAACAATATATTAACAAATAAATGGCTCAAATAGAAAATTCAACATAGGAAAAGACATTACACAAAGAAAAAACATTTTTAACGGGTTTTTTTATTACTTGGATTACATTATATACAGTACAAATTGTGTGTTATGCAATAGAGAACGGGTAGTAAGAATGAAATCAGATTATTGTAATTTAAATACTTTTCCAGACATTGGGAAAACAAAGGAGGTCCTAGAGTAAGTAAGTAATCTTTATTTGTATAGCGCTTTTCACAGACATGGGTCACAAAGCGCTTCACAGAAACCCATTCACACACTCATACACCAGTAGACAGCTGCTGCCAAGACACCGGTGCTGTCTGACCCTACTGGGAGCAACTTAGGGTTCAGTGTCTTGCCCAAGGACACTTCGACATGTGGACAGCCAGAACCGGGACGCGAACTGCCAACCCTTTGATCATCGGACGACCCGCTGTACCAGCTGAGCCACAGCCGCAGATGCTGGCAAAGGAAAAGAAGGGGGGGGGCAGGACACCCCGCTATAGGGACGTCGAATCTGTACCCCCCCTCCCCTAAGTTAACAATGTAATACTAACTAAAAACTAAAAGATATAATAAAAACCACGGGTGTCGGCCATCTCTAGGCCAAACTGGAATAACAAAGTAAGAAGTAAAACAAAGGGCTAACAGAACAACATGCTAACTAAAGAGCGAGATGTTGCTGGGTCCGTGTCTGCCATGACACTGGAAGAGCTGGCTTTTATGCAGGGGCGGAGCTTTTGGATAATTGGGGAACCTGCTGTAGGTGCCAGCTGGGAGTGTCTGAACGAGGGAAAGAGAGAGGGTGTTAGACAGACAATGATAATTAATGATTGACACACTGAGCATATGTGTGTGTGTGTGTGTGTGGGTGTGTGTGTGTGTGTGTGTGTGTGTGTGTGTGTGTCATGGCCACACGCACCAGTTCCATACAAGTTAACTATACAGTAAATTTTGCAGTGTTAAATCAACACTTAGAGAGTTTATTTAACAATTTCTAGAGTGTATTTGGTCCCATTGTCTCCAAATTAACACTGCAAAATCTACAGTGTAGTGATCATACTGTTGCAACTGCTTGTGTCTAGTTATATGTCTGCTCTCTGTCCCTGGGGTGCACTTTTAGTTTTATTTACATACATGAGTTTTGTTCTCTAATTGTTTTATGTTCAAATTGTATGGTTGACTGACCTGTAATGGTTTGTGTAGATGCACCATGGCAGAAAGCCAAAGGCACATTACTCTGCAATGTGGGACAAGAAATGAATCTTGAACATCTGTAATTGTAAAGCAATCACATTGATTTTTTTTTTGTTTGTTTGTTTATTCTCTGACTTCATGGGGCCTATTTTTGCTAATGTTCTCTCTTCATTCAGTGTCTCATTTAAGTATTTTACAGTTGTATAACCTGCCGTAATCACACATGGCCACTGGTTATTCTGTTGGTTTTACAGCGACAGTCAAAAACACATCACTTTGAAAATGTGAAAGTATTTCACTGTATAGGTGGAAGAGGTGGAAGTAACTAAGTACAAGTACTTTCTTTACTGTTCTTAAGTACAGGTTTTAAGTATCTGTACTTTACAGGAGTATTTATTTCTCAGGCAACTTTTTACTTTTACTCTCTACCTTTTTATATAAATATCTATACTTTATACTCTTTACATTCTCAGAATAGACTCATTACTTTTTCAAACTAGACAAATGTGACAGTATGAAAAGCAAGACGTAAATCAGAAATATCATAATTCTGACTTTTTTTATCTAATAATTCTGACTTTTTCTCATAATTTAGACTTTTTATCTCCTATTTTTGACTTTTTATTTCACGATTTAGATTTTTTAAATTTCATAATTATGCTTTTTTTTGTTTGTTTTTTTTTGTCTCCTATTTATGACTTGAATTTTTCCTAAATGTCCTGTCCATAACCATGAAACTGAGTACCATGACCCAATAAAACACATCATCTACACAGTAACTCACTTTTAAAGGCTTTATTTTTAGATATTTTTTGAAAATGTTCTGGTTTTTTTCCACCTTAAATAAATAGTATTTCCACCATAGGGGTGAAAAATGCAGTTTTACTTTTTACTTTATTACAATTGAGAAGTTGTACTTTTTTACTTTTACTTCAGTAAACATTTGAATCAGTACTTCTACTTTTACCAGAGTATTTTTTCACACAAGTAGCTGTACTTCTACTTAAGTACAGAATGTGAGTACTTTGAACACCTCTGGGTAGGGGTTGATATATACCCCGAAAAAATTAGGGCAACACTTCACAACCTGTTACATCATATCTGTTTTTCCAAAATACAAACGTGGAAGTTAAACCTAAATATATTTATACATTAATCCACATGATGACATCCAATAATACTACACCATGGTCAGTCAAGGAGAATCCATTTTAGATTTTGCAAAAAATAAAAAATAAGTCTGAACTAAGATATATGTAAAATATAAATAATAATATAAAACAAGTTTTCTTTTAAAATGTAAGGAGTGCAGTTTATATTCAGGTGGGCTGGAAAATAAATTCTACACCATTCAACTTTACAAACAAGGACAATCTACAAACAAATAAAAAAAAAAAAAGGCAATAACCTTCCGGTTAGTGGTGGATGCACAGGAAATCCTGAAGACTTTTGGCCACATTGTCAAATAAAATAACATTCAATAACCTTCAGTGAAGTGGAAGCTAAGAGAGGAAGAGGAAGGTGTGGGCTAACATCCGCCTATGGACAAACCTCACCAACAATAATGCAATAAGAAAAAAAAGACAAGACATCAACAGCACAACAGCATGGTGTCTCCAGTAACTTTCAAGGACAGAACACCATTCACATTCTAATCAAGATGCTTGAAAGTACTTAGAATGAATCGCCATTACATATAATAGAAGATCTTTGTACTGATGCTCTGCGAGTGTAAATGAATACATGTTAAGCTGAAAGGCAGATAGATAAAATGAGCTACTCAGTGACATCGTCTGTTTATTTTCCAAGAATATAATTACAGGTTTTTCTGTGTCCAGAACATGTACACATCTCATTGGCTCCCTCTCTTTGTTCTGCTCAGTTACACAACCTTTTTTTTTTTCTTTTTCCACCAGCTGGTAACCTGAAAAGCTGCCTAGATACGTGACTACATGTAACTGTAGAAATGACTTTGCTTTCCAGTCACTTCCCCGTGCACATGCAGACTTTAATATGCCCATTTGTACAGATGTATGCACGCCTGCTTCCTTCATGTTTGATTAAACTCTGTGTCTTAGGTTTGAAGATAAACCCATCGTACATGTTTTCTCGTTGTATGTCTTCCATCTTCAGCATGCTGCTTTTAACTATGAATCATTTAACTACATTGCCACATTACCATCTGCTGTGTGCTAGCATTGACTGGATGCACAAAGTGAAGGTGGCTTCGACATGTATACAGTTGTCAGGCCAAACGTATTCACTAACAAGAAGTTTCCAAAAACATAACTTTATCTTTCAAAGACAGAAATGTCAATCTGAGAAGCTGTTGACTTTCTATGCATACATTATGGAATTCTCTGTCATCCTACATTTTCTGCTGTTACACATTACATTACATTATATTACATTATGTTATGTTATATCATGTTATATTATATTATATTATATTATATTATATTATATTATATTATATTATATTATATTATATTATATTGTATTATATTATATTATATTATATTATATTATATTATATTATATTATATTATATTATATTATATTATATTATATTATATTATATTATATTGTATTATATTATATTATTAGTTTATCCAGAAAAGGGGCATTCTTCAGATTGGCACTTGTGATATTTCTTTGTTTTTAAACTCACCAGGTCCCAAGCACCCCAAATAGCCAAGATAAATTAAAAATGCATGCCATGCAAGAGTTCTGGTCTTAGGATGTTAAATTACATAATATAATATAATAAATATATTATATATATATATATTTTTTTTTTTTTGCTCATGCTATTATTCATTCATATTTTTCATGTTTTGCTGTTAATACATTTGAAGGTTGTCCAGTCACCTTGTCCAGATAATAAGCTTTTGTTAACAGGTAATATGTGTGGTTTGTGCCTCACCACCAAACCATTGTATTATCATTTTCTATTCACATTTGATCAAATGTGACAACATGTAACACTCGTTCTCACTGGGGGAGGTGCAGTAAGTGGATAATATGTTATAATCAGTGAAAAATTGTGTGGGAGGTTGTGGTTCACACTGCAAGGTCGGTTATGCGATACCCAGCTTGTCTTATTTATCACTTTTGTCTGCAAAGATAAAGAAATATATGATATAAGAGCATTTTTACAACACATTTCTTTAAGTTTATGTTCCAGGGGTGGCAGAAATCATTATATTACTTTGTTGATCAAAAATATCTGCTGATCTCAACTGTCAAAGCATTAATCCTGTCAATCCATATGCATATTTGGTATAAAATGCAGCTATTTGTGGTCATCACAAATGACCCATTTGGAAATTAAGAGGCTCTATAGTTACCGTGGAAACACCATGGAAACACCTATGGAGTTGGTTCAATAACTGTGGAGGGACACACTTGGTTGTTATTCAGTCAATGATAGATTTTACTGAGAAAAGTCAATATTTCTTGAGTTTTCTCAAATAACCTTTGCCTTTACTCTGAGCTTTTATGAGAATCAGAGAATTACGTGTTAAAAAAAATGAAAGATTTTCACTGGAAAAATGCAAAATTCAATAAATAATAGTTTAGTAAATCAGTATAAATCACTTGGAAAGTTTCAATAGAATGAAAAATTAATTTGGGATCTAACACTTAAGTCACACTGGGTCTTTATGGGTTAAATGTAATAAACTAAACAAAAATATGAAGGCTTAGTAAAGCAAACAAACATCTGTTGGTCTGTCAGTTGAAGTACGATTCAAAAAAAGTCCCTAGTCCTCAGCTGAGCCCCCCCCCACACACACACACACACACACACACCTTTTACCTGATTTGTCCTATCTCTTATCAATGTGAAAACACATTTTTAGTGACTGTGACCTTTGACCTACATTCACCAAAATGTAATGGGACCTATTCTGGACCACCGTGTATCTTTACTAAAAATTTAATGGAAATTGGTCCAGTAGTTTTTGTGTAAAGCTGCTGACAGACAAACAACCCCTCACTAACAGCATAATAAGCCTTCTGTAAACGTAAACCTCTCCCCCCCATCCCAAAAATATTTTGGACTGAACTGAGTAATTGGGAGACCACTGACAGACCACCAACTATGTTTGTTAACTTAACTTAATCGTCACATTTTTTGTTGTTCTATTAACTTTAAAAAACAATAAAACTATCCACTATAAATTACATTGCATAAAAATATATATCTGAAAAATCCTGTTTCCAATCAAAACTATTCTTTAATGAAAAAAGGCAAAACTTTTATTTTCCTGGGTCTTACTTATTCCACTGGTTATAACAATATAAACCTAATATACATATATATATATATATATATATATATATATATATATATATATATATATATATATATATATATATATATTTTTTTTTTTTTTTTTTTTTTTTTTTTTTTTTTCAATCTATTAATACCTTTAATGTTGTTTGCATTCAGCTGTTCTGCTTATGTCTTTTTTGTCTTTTCCTGTTCTATCTGCTTCGGTGGTTTAGAGAGATGCCGCCCTCTGGGAGGATGTGGTGAGCTGCTGTTAGTGTCCACATCCTGCACATGTCCTTAGTCGAATCACTGTCCTCTCTGCTCCACTATTAACACTGCCCTGTCCTTCACCTAATCTCTGACGTCACATGAGAGCGTGTTCTTCACACTGGCATGAGTTGTGCTTTGATTAGATTGTAGTTTGCACCACAGATTTGGATTGAATGTCATTTTGTTTTCAGGCTAACATGGATCACATCACTGTTTCTGTCTGTGTCTTTCAGATCGAGACCAGTCTTGGACATCTTTAACTTCCCTTCAGTTCAGCTCACCACCTCCTGGTAATTAAATCCTCTGTGGAAGTGTCAGATTACACACACCTATCAGTACATGACGCTGACTGTAAACTATCTGTGTTACCTGTCAGTTCACCTTCTCTCACCACTGGTCTCATAAATGTGGTTGTACGCTCTCATCTGACAATGATACAAAAAAAAATAGAAAAAAAAGTCACTTTTTCTTCAGTTTTCTATGTTTTGGGTATAATAACCATCTACTTTAATGTAAGTTTTATGGATACCTACATGATTAGTAAATGAAATATAGGAAAACACCTAATATTCACCTGAAAAAAGCTAAATGCAGACAAGATATGGCATAATAAATGGTAATTAAAACTGCAAGCAGTCTCAAAGGCTTTCGCCATCCCTCGCGACCGCCTCCCCTGCGACCGCCTCTTCACGCGACGTCCGAGTCAAATTTGAGCCAAATCGGTGTTAGTATGCCTGACTTAGAGCCATTTTAGTAAAGGCGATTTTGTAGGGGGCGCTATAGAGCAAAATCACAATTTCTATTGACAAACTGGTGTAGGACTGAGAGATAGACATCTGAGTCAAATTTCAGCCAAATCCATGTTCGTATGTCCGATCTACTGCCATTTTACTAACAGTGTATTTGGAGAATCTGTAGGGGGCGCTATAGTGCAAAACAATTATTTCTTATGACAAAAAGGTGTAGAGCAGAGAGATAGACATCGGAGTCAAATGTCAGCCAAATCGGTGTTTGTTTGTCTGAAATACAGCCATTTTAATAAAAGGACATTTCTAGGGGGCGCTATAGTACAAAATCAGAATGTCTTTAGCTAAATGGATGTAGACCTGGGAGATAGATGTCTGTGTCAAATGTCAGCCAAATCGTTGTACGTATGTCCGAGCTGAAGCACTTTATATAGCGGTAATACTTACCGAAATCTTTGCAAAGTTTGCAACAGCATAGCACAAAAACGATACAACTTTTCCTAATAAATTGGATAACTTTTGATATCTCACTTGTCTAGATCGTGTTCATTGACTTTGAGCTCATTTGGCCAAACCGCCAAGGAGGAGATAGATAAATTCCGATGACAGCGAAAATCCATGACTCCAAAATGTTTTTAAATTCAACCCAAAATGGTGGACTTCCTGTTGGTTTATGGGCGTGGCCATCTCAGGGTTTTTTGTTGATCAGCATATGTTGAACGTGTGTACCAAATTTCATAGCTCTAACTTCACTAGGACATGATCTGGCCAAATACAAACAATTTCACCTTTTGTAGGGGGCGCTGTAGATATTTGCATACATGTTCAGGGGGTCAAATTAGAGGTCCCCCCCGTCGCTCATGGTTTCCTTCCCTGATGAGGAAGCTATTATTATGTCCGAGCTGAAGCAATTTATGTAGTGTTAATTTTTCCCGAAAACTTTGCAAACTTTGCGACAGCGTAGCACAAAATCGATGCAACTTTTCCAAATAAATTGGATAACTTTTGATGTCCCACTTGTCTACATCGCGTTCACCGAGTCACCAAGATGGCGGACTTCCTGTTGGTTTATGGGTGTGGTCATCATTAGGTTTTGTTGTTCATCATCATATGACAAATATGTGTACCAATTTTCATAGCTCTAACTTCACTAGGGCGTGATCTGGCCTAATACAAACTATTTCACCTTTTCTAGGGGGCGCTGTAGACACATTTCTTTACTGACTTTTATGAAACCTGTAAATACTTGCAATTTTTCACATTTCTGATGTGTGTGCAAAATTTGGTGAGTTTTCGTGCATGTTCAGGGGGTCAAATTAGAGCTCAAAGGGCTGAATCAGAACAAACTGCAAGCAGTATCAATAGGCCTTGCGCCCGACGTGGTACGCGGCGAAAGCCTAATAAATCATGGAGAAAAAAAAAAAACCTTAATATGTAGGGAAAAAATGTTTTTCTTACTGCCACCAAGTAACACTGAGTCTTTAAGGGTTAAGTTTCACTTTTGTTTAATGTCAGCGTCAGTGATGTTAGTTATGGACTGTGCGCCAACATATATAACAGTTACCCCTACCCCACATACACCCCCGACCCACAGTGCCCCAGGCTTTACCGGAAGCTGGAGAAGAGCCATTTTACTAATATTATTAAATTGTGAATGATTGCAAGATTTTGAAAAACAGTGGTACCTCAACTCACGAAAGTAATTTGTTCCAGAATTGTTTTCGTACCCTGAATTTTTCGTAAATAGTCACATTTTACATCTAAAAGGCCTGATTTGTTCCAATACCCCCAATACCTAAAATGTTTGTCTTTGTTTTACTGGATAAAATAATATTCAATTATGAAAATATTTACATTTACAAACTATCCTGTAACAATAAAATGTGAATAACCTGAACAAATGTGAACAAACTGAATTATTTAAAGAAAATTAGACACAATTCGAAGCATTTTCTGCTTCTGTTACTAAGACTTTAGTGTCTTTGTAGAACTGATCCATAATAAAACACATGGACTAATGATTTTTTCTTTTTTTTATGATTATTATTATTTATTTCAGTGAATAATATGATGTTATATTTTGATGTATGTTGTTGTGATTACCTTGATGACAATAATGCTGGCATAATTGGTTCTGTGGGTGGGATGGGATTTATTGAGGAAACTTGTACTGTAGTATTCTTTAATAATTGTCAAAACTCTGTCAAAAACAATAAAAATACTTAAAAAGACAAACTGAGGCAAAATATTGTTAAAATTACCCTTATTTCCTTGATGAATTTTCACTTTTTTTGCACTTGGATAATTTATAAATGTATTTTCGTCATTTAATGGCTCTTTTTTGCACTAAAACTATGACAAAAATTTGCACTCGTCTTTATTTATAGATTATTATGTTTTCATTTTACTGGTCCGGCCCATTGGAGATTAAATCAGGCTGAATGTGGCCCCTGAAGAAAAAGAGTTTGAGACCCCTGCCCTAAACCCTTTAAAAATTATACCTTTTGTATGAATTATGTGTTAAAAATAAAATAAAATGTATGTAATGTAATGTATTGGTCTCAGTGGGTAAATGTGTCTTCACTGACTGAACATTAAACATTAAACCATTAAAATGAACCAGACTTGATGGACATTTGGTGAGATATCGAAATTTGTCCAGCATGTCTTTAATTCATGCTGATGGAATAATGACTGCCTCCTCTTTTTTTTCCACTTCTATTGATAACGCAGCCACTTCTTCTTTTCATTCGCACCAGAATCACTTTCTTTGGGCTCATGATGAATAATGAATACGTACTGTAATAAAGTTTCAATGAACACACTTGGAAAAACTTACCAAACAACAGTAATTCTGTGATGAATGAGGGTCAAAGGCTCACCAAAAGCATCATGGGTAGCTCCCTCATTGTACTGTATTTACATCTTGGGGGTTTCGATTTCGTTTCGTAAATTACATTTTCTTTCGTATTCAGAGATGAAAAATTTTACGTAAAGGTTTTTCGTTACATGGATTATTCATCAACTGGGTCTTTCGTAAACTGAGGTACCACTGTGGATGGAAGAACAATGCACTGGAAAAATGATCTGCTCAAAGTAATGACTCACTGACACCATATGTTATAGTCAAAATAAGAGAGGGGGCGGGGGCAGATGGGGGGGGGGGGGGGGGGGGGGGCATTTTAGGATTGAGGTGTAAGTGTTAAGGCTTCCATAATCATTAGAAGATTGGGGTCATGTCGTTACATCTCACTGATCATTACCTTGCGGATTGAATATTTCATTGGAGATATAGAGAAATACATCTGTACAATACATTTTACTTCAGCCAATCAGCAAACATGACCCAAGCCTTAAGGTTCAGCTGACTGACTGCACAGATTGATGTGTATGTCTGTGTGTGTGTGTGTGTGTGTGTGTGTGTGTGTGTGTACGTGTGTTTGTGCAGTGAAAAGAAACACTGTCTTTTTGGAAGTCCAGACCCCAAGCCCTCTCAGGAGGAACTGTAGTTTTGCAGATGATTTGGAGATGGAGGCAGAGCGAGAAAATGATTTGACTCCTGCCACCTCAGTGTCACAGTAAGTCCACAGCTGTTATATTTCTTCTTCATCCTTCAAAACTTTAAAATGAAGATGAAAACATATCTTAAAACAACCACTTGAAGCTCTAAAAGTGAGACTAATTCAAAGTAAAGCGATGTATAAAAACCTGGTTAACACATTATAATGCCTACACATAATTCACTATGTATTAACCATTTATTACCTATTTGTTAATGGTTTATTCATACTCAATTTATCATAAACAAAGCGTTTGTGCTTCTTTTCTATGAACAAACCATTTGTAGCTGTGTGAACAAATGCTTTATGATAAATTGTGTAGAAGCAATACATTAATAAACATTAACAAATAAGTAAGAAAGGGTTTATACATTTACATATTGGTAACAAATGTTTAATACATAGTGGAATGTGTGTAGGTATTATAAAGTATTACCAAAACCTGTTGTATGTGTTGTTTTTAGAATTAGAGTTTCCCTGTTCATGACAAATGCACATGTATATTTATTTATATATAACTCACCTCTTTACATTTTTATGAATGATAAAGTACAGGTTAAAACCAACATATTAACGGAGAGGTGTCAAATTAATTTTAGTTTAGGAGCTATATTCAGCACAATACAATCTAAAATGGGTCAGACCAGTATATTAATATCAGTGAAAAAAAGTACAATAATATCTTGAAAATGTTTACATCTACAACATTTCTGTCAAAAGTAGGAATAACATGAACAACCTGAAATAATTGCATTTTTTTTTTTACAATATCATGGCTTATTTTATCATTTATGTCACAACTTACAGATCACAGTGGTTCTACAAGTACACAAAACATTTACAAACAGGCAGAATATTGGTAACGTTGTACTTAACCCTATGTTAAAGGTTTTTTGGAATATTTTTCACCATATTGTACATATATTGTATTGATGATCACCTCTGACATTCAACTAGATTTCAATGCATTTGTTTGAGCCCAGACTGAATTATTGTCACTATCCCCCATTTGTGCAATAAATCATTCTGTGAAAGTTTGAAAATGACAACACTCATTTTTATCTGTGTGTACATTTCTATGTCTATTTATACACTTTTATGTCTATTTTTATTTCTTTGTTCTTTTTTAACATATTTATCTTTACTGTTTTTTTTTTCTGTACATACTGGTAAATTGTACTTTTTTAAAATCTATTTTACTGTTTGCACTTAAGCAGGAGAAGCTCTCCAATCTCATTGTACATTGTATAATGACAATAAAGGGCATTCTATTCTATTCTATTCTATTCTAAACAGGAGAAATACACTGAAAAAAACCAAAAAGTATTTGTAGGTTTTTAGATAAAGTTATTTGATTGCCTTTTGCTATAATAGCTTTTCAGCATTGATTTTTTTTATTTTTTTTATAATTTTTTTACTAAGTTAAAGGTGATGTGGGAGATCTTTTTTTGGAACATTTTTAACCATATTGCTTGAAAACCTCTTCACGATCCCATATCATACACTGAAATAGAATGTTTGCAAAAAAAAAAAAAAATGTTTTAGTCCAGTCTAGAGGGTGGAACCAGAAGAAAATATCAATCAACCCACTTGAGATCACATTGCTCTGTCAGTGGGGCCTGAAATAATAAATTGATTTTGACATCTTGATTGTTAATATCTTCAGTGTAATTTTTGTACTTCATAAATTTATACCATGGGCCAAATTGAACCATTTGGATTAAGGTGTGTATTAAGGTATTCACTATAACGGTAAAAATATTACATGGACTCAAACAGTGGAAAATTGGTGACATCACAAACTAGTGCATTATTTAATTTTAACATATACATTAAATATGCATATAAATAATTGATTAGCTGAATAATCAAAGTTAAGTGTAGTCAATGTGGTTTTTTGTTTGTTTGTTTTTTAATTAAGAGTCAATTGATTTTCATGGAGACATGAAGCTAATGTTTACAGTGCTGTTTAAGCCCAAATGCTCTACATTTTAAATAAATGCTCCGTTCGCACTAACGCAGAAAGTTTGATATTTTCTCTCACCCACATAAAAACAGTGACTGATGTCACAAAAAGTGACATTTATAAAAAAAAAAAAATATTTCTAAGTGGAAGGACAGGGAAAACAGAAACACTATAGATTGAAAAACACATCAATCCCTTTTTTACTCATGTGTGTTATTGGTTTGTGAAATGAAGCCACACCTGAAACGTCAAATTTAGGTTTATAGATCAGTGTGTGTGACCTGCAGTAGATGCAGGTCAACACTGATACCTTTGGGAGCTGGACCAGACCAGACCAGTATTATGAATACTTATACTTCTTGTCAAGAATTGACTTAAACAATCTGAAGGAACAATTAAGGACTTATTGAGCTCCTGCAGCTGACATCACAGGCTGGTCATGTGACAAGAAAAAGGTTGACGTATCCATCTTGACAGTGCCTGGTAGATCAACAGGCACCGGTAGCAGAGACATGACAAAAATACAAACTTGCAATTAAGTTGGGAATATGTAGTTACAGCGCAAATAATTGTAGGAGTCAGGGACAAGGCTGATAAATGATCAGCTGATACGAAAGGCGCCGCAGTTATTATTCCACTCATTGCTGGTTAAAATGGTTGGTGTTGTGTTGTTGTTGACATAGTCGGTCTCACCACTGACATGGGAAGCTTCAACAAAACGGTGTTGTTTTTTTTTTCCTTCATGAAAACAAACTCCAGGAACCCTTGTATCTGAGGTTACAAGGTGGTGTCGGCTGTACTGCTGTCAGATGTAGCTAGCACAGCTAATAAACAAACATGCTAATGAGACACTTCCTATTAAACTGGGATAATTTAACACTTACACTTACTCTTACTACCAGACTGAGTCCATTTGTAAACCTCCAGGCTCTTGTCGACTCTCAAAGAGTTCCCTGACTAAACTGATGGGAAGCTAATGAGCTAGCTGTAGATATTAGCATACCACAAATCAGGTACATCTTCTTCAGATGAGGAGGAGATACCTTTGAAAATCACCCCAGGGGCATTATACAGGTCTGTTATATTTAATCTGTCCAATTTCTGAATATAAATCTGAATTTCACGTGAACTGAAGTGAGATGTGCACTCTGATGGTGCAAAAATGTTTACTGCCATAATGTTAACAGTGGCACCGCAGTCGTCATGTTTCCTGCTAACAACGTCCTGACAACTAAAAGTCATGTGATGTCTGGAGCTCAATTATTGTCAGTTTTATAATGGAAGAAACCTTTGAGTTTATTATGTCCAGTATTATCCACAGTGTCACAGTGGAATAAAATATCTGTTTAGAAAAATATACATGCCAGTGTGAACCCGACAAAAGTGTAATAAAATAAAGTGTACTTTGTTTATTATTATTATTATTCATTCATTCATTATCTGAACCCGCTTTATCCTCACTAGGGTCGCGGGAGTCACTGGGGACCTAATCCAGCTACAATGGGTGAAGGCGGGGTACACCCTGTATGAGACGCCAGTTCATCTCAGGGCTGAACATATATAGACAAACAATCACTCCCACATTCACACCTATGGCCAATTTTAGATTAACCAATTAACCTATCAGTGCATGTCTTTGGATGGTGGGAAGAAACCGGAGTGCCCGGCGAAAACCCATGCAAACTCCACACAGAAAGGTCTGGTGTGGGATTCGAACCAGGGTCCTTCTTGCTGTGAGGCACGAGTGCTAACCACTGCACCACCGTGCCGCCTATTATTATTATTATTATTATTATTATTATTATTATTATTATTATTATTATTATTATTATTATTATTATTATTATTATTATTATTATTATTATTATTATTATTATTATTATTATTATTATTATTATTATTATTTGGGTGGAGGTGGTGTTAACAATGGAGTCACAGCTGACTAAATGATTCATTGTTTGACTGCAATAAGTAATTACAATTATTTCCTGAAAAATATAAGAAAACCTCATGGAGGTTCGAGTCTGATTATTCTTAGCTTGTTGGAATCAAAAGGACAGAGAATATACAAAAATAAGGAGAAATTAAAGGTGCAAGCAGTGATAATAGAGTGTCTGCCCGCCTGTGTGCACTGTTATAGCCAACTTTCAAACACAGTCATGTAGACCACAGTCATGTAGACGTACTCAGGTCTGGTCTTCTATAAAGCATGTCATTTCTGGAGCAGACTGGATTGAACCCCTCAGGGTAATATCGTCTCCCTGATTGGAACCTTAGAAACTGGTCAGAACCTCAAAATTTACCTAATTTCCACAATAACAGTATATGTTTTACACAACATTTTAATGACTTTTTTTTAACAATTATTGTAACAGAAATAACCACAGTAAAGATGAAATTACATGGGACAAGGGGCTGAGCAACAGTGAGTCACTTTAGCTAAAACTATGTACATTACAACGCAACAGTGGAGCTCTGTTCAGTTTGTCTGATACTCTTGTGTAAATATAGAACCTGTTGTATTAGTGTATTACATACTAATTTGTTATAATAATAATAATAATAATAATAATAATAATAATAATAATAATAATAATAATAATAATAATAATAATAATAATAATAGTTATTATTATTATTATTATTATTATTATTATTATTATTATTATTATTATTATTATTATTATTATTATTATTATTATTGTTCAATTAAATAAGAGAAAAAGTTCAACTGTAAATGTGTCACTTATGAGAAAGACACTGTCATTGTCTGTCGTGCTGACTTTTGTGTTAACTCCTAACACCATGATTAGAATCCTGCCTTAAGTGCATTTTCCAGTATAGTTACCTTTAAAAAAACACCCGCCTCTTAAAATATGCTATTGAAATATCCAAACAGGAAGCTGATAAGATCCTACAACTGCTATATTTGAATAGAAAACCTTTATTGTTGCTGTAACAAATAAAATGAATTTAATATTATTATTATTATTATTATTAGTAGTAGTAGTAGTAGTCGTAGTATAGCAGTAGTATAGTAGTATTGTAATATATTGTTAGTCTTTTTCATCTTTATACATGCAGAATTTTTCCTGTACTTTAATCTATTGCTGATTTGACCAGTGATTTTTCCTGTTGTGATTGATATCAATGGAGTCTAATCAAATGTAATTGAATTTAATCTAATCTAATCTAATCTATTCTAACCTGATCTAGTCTATTGTAATCAAGCCTAACCTGTCCTATTCTAATCTAATTGTTTCTATTGTATTCTCTTGTATTCTGTTCTATTCTATTATAATCGAATCTGCTGTAATCTAAACTAGTATAATGTTGCATAATCTAATCTTTCTTATCAAATTTCTTGCATGGTAATCTAATCTTTTATTGCATATACAGGGCAGACTATTAATTCTTGCTATCAGACTTTATATTTTTCTTAACAGAGGTGAATATGTGACTATAATGTGATACATTGTGAGATTAGATAAACAGAGGGGAGGGAGGTGGGTTAATTTAATGCCCCCAAAACTTTTAGAAAACTTGTCGAAGTCAAGTCTGAAGAAAGTTTCCCGAATTGGATAATGTTTGCTTGGAGTTACAGAGAAGAGATGATGAAAACTGAGGGCAATGTGCTGTTTGTGTGCGACTGTGACTCTGCTCCAGCCTAGAACATTCACAAAGATGGTTGAACTTCTTTCAAAGCCAACGAGCTGTGGTGCACTATGATAATAGAACGACATTATGTCTTTAGGATATCTGAAGTTTGAAAAACAGAAAAGTGGAGACATTAAAAGGAATATGATGGGAGTAAAAACACAGATGATCTTAGTATTCATACATGACTACAGGCACTGGTGGCTGCTGCAGGTGGACACAGCCTTGTTTTTTTGGGGTTTTTTTACACTTTTTACTTTATTAGCCATGTTTACACTATCGGAACTTCCGGGCCATTTTACAGGAACTTCACGGTAAGCCCTATCGGAACTTTTACAGGAACTAACAGATTCCTTCTCCAGTTCCTGACTCGAGAGCAGCCCGATAGAGCCGCTGGGCAGATTGTTCCTTTAATTATTTATTGATTTATTGTTTGATTTTATAGTGTCATAGGTTTTATATTATAATGTATAGGTTTTATATTAGTGTCATAGTTTTTTCTTTTTTAATATTATAATGTACAGGTTTTATTGAGTTTTTATTCCTATTGTTGCACTGGAGCTGCACCCTAAATTTTGTTGTTTTAATGTACAATGATAATAAAGCATTCAATTGAAGTCATGCAGATTGTTAGTCCAAAATTGCATCATCAGAGCACGACAAACAACTCAAAAGTTTTACCACACGACGAAGTAGGATTTGTTGCTTTTCCAGCTCTCTGTTTCGTTCATCTCTGTGGAATTCTTCATCCAGAGCAACTCTTCTTCTTTCAGTCTCTGATACCATTACTGTATAAAGCAACAGCACAAACACAACAAACATCTCAACTTTGTCCTTGTCCGTGTTAGGGACATTAACCGACGACAGTTTGACAGATGGTTGACCACATCAACGTTGTCCGGTTAAAGAACAAACAAACAAAACCCATCCTGCATCAGTCATTCCACTGCACAAACTGTTTTTCATTGTAATGTAGACTAGGGCATGAACAGACTAGTCGACATGTCGAGTCCCGTAGCACGAGTCCACTTAAATTTGTAGGAGTCGACAAGTCGCATGTTATTCTTTCTGTCTGTCTGTCTGTCTCTCTCCGCGCGCGTAAATACAGTCAGACCTAAACGTGTCTGCTGCAGGTAAGACAGTTGTGGTGTCTCTTTTACTTCACCTAGGATGAAAAAAATATGGCACAGCCATCTGAAGCCATCTTCACTTGCTAATCTGCGTGATATAAGCAGCATCCGCTAGCTAACCTGAGTGAGCAGTAGCAAAGGCACGCTCATTTTATCCAGACTTTTCTTTTGTAGGACAAAGCAGTACCATGACATGACTAAAGAAGTCTGTACTTACACAAACCAACACTATCCACCCAAGCCTTGTTTTGAATCAAAGATGGCTTCATGTGTGAAATTAGTTAATACCACTAGGGTGAGGTTAGATCAAGAGTGTTTCCAGGAGGTGTCATGGCGACATGTTGTTTGCATCATTAGTTTCAATATGTGCCGTGTTTATATGGTGGCGCTGTCCTCCTATACTAGGAACTTCTATTTCTGAACAAATGCCTATAGGCATGCTCGAAGAAGATTTTAACAAAAAATATACTTAAAAACCTTCAGATATTTTGAAATCCGGGATTTTTTCTAAATCCTGAGCTCATAAAATATTAATATGGTCCATTTTATTTCCATATTTTCAAGATCATATTTCAGAATAAGAGCTAGTCAGTGTAATTATCAAAACACTACATTCATTATGAATAATAAAAATTCTTAGTTGAAATTAGAAAAGAATATATATACACACACACACATGTAAAAATACATATGAATTTTATTACAATAAACTTCTTTTTACTGGTATAATAATACAATATTTTACAGAGTTACAATTTGCTCTAAGGTCATTCTCTTTTATTAAAAGCTCGGAGTTTGGTCATTTACCATTTGACTGTGCTTTTCTAAATATAGATACATGCTGCCATGACACCTCCTGGAAACACTCTTGGTCTAACCTCACCCATACCACTATATACCCTGGACTACACCACTGGCCACACCCATAACTGTCCAGATTACTTCATGGCTGTTGGCCATGACTTCTGTTGTAGGTCTGATCATTAAGCTGTGTTCTGCCACTGTTCACTGGACTCTTTAAGATCCTCAAACCAACTGCAAATCACTTCAAATCAATCACAGAAAAATCTAAATAGTCAAGGCAGATGAGTAAACACTTTTGGCAATACAGTGCACTTTGACCTGAAGTAATCTATATATGTCTATAAATCAATGCAGAGAATAAAGTTCAGTGAGTAGATCAGCCCTCATATGGTAAATTTATTTTTGCTGGTGCAAAATATCCAGGGGAAAAATTAAATACATGACAGAATTAAAGTGAAAAGAAAGTACACGAACATATCCTCATTCAAAAGTGGACCTCTGAGGTCTGTGTTAAAATTACCCCCATAACAATGGAACTGGGCGAGCGTAGAGTTTTTAGTTGCCCAGAAACGGGATAGTGTATGAAATGGGTACAATTTTGTGTTGCACTGGGCTTAACAATATGACAAACCAATACAGAAATGAACTCCTAGTGAGCTGACTATTAATTTTCTGCTGTTACATAATTAAATGGAAGGAGAAAATTGACAGAACTGCCAAGACAGACTTTCAATAATTTATGCTACAAAACTTTTTTTTTTTCTCAGTCAGTCAGTTTAACTGTTATTATGGTTAATGGGTTCCACTAGTAAGACTGTAAAATGGCTTCGTTATGCAGTGCTTCATGAACTAGCACTTAACATTAGCTCCTCTTTGACCCCTTGGGCTCCCCAACTCCTGCCCCTTTTATCAAAATACAGTCACTTCCGGGTCCAAACATCAAACATAGCAATCGACAAATCTTCCAAACATTTCACTGCTATGTCTGTTCATAGTTGTTGTTTTTTTTTTTTCTGGACAAACTTATTACCTCCACCAAGGAGGTATTACATGTGAGTCTGTCTGTTTGTCAGCAGGATTATGCTAAAAGTTCTGATTTTGATAACATTTTTAGGATGTGTTGGGAATGTCACAAGGAACAAATGATTACATTTTGGTGGTGATCCGGAAGAGATCGTGCATTCTGGATCACTTTGAATTTTATTCTCCATTTGCCACAATGTAAAATTTCAAAGTGATCCAGAATCCAGAATCGCTTCCGGATCACCTTTAAAATGTGTATCATTTGTTCCTTGTGACACTACCAACACATCCTGAGAATTTTAGTAAAATCCATCCATAACTTTTTCAGTAATTTTGCTGACAGTCAGACAGAGAGACAGACAGATAGACATAACCTACTTGGCGGATGTTATAACATAACAAACAGTTTAAAAAAATAACAAAACAAACATAAACACAAAATCTCTCAGTTTTTAAATCAAACACATACACACACAAGACAACTATCCAATTCTTAAATAGGAGTCCATCTTTTTTCAAATATGTCCACAGTCAGGTTTAGCATCCCCGACATTTTCTCAATTTTATAAACTTTGATGAGTCATTCTTTCCATTGATGTACCATAGGTAGTAACAGTTTATACCATGACATAGTTGTCATGTTTTTCACCATCATGACAGCTGAAATAAATGCCTCAAACAAAGATAAGTGGGTCCTGCCTGCTTTATATTTAATTGTAAAATTTTAGATGGTTCCTTGTGATAAAACAGTGTCCTGTACCATATATTATGTAGCATGTAGAATGGATTTCAGTGTAGTATCAGAAAATAAACCAATCAGAGCAGTTCAACAAAATAGTCAAACAGAGTTGAGTGGTCCTGTGGCAGATCTATTCTAGTACCATCCACTGTCGACCCCAAAGCTTTGTATCAGCAGTACACAACTTAATGGGTTGGCTCCATCATACAGTGTGTGTTTTTTGAGTGTATTTTAATGAGCAGGTTGCACAGTGTCTGCATGACTTTGGTCTATTATCTGTAATTAACCTACTAACTTAACCTGCAGTATGCCCAACCAAAAACATCTCCTGCCTCCACTGTGTGATGATGATTACTAGTAGGAAGAAGCGCTTTTGCCTGCCTAGGTACTTTCACAGCGAGAAACTGAGACAGATATGAGGAAATGAGTGTTAAGTAACTGTGGTGCAACGCTAGAGAACAGTAAGTGAAACAAATGGAGCGACGGTTCTGACCCGTGGGACTTCCTTTATAAACGGTGGGTAATGATGCAGAGTGGGAATTGCATACAGCAGCATTGTTGGCAAAGATCAGTGTGTGCTCTGCTGACTCTAAAATACTCAACCAGCTGTTTTCACACAGTGATGCCACATTAAATCCCATGCTAAATTGACTAATTTGGAACACAAATGCGTGTTTTTTATTCACAGCAGAACGGTATAAGTTAAATAAGAGTTGATAGAGTTTTTTGTTTGTTTGTTTGTTTTATAAAGTTTGTCAAAATTTTCAGAAAACTCTTTGCTTTAAATTGACATGTAGACCTTATTCAAATGTTTCTGTTTCTTATTTATTTATTTATTTATTTAGTTTTTGTTGTGGAAAAAAAGCTGAGGTTGTTGTTGAAGAATACATTTTTGATGTGGGATGGTTCTCAAAAATATTTTTTTTCTGTAACTACATTGTCATTGACATTGCAGTGTGGAGTGTTTGGCTAAATTGTGGAAGATTGGGGTATTAGGAAAACTGCTTCACGTCTGTCCCAAACAAACCAAAATGACGCCTTCTGACAAAGCAGACACAGCCTGCACAGTGAAACCAGGAGATTGTTGAAGCAAAATACTTTTCCCTGACAGTGACAGCTGTTATTATTTAACCCTTTAAACCTCTAAGGGTTCACATAGAGGCCGGAAGTAGTCGCTTAAAAATGTTAAGCAAACCACCCAAACCTGTCCCAAATGACACATGACCTAATATAGTTTGACAATGGAGATTCTCACACATTGGAAGATATAAACCACTTTCAGATCAAATATCAACAGTAGGTACAATCACTCATTTGTTCAAAATACAAATGGCAACTATCCACAGAGGAATCGTATTCCAACAAATGCAGTCATAGTCCAACAAAAACATCCAAAATGAAAAAAAAATATGTTTGTGTTTTGTCCAAATGTAGTCCAAAACGCATCAAAACGTCAATAAATATCCACAAATGTTTTGTCTATTGCATCATTTAACAGGACCTGCCTCCAATATCCCAGTTTTCATCATAATATATTCATTTATAATAGAAGCAAACACCGATTGCATATTATTAAAATGGTCCAAGAACAGCATTCAATTTACTTTATTAAGAAATGGAGACAAAATTGAGTGTAAGTTTACCTGTTGATCCACTAATGCTATCATTGTATGTAAAAAAAAAACAAAAAAAAAAACAAAAAAATGAAAAGATAGCGCCAATAGACCTCACAGCTGGGATGTCTTGCTATCAACAAATGGGAGTCATTCAATAAATGATAAAATCTGAATTGAAATCCGTTGAGAATTAAGGGAGGAGAAGCGATTTTAGTGACAAGTTGTAAACAAATTGTTTACAAAGGCAAATTTTGACAAAGTGATAAGTTTTGTCCCTAATGCTTAGATCTATCTAATGAATCAAACAGAATTGAAATCTGTTGAGATCCGTTGTGTACGATGACAACGATGACAGACGGATGACGGAGGAAGCGACTTCGCCGGATGAGCTAAAAACAGGAAAAATGGAATAAAATGTAGTCCATCATCTTTTCATGGTCATCAGATATGACCCATGTGGACCTTCAGAGGCTCGTTACGGTGGTGTGAATGTGAGAGTGTTTGTCTATATATGTTCAGCCCTGACATGAACTGGAGACTCATACAGGGTGTACCCCGCCTTCACCCATTGTAGCTGGATTAGACCCCCACAGACCCCTGTGACCCTATTGACAATAAAGCAGGTTCAGATGACGAGACAGTCCATGCTAATATCAATGTTACTTTCTCCTCATTTTCTTATTTCTTTCCGTTGACAAACAAATCTCCATGATACAACTGTGAACAAATGATGCCAGGCACAACAAACCACGCCCCCCTACTCACACAATTGATCTGATTTGCCCTTGCTCTTATCATTGTGAAAACACATTTTGGTGACTGTGGCTGACAGTCAAACTGACCCTCTCCCCTTGGGGGGTAATTAGCCAGTGCCACTGTTTCTGGAACATGTTACTTGTGGATACCAATATCAGGTGATATCAGCAAATATCAGCTAATACCGATGTTCAGGTGGTAATATCGACTCTTCCTTAATTACTACTGATACTGAGAGAGAAATCACATTACTCTTGGACCATTGACCACAAACGCAAACACCCCATTTCCTCAGCGTGATGATAAATAGTTTAGAAAATGCTGATTACAGAGAAATAGAATCAGTACACATCGCCTGGTAGTGAAATGATCTTTAAATGAGGATGTAAACAGACCAGAGGTGAATTTGTGCTGGAGCCAAACCTTCAAACTTAGCATTCCATTTGTGTACCATTAAATATATTAAGCATATCAGTCCTGTTTTGTTTAACAAGATCACAGGAAAGCATTATATATATATATATATATATATATATATATAAATATATGTGTGTGTGTTTGATAATATTGGATTGGAATCTTCATACAGGTTTTAATTATACATTTATTAATCCCTGGAGGCAATAAAATGCCTTGAAGCAGCAGAGTTAAAAACTATATATTTTTTTCTACAATAAACATGAATGTGAACAGGTTTTTCTTTCACATCACGTCAAAGTAAGTGTACACACTACTTTTTCTGAACGTCTCACGCTTGATTGGAAAGGCTGATTCCACTGGCATAAATAAAGAGTTAGAGAATGCAAATGCACTTGACTGACTGCTGCTAAAACAGCAGGTCATTACCAAGATCAGATAGACAGGACAGAATAAATCCTTTAAAGACAGCTTTAAAGCTTCTGGAAACATGGCGTGAAAGCATAAAATGCAAATATCAAAGGTGAGCGGCTCATTAAGCAGCCACAAAGTGAATAAATAAAACTGATAAATATTACTAAATCTATTGTCTACAGTGGTGAGCACGCTGTTAACCCTTTACTCCCGGATGTGTCTGTGGTGACTCTTGTCAATGTGATTTATTTTAAATATTCCTAAAAATGCTACCTTTTGTTCATTCGGACTACAAATCTAAGTGTGCTGATAGAATAGACCTTGCACTTTCTATAGATATGCTCAGTACATGACAAACTCTCTCATCATCTGAACCCGCTTATCCTCACTAGGGTCGCGGGGGTCACCGGGGGCTGAATGCAGCTACAATGGGCGGGGTACACCCTGTATGAGTTCATCTCAAACAATCACTCTCACATTCACAACAAGACAAAAACCACTGTGGTTCTGTTTGTCTGTCAAATGTTCATTGTGGTTAGTTTCAGATGCTGCAGCTTCAATTCAATTAATTCATAGTTTGAGTTATTTTTAGTTCAGTATTAATTTTCATCCATGTAAATACAAGCTGGACTGACTGTACATATCCTGACCGAGGAAAATGAAAATTATAATAGCCTAAATGTTGAATGAAATTAGTGTTTTTTTGCAAAATAGTATTGTACATGATCAAAAACTAATTAAATTAAGGGAGGGGGAGGGGGGGTCATATGGGAAATTGGTGATGTTAAAACAGGGTTACAAGCTAAAAAATGTTTGGGAATCACTGCTGTAATTGCTTTTTGGAAATACCAAAGAGCAGCTTGACTGATCTGACTAAAACAAAAACTACTCGGCCTAAATTCATATACTTGTTGTTTAGTCTGTTCCAGGTCACATGTCATGTTCAACATTTCAAATCTCTTATTGATGTACATTCTGAGTGCCTTATTAGGGGAAAAAAAAAAAAAAAAAAACCCGTCAAACCTGTCAAACTTCAATTCCTCTCTGTTATTCCACCCTGTTTTGACCCCAAAATACACAATAAAGCAAAACCACTGAAGAAAAGGAGCACAAGCATATACTCACAGCAGCTCTTATGACACTGAAACAGACACAAATAGATAAATGGCTGCTCATCTCTGTATATTCTGTGATCCTCTTTAAGATATAATTGAGAAAATGAATGAATGAATAAATGGAAACCTATAGTGCAGCTCATCTTGTTATTTCTCAGTCTCTTTAATTGTGACAAACCATAGTTTAACATTAAACCACTGAAGGTACCGGTAAAAGTAACAACTAAAATAGAGATGATTAACTACTATTCTACCCTGCCATTAGACTTTTGTAGGAACATTAATTTATTTTCAGTCTTTCAAGAGAGATTTTAATGGGAGCCAGATTTTTTGGAGGCAGTATATATACATCATCTGTGTGTGTGTGTGTGTGTGTGTGTGTACCAATTACTTTTTACCTTTCAGATATGAACATTATATTTCCTTAAATTGTTACCGATTTTTCCAACGACTTTTAACACCAGACAACGTGAAAAACCTGAATGATGATGCCTACAGATCATATCAGGAGCCATATTTCCCCACAAAAATGCACATCATACGTGAGTCAGTTCAGATTTATTCAGCTGTAATATATTTGAACCAGACTTTGGGAACTAAACTGTTATATTTATCTGCACACAACACAAATAGGAGCCTTTAAATTAACATAGTTCATAATAAAGTTTACTTTAAAGTGTACATGTCCAGCTCTGCTCTTCCCTTCTGTTAGAAACACTTTAATTGTTGTTGATTGTTTAACTATATTTATTCAGGAACAACTCATTTCCTCTAAGTTTTCAAATGTCCCACGCTGTTGAATGCACTAGAGACGTTATGACAGTCCTGAACGCACCACCTCCGTGCTTCATATTAGCTGTTGTGTTGTTGCTCTAATTCATATACTCTTGGATTATTACTGTGTGTAAATACCACAAAGTGAGATGAATAACACAATACAGTTGGAATAGATATTAGCATAGTGTATTGTTTATCTGTGCATAAGTTAATGCTGTTTATCGCTGGTGTTTTGTTGAAGCTAATACGATAATAAGCTAGCTGTCGTCTGTGTGCCTTCCGTTGGGTGATTTCTGTGTATCCTGTGATGCATATTATACATCTGAGTGACTCATACAATCATCTATGATAAAATTACTAATTTAAATATGGGAAAAATCGATTTTTGAACTAAAGAATCGATTTAAAAATCATAAGACAAAAAATCCTGATCCATATGTGAATAGACTTTTTCTCCCACCCCTTTAAAACAGTAATGACAAATGTCATAATATGGTTTTATATTGGGATAAATGTTATTGCATTGCTTAGTTTTATTTATATTGTTATATTTGCCTGGAAAATACCTCAGAGATGTTTGTTTTTAAATGAATTTCTCTTAACTTTTCTATTTTTTATCCATGACTATGATTTTAAATGCTCTATCTCTAAATTATTAATATTGATATATATTCATATTAATATCTAATTATTTATATTGTTTGTCCTCTGACTGTAAATAAGTCTGTACCACAATAAACCATCTACTTTTGCCATATCTTTAAATTGAATCAGAACACCTAAATTCAACGTGTCCTGGTATTTTTTTTTTTTCATATAGTGTATTATCACGTTCAATATACTGTCTGCCACTGGTTATATCATCTCACCATGGTCCTAGTAGAGTGAAAATGGATTTGTACTTCTTATTGAGAACAGTATGCTTTGCTACAGTGCAGGTTTTCTCAAATGTACTGTAATGAATGCTGCATGAGAAAATCTGAAGAAGCAGTTCCATTATGAGACCATGGTCCTCTTCAGTGTCATCTAAAAAGACTTAAATAGTTCACCACTATCCCCCTTAGCTGCACATTGAGCTCTTCTCAATATGATGATGATGATGATGATGATGATGATGATGATGATGATGATGATGATGATGATGATGATGATGATGATGATGATGATGATGATGATGATGATGATGAAGACAATACTTAACATCATAGTTGAAGCATAACATGCAAAGCCCATACCAAACCACCCATCTTTTATTTGTTCTGGCGCTTACCTTGATCACACTGAAAAGAGAAAATAAGCCGCCAGTGAGAAGCTTTTGATCTAGACTGAATAGCTATGACACCATGTACTGTAATATGTGCCTAAAAACACTGGCATAAGGACTGTGTCACCCTCTAATTCACAAGTACATTGAATTTGTTTCACTGTGATCCATTAAAAATAGCAGTTTCCCATGCATCTTAACTATAACCTTTATACATGTCTCAAAGACAATCAGTATTTTATTCACTAATACCTCTGTCACATTGAAATCTTCACCATGTTCCAGAGACTGAGTCATTCATGAGGAATAGTAGCTCCAGTTATACGTATTTATAACCGTAAGGGCACTCACATTAGTCAGATTTAAATAATGAATTACTGTAAAGTCAGATCATTTCTAAGTAGAATAAATATAGATTCTAAACATAGCAATGTCCATACAGTGTTTTTTTGTTGACAACTCAAATAACATCTTGGTTTAATACATGAGCAGTCCACGCTGATTTAATTAAAAACTGTTAAATACAGCAACTCAAATGTCATAATTCAGAAGTTTAGTCATAACACTTTAACGCTTCTGTGGTGAGTGTACAAACAGTTGCTTATTTTCTTTCTTTTTACCTCTGCCAAGGACAAATTAAATTCGGGTCATTGTGCGACGGCACATAACGTTAGAGTGACGTCATATGTGGTCGAGTATTGAAATGGCCATATCTCAAAAACGGGACCGAGGATTTCTTTTAAATTTAAATTTGTCTTTTAAAACCCTATAAGGGATTGCTAATGACCGATAAAATAAATCGTTGGTGAACACAGAACACTATTTTGCAAATAAGTTACAAACATCCACACTGACTAAAATCACAAATACACCAATTCCACTTTTGGGAAATCAAAACTGAAATTAAGTCAGAGCTCCAAGAAACTCATCGACATAGATTTTACTGTTTCCAGAAAGGGTCTGGCTATAACCTGGAAATCAGACTCCCCCTCTCTATCGAAATAGATATCAGAAATGATGACCTGTTTACTGTTAGAGAAGATCACATACAGTATGTCATGAGAAATAACTATCATACTTTTCTGAAGATCTGGTAACCTTTTATTGACTATATAGAAACAACAGCTGTGGACTTTCTGTAACCCCTAAACTGGCTCAATTGTAAATAACATCCATGTTTGAGTACAATGTTTCAAATGTCTGTAATATGTGCCACACCTAATACTGTTACTATAATGAATTAAATTTAATGTAACTTTTTTTTTTTTTTTTTTTTTAGTTTGTTTGTCTCTATTATTGACATTATTTTGTCATGGAAATAAGTTGTACTATGTTTTTATATTTGGAAAAATTTAAAATCAAAATTAAATATACAAAAAAAAAAAAAAAAGTTACAAACATCTCTGCTTTGCGGAGATCTACGCTCTCGGAGTGCACGAGTTCCACCTGTTTTGTCCCTGAAACACACAGTAAAACAAAAGCACTGAAGAAAAGGAACATGAACACAAAGTCACATCAGCTTTAATAAACCGAAAATAGTTAAATAGTTAACAATTTAACATCTTGAAATATTTCAGAGACTAATTAATACTGTTAGTATTAATTGGCCATGGGTTAGGAGTTAGAACGAGCCATGTAATAACCAAGTGGTTGGTTTGAATCCCGCTCTGTCCTATAGTCATGTGCTTATTTCCTCTTTACTTCCACTGCTGCTACTGTAGGAATGTGTATGAATGTTCAGTGAGACCGTAGGTGGGAATTGGCAGCCATGCTTCCATCAGTGTGCCCCAGGGCAGCTGTAGATACAGATGTAGTTTACCAACACCAGAGTGTGAATAAATAACACCAGGAAACATTTTTTAGGGAAATAAAATTCTGTTGAGTTAGGTTTTTATGCAGATTAAAACTAAAATTGGCATGCTGATTCCAAAATTGCAGTTATTTTTCCTAGCATGTCAAGTTTTTATTTTTTTCTACACCACTTACCCTCCAGAATTTCACTGATTAACTGTAGTTAAGACCTGCCGGCTGATGGCGATTGGACTCATGTACAGCAGTGTGGAAACCTTTGTTCAGTTATAATAGGTCAGTACAATTACAGTGGAATTACAGCACCCATACTGTAGCCTTGTAAAACATAATCGTGTTAAATAAACATTGCAGTCTTGCCTCTTTCTTTCATATTTCATTGTTTGTTACTGTTTGAAAATTCTTATTAAACAACCACATATTTATTAAGTACAGTGGTACCTCAACATACAAAATTAATTCATTCCAGAAGTGGTTTCATACCATGAATTTTTCATAAATAACGTTGCATTTTACATGTGAAAGGCCTAATTCATTTTAAGGCCCCCAATACTACGTCTAAAATCCTTTAAAAATGCTAAAAGTATACACATTTTGTATGAAATATGTATTAAAAGTAAAAGAAAATATAGATTTTAGATGTAATTTATTGGTCTCAGTGGGTAAATGTGTCTTCACTGACTGAATATTAAACCATTAAAATGAACCAGACATGTAAATCATTTCCATACCATTGTGGTTGTTTTAATTGTCACTTTCACCTTCAGCAATTTTTGTTGATGGACATTTGGTGAAATATCAATCCAAAGACGATTGCCTTTGACCACTTTTCATAATCTTCCTAAAATGCGCAAGGCATACATTGTTGTATTGGGCGATCACTCAATCAATCAAACTTTATTTATATAGCACTTTTCATACATGGTGCATGTAGCACAAAGTGCTTTACATGAATTTGTATAGAATCAGCGTCTTTACTCTGGTGCACCCACAGTGACTTAGCCCCGACAGTGTCCTGTGAGTCCAGTTCTGGTCCGGTTTTGGTCAAAGTGAAAGTAGTCCTGGCAGGTTTCCCTGGGTCAACAAAATAAAACCTGTGTCTACTCAAAACAATATTTATTTGCATAACAAAACTGTCATTGAACAAATACTCACAACTCGTAATTGCTTGGAGCTAATTTCTCTCAATATCGATCAGTGCACGTTGTCACTGCTAACAGCTGTGCACCTGCACTTAGCAGTCGCAAACACTGCAAAACAACTGATGAAAGTAGTTTACTAAGGCACACAGCTGTTAGCAGTGACAATGCGCATTGATCGCTATTGAGAGAGAGTAGAGAGTGTTTCACTAGTGTGTATAAGAGGATTTCACTAGTATATATGAGTGTTTCACTAGTATATATGAGTGGTTCACTAGTATATATGAGTGTTTCACTAGTATATATGAGTGTTTCACTAGTATATATGACAGTGGTTCACTAGTATATATGAGTGTTTCACTAGTATATATGAGTGTTTCACTAGTATATATGAGTGTTTCACTAGTATATATGAGTGTTTCACTAGTATATATGAGTGTTTCACTAGTATATATGACAGTGTTTCACCATATGAGTGTTTCACTAGTATATATGAGTGTTTCACCATATGAGTGTTTCACTAGTATATATGAGTGGTTCACTAGTATATATGACAGTGTTTCACCATATGAGTGTTTCACTAGTATATATGAGTGTTTCACTAGTATATATGAGTGTTTCACTAGTATATATGAGTGGTTCACTAGTATATATATATGAGTGTTTCACTAGTATATATGAGTGTTTCACTAGTATATATGAGTGTTTCACTAGTATATATGAGTGTTTCACTAGTATATATGAGTGTTTCACTAGTATATATGAGTGTTTCACTAGTATATATGAGTGTTTCACTAGTATATATGAGTGTTTCACTAGTATATATGACAGTGTTTCACCATATGAGTGTTTCACTAGTATATATGAGTGTTTCACTAGTATATATGAGTGTTTCACTAGTATATATGAGTGTTTCACTAGTATATATGAGTGTTTCACTAGTATATATGAGTGTTTCACTAGTATATATGACTGTTTCACTAGTATATATGAGTGTTTCACTAGTATATATGAGTGGTTCACTAGTATATATATGAGTGTTTCACTAGTATATATATATGAGTGTTTCACTAGTATATATGAGTGTTTCACTAGTATATATGAGTGTTTCACTAGTATATATGAGTGTTTCACTAGTATATATGAGTGTTTCACTAGTATATATGAGTGTTTCACTAGTATATATGACAGTGGTTCACTAGTATATATGAGTGTTTCACTAGTATATATGAGTGTTTCACTAGTATATATGAGTGGTTCACTAGTATATATGAGTGTTTCACTAGTATATATGAGTGTTTCACTAGTATATATGAGAGTGGTTCACTAGTGTGTATAAGAGGATTTCAGGTGTGTATGTGAGAGGTAATTCTGAATAATGTCCCTGGCGGCCTGTCATAGAAGACAGGTACTGAGAACCTGAAAGTGTCATCATTCACTGTGGGGTGTGCCCACCTCTGGTTCCAAACAAGCAGTACAGAAATGATGCATGGAACTAAGTCTGATGATCCTGTCTTGAGGATCCCATCACTCAGATGACTGGTTGTACTGCGATAACAGCTCAGACCTGTGCAGAACATGCCAATGGCACATTCCCTCTGTTGTATCATAAGTCGTGGCCTTTGGAGCTGAAAAAAAAAAACATTTCAGCGTTTTCTTTGCTGCCTTCATATTGGCTATTGGCACACCTAAAGTTTTTTTTTTTTTTTTTTTTGGCATTTTGAATTGATATTTTCTTTGAACTTATTGACACAAAATAAACATCTGAGTAAATCATTTTCTGGAAATTACACCACATGTTTGGATTGTGGGTTTTTAATGATGCTAAATATAGAATTAATATTAATTTTATAAAGGGGATGATATCGTGTCTACGTCACTAGTAATTTGTTTAACCTCTTTAGAATCGACCATATCCTGAATTAAAATTTGTCATATAATAAATACTATTAATACTGTAGCTAATGTAAGATATACACTTCAAAACACCATATTTATACTGTCAATGCTGCTAAAGAGGTATATTTATTATACATCCTTCCATTTTTGTCGAACTCATTTCTTGAACACAATTCACTCGCTTCCTATAAAAAGTTCGCACAAATATTAAACTCTCGCTCTTTTAATTTTTGAAAAGTTTATGAAAAGCTGAAGTCTCATAATGTATTCATGGTTAGGCAGAATATCAATGAGCAAGAAATGCTTACTTTTCACTTACTGAGCAAAACATATTAAGGTTATGATACATGTAAAACTATTTCATAAACATTAATTATGAGCAGGGAAACCACCCACTTACAATTAAAAACTTGGAGAAGAAGATCCAACATAACACTCTGAGGGGAATAAAATTATATATTATAAAATAAATTATATAATACCAGTGTTCTGTAGCTTCTCTATTGTTTTTGTTGTTATTTTTCACCGTCTTCAGTTAATTTCTGTGTGAATATGTTCACTTCCTGGTTCACTTCCTTATCAGTGTTTATGTAATAACAGCTGACTGATGGGAAAGTGGTTAAGTTAGACTGTAGTTGTCCCATGTGGGGTGAAACAGCTCCGATCTCACAAGTAGAAAAGGCTTTAATAAATAGATAAACAAATGAATGAACAGATACATGAATGAATAAACACAATACTTCAGTGGACTTTCATCAAACACTGAGGATGTATTGTAGCTGACCTATTAAACATTTGACTGCACACACAGTCATAATTGCAGTTTTCATATTCTAGAACCAACCCTCAACTTAGAGAACGTAGCAACGCAGAATGAAAATTAATAAGTGCCTTATAATGACGAACAAAGAACTAATATAATATATATGTTAATAAGGGAATAATGAATCAATGTGTGACTTAATTAGAAAGTACTTGTCCAGTATAGATCCCTGTGTTTGATATTCCTGCGATACTGTTTCACAGACTGACAGAGTCTCACCGCAGAGCCATCAGGGTCATTCAGAGGATGCGCTATTTTGTGGCCAAGAGAAATTTTCAAGTGAGTATGAAAACTGCCAAAAAGAAAATCACTGTGAATAACCATAGTATTGTTTTGTGTCCTGGTTCTGATCTCTTCGCTTACATTAACCAAATACAAAAGAAAGAAAGAAAGAAAGAAGATTGATTCACAGGGGACATGAGGGCCCAATTAGCTTGATTTCAGGAGGAAGGTATCATAGCTGTCAACATTTCAGGAACAGATTCTGGGAGATCTATGCAGCAGCGGTGGGTGTTGTGTTTTTAGGAGACACGAGTGAGCAAATGTTATTTTTATAATGATAAATGATGGTTAAGTGGTATGTCATTAGTTTCCAGTGTATGATTAAATACAGTTTTTATCCAGAAACATCATTTTATTTTTCAATGGATAGCATGTATTGTTAAATTTAACAAAACATCATTTTAATTTGTTAAAAATAACTTTATTAATGAATTCTTACTTTAATCACACATGCACACACACTGTCCCTGCTTCTACTTCTTCCTTTCCTGGCTGCTGGCAGTGTTGGCACAAAAGCACGATAAATAAAAAACATTATTGATAACTGAAATAGCTAAATCCTCTGTATTACTTTGAGCTAGCTAGCTAGCTAGCTAATCTGATGTTAGGCAATCAGTCAGTGAGGCCGGGCGAGTGTATTGAGTTGGGTGACCAATGAAATTAGTTTAAATTCAATTCAATTTCAACAAATCACAACAAAGTCATCTCACAGGGCTTTACAGAAACACAATCAATTACAGAGATATATGAGCATCGAGCATCCCCTGTCCTTAGACCCTCCTCCTCTGCAAGAAAAGTCTTCAAAACCCAGTGGGAAAAAGAAGAAATCATGAAGAGAACCACACTGAGTTTGGGTCGTGGTGAATGTAAATCAGCCCATTGCCATCCTAGAAAAAAAAAATCTCACGTCTGGGGGGAAAGTTTCAGATCAACTACGCATCTATGAGTTGTCAGATAATCAACAAATGACATGTATACATTCCATGCATGATCTGTGTCAACTGGAGAAATGATATGTCTTCAGATTTTGTTTTTGACGTTCACACCTAATAAATTACAGGAGATTACCGGGAGGAATTACAAAACGTGGGGTTTGGGGGGGGGGGTCTGAAATACAGGAGAATCCCAGGAAGTACAAGAGTGTTGGCAGCTATGGAAAGTATGGGAGGGGGGCTGTGGTCCAAAACAGGAATACAAGTGGAGAACAGGGCAGCTTATGGTAATACAGGTCACATTTCGCAGCCTCCATTTTTCACAGTCTTTATTACGTCCACTTAAGAGGTTATGTTTTCACTGGAATTTGTTTGTCTGACTGACTGTCAACGTTACTCAAAAAGTTAAGGATGGATTTTGATAACATTTTCAGTATGTGTTGGGAGTGTCACAAGGAACTAATGATTACATTCTGGTGGTGATCCGGAAGAGATCCTGGATTCTGGATCACTTTGAAATGTATCCTCCATTTACTTCAATGTAAACCCCCCCCCCCCCCCCCATTTCTATTATTGTTTTCTTTTCTTATCTTTTCAATTCTATAATCTTATTTTTTCTTTGCTTACTATTTCTTTTCTTTTTTTCTTCACGTTTCTTTTTCACCTTTTATAGCAAGCTCGTAAGCCGTACGACGTGCGAGATGTGATTGAACAGTACTCCCAAGGCCACCTTAACCTCATGGTTCGAATCAAGGAGCTACAGAGAAGGTAAAAGCTATCAAATGAAAGGTGTCAAGTGTGCACTTTTTTTTTTTTTTTCTCCCACTGTGAACTGAAGAAAGCAGTGGGTGGATGCAAAATGATGATGTTATTTTTGTACCGTTGAAGCAGAAGAGTCAGTGAATTATCCACAGACCTGAGGCCCACAGTGAGTTTTCATGTGGTCTGATTGTGTCTTCCAGACTTGACCAGTCTTTAGGGAAGATAACTTTGTTCCAGACGGGTTCAGGTAATAAATCACTCCACTGCACTTAAAATATATTGACTATGGAATGAACCACGGCGCTAATCCTCTATTCTTATTATTTGCTTGACTGTTTTTCCTCTCTCCCTAAAGACCGAGCTAAAGACAGAGGCAACAACTCGATTGGATCCAGACTCATGAGAATGGAAGACAAGGTGGGATTTATGGAACTAAAATGAGGAACTAGGGCAATTTCCAACTTTTTACTCGAATATTGTCTCTTTTACTCATGCGAAGACAACTGCACTGACTATTCATTTTGTTTATAATTTTATCAAACCTTCAATAAGTAAAATCATCCAGTGGATATCGATAAAACACTTCCTGCTTACATCAAATTGGGAATGATTCTTGTTAATTAAATAAAAATATATTTTTTTTTCATCTGATATAAATAATTCCCTCAGGTCAAGCATGTGGCATCGGAATTATTGATTTGCACATAAATGTTAAACCACTTCTATTTATTATGTGGGTGCAATCCTGCACAACGGCAGTTTTTATTCCTCATAAATATGTCATGTGTAAATGAAACCCAGTATGAGTGAAATGGTAACTGTCTGTACAGGATCCATCAATGATAGGAACACCCACAACTGTCACATCTGGTTAAAGAGTTACTGTCTGCTCTTTTATACTGCAGAATCATGGATTAAAGTTTTACGTTTTATCAAATATGAAAACAGAACCATAGAGAAGGACAAAATCGCTTCAAGTTCTGAGACAAGAGGATGACTTTAGCGGATTATGGACAAACATTGTTTGTCTGCAGTCAGCAGTTCATTTAATGTATGTGACCCATTTACAAACTGTTGTAGACTATGTCAGGTGGATCAGGAATATTAGATGAACTGTTTAAAACACTCCTGAAATTTATATTGCATTTGAAATTTGTGTAGATTTCTGCTGGTATGAAAGTACACATACAGTACCTAAGTAGATCAAGTCCAGATACTTGTGTATAGAAGTCTGGTAAAAGTAGAAATACTGAATAAAGTTATTCATTGACTATGGCATATGTAAAATGGAGTGTTGACTGTAATGTACTGCAAACATAAAAGCAACTCTATCCATCTGAAGGATGCCTGTTTCTGCACAAAGCTAAAATAAACTCAAGTTATATTGCACCAACAACAACATAATTTAACAATGAATCGTCTATTTAATGTCAGGGTCTAAAATGATGAGTGTGGCTTTAACTGTGGATTTTTTAACACTGAAGGACAGGGTTCGAAATTATCATTTTGTCCCATAGCCATATTTGGAGCCCTGCTGTACCCCCACCAAAGGCCTGTGTGCCTTGAAACTCTAAAAATACATAGTAGCATTCGAAAATATGGTGATAAATCAATTGAAACCCTACCATCACAAAACACATGGACCCCCAAATTGTAAAAAAAAACAAAACAAAAAAAATAATTTAAAAAATCTGCAATTAAAGGGTTAATATCTCTAAAAATAGTAAACCTATGTTATTCTGACAGTCAGAGTCAGAAGACATAGGTGTATCAATTTACAGGTCTGTACCTACTTTAAAACCAAAATTCAGTGTGCAATCGCGGATTCCAAATGTGGGTGTGGCACCCAAAATTTGAAGGGCCGTTACTCAAAAAGCGTTTGATCTGGGAGGCTCAAATTTCAGATTTTTTCATTTGATATTATAAGGCAACAATAGAAGAAAAATCAGGCAAATTAAAGAGGTGTCACTGAGGATGTTCTAGGGATTGACATTGAATTCATTCACTTTTACTTCACTACATTTTCTAACTCAATTGTGTGCTTCTATTATGATACATTTTAAATGTGTCATTCCACTGAAAACCACTTTCCCATGTTCTTTTTGGAATCAAATGGGTCACCCCGAGTTACCAACACATGCTGCCTTTGAAAGTGTTGTGTCACCTTGACTGGCTGTATTTACCATTCATAGAAAACTCAGAAAAGTCTGTCCACTACACGTCATGTGGACATTGGCGTCACCCAAGTGGGGTTAAGCCCATCCCCCATTGCAACGAATCTGAAGTAGCATTAGCATTTGCATCTACAAGAGGAAAGGGCTCCCCAGTTTCTGCACAAACTTGAAAAAAAAATGGCGGAACAAACTAGTTCATGTGTTCTCTTTGGAAATAAAGCGTGTTTTTTTTCCCCTGCATGTTTTCAAGACAAGTAACAGCACAAAAGCTAGCTGGATACTACTCTGGGATAGTAAACACAAAGAGTGACAGGGGAGGGGGGAGTGTTCCTTCACGCATTCATTCTCTGAGCCAAAACAAAGCAATCCGGACATTTTTTAAATAGAACCAACACACAATGTATTCAATAATAATGGAGAACACAGCAATATTAATGAAACAAGGCAGTCACAAATGGCAGACCTCCACCAAGGCTTGATTTTTCAAAATGTGACGTGATGGCGCCATAGGTGTCGACCCATCTGATGTGTGAAGGTGAGATGACGTGAATGGAAAAAAAACGCCAGATTCTATCTTGTCTGAATTCTGAGATATTACCACTGATGTGTTTTAGCTGTTGACCTTTAGTGTGACTTTGACCTTTGACCTTCATTTCTCAAAACCTAATGGGTTCTTCCTTGACCCATTATCTATCGTTCCCGAAAGTTTAATCAAAATCTGTTCAGAACTTTTTGCGTAATCCTGCTGAGAGACATACAAACAAACGGACCTGAATTTAATACCTCTTTCTTGGAGATAATAATATTGATGGATTGACACCTTTAATGAATTTTGACCCTCAGCTTTAACTTTGCCATGCATTTATAGTGCATATCGGTGCAGCTGAGTGTTTTCAAGTGTGTCCATGCTCTGTTTTTAATTGTAAAGCGACCTTGTGGACACCCTGTATATGGCAGTTTATGAATAGCTTTTTTCAATAGCATTCACACATGACGTTACATGGGGGGGGGGGGGGGGGGGGGTTGTTTTGTTTTGGGTTTTTTTTTTCATTTTAAGACATGCAAGTCAAGAAAGTTGCATTTTATTATAAAACTGTCGCAGTATCAGACTGTATGAATATGCAAATAAAACAACTGAGAAGACTTCTCATGTCTATACAATTCTAACATGACAAGACGTGGGGTGGATTTCACCCCTTAATACTTTTTCACAGCGCTCTCAAAGAATGTTACACATGTCAAGCTAAGGGCTGTTTTTGTGTAAATAACATGATTCACATGTGGTGATAGATGGAGTCAACTGAAACATATCACAAAATGTGCCTCTCATCTCGTCATCTGAACCCACTTTATCCTCACTAGGGTCATGGGGGTCACTGGGGGCCTAATCCAGCTACAATGGGTGAAGGCGGGGTACACACTGTATGAGTCTCCAGTTCATCTCAGGGCTGAACATATATAGACAAACAATAACTCTCACATTCACACCTATGGGCAATTTAGATTAACCAATTAACCTATCAGTGCATGTGTTTGGATGGTGGGAGGAAACCGGAGTACTCAGAGAAAATGGATGCTACGTACAGTACGTTCATGATGCATTTACGTACATTACGTAGTTACGTACAGTAATGTACAAATTTATGTCTCCGGGGTTTCAGTTTAATTTCGTAAATTGAATTTTCTTTCATATTCAGAGACTGAATAGCTGAATATTTTGTAAGTAGAGGTACCAGTGTACTTTGGAAAAAATGCCTGCTAAATATATAAATAAGTGTTTCATAACAGTATTTGTTTCAATCAATCAATCAAAAGCTCATTATACCATCAAATACCATACCATTATACTGAGACATTCAGGACATTTGTAAGATGTTTTTTTTTTAATCTTTTTTTAAATCTTTTTTTATCTAAAAAACCCCAGACATTTACTGTGCAGTTCCTCCTCTCAGTACAAATTGAAAGATTAAAAAATAATCCAAATTACTCACTGTTGTGCTGTGAGCTACTTTTCCAAGCAACCATGTCATGCCATAGAGAAGTCAGTTGAAAACTGCAGCAGTCTATCTTGTATTTGTCAACTTCCCCTATACTTCCTACTCCCTACTGCATCTCTAACCACAGTCTATGGCAGATTTTCTACAACTTGAAAACCGCATCCATAGAATAATATCCGTAGAATAATATTTTTTTGTGTGTGTGTCAGACCACTGATCAAATCAAATTCAGTAGTTATTGTAGATTTTGATCATCAACATTTCACTTTTTTAGCTCAGCGGCTAATAGACCAGAAGATATTGTGAGGGCAGTCTGTCCAGTGCATGTTTGTTATCTTTTTTGTTAGAAATTTCTTCAGACATAATCTCAGATAAAATTACTGGTCAGATTCATTTCAAGTTGTACATATAGATTTTGACTTTAGATTTTTTTAATTGTAAAAAATTGTCTTGGGTGATACGGTGATGCAATGGAATGCACTAATGCCTCACAAGAAGAAGGTCCCTGGTTCAATTCCAGGTACCTTCAGAAGGGGTGGGACCTTCCTGTGTGCAGTTTGCAGTCTCCCTGTGTCTGGGTGTATGGTTTTCTCTGGTTACCATCCACAAACATGCACTGATAGGTTAATTGTTCACACCCATAGGTGTGAATGTGATAGTGATTGGTAGTTTGTCTGTATGGGTCAGCCCCCTGATGAACTGGTGGCATGTCCATAAGTAGCTTCGATGGAGAGGCTAAGTCACGCCCTTCTACTTCTGGTCCATGGGTGCTTAGCTCGTGAAAAATGTGAATGGGAGTGAATGAAGCGAGTCAAGCAAAATTTTGATTCTGTTTGACAAGTGCTCTGAAATTCACATATGATAGCAGTTAATAAGAAATATTTGATGTAGCATAGGCAGACCATCTGTTTTTTATGGGAAGCAAACATGATGTTAGGTTTTATGTGGGCTTAGTAAGAGACTACAATGCATTGCGTATGTGATGTCACACTCCGCTCAGCTGTGGTGTCACATGTGCGCCAGGTGTGTAGTCCAAATTATTAACAGGTTTTGAGTCGTTGGTTAACAGAAGAAGTTGAAACGCACATCAATAATTATCATTTATTATGAAGTACAACATGTGTGTGATTCAAGGCACATGACAAACCAGATACCATTTTGTTTCCCATTGAATACCATTCATTAATTTTCCAATCTCCGGCCCCATAAGCCTCCCGGAAAGGGGCGGAAACTTAAGCTCCCCATAGGCTTCAGTGACCCCCATGACCCTAGAGAGGTTCCGAAAAAAATGTATGAAAAATGACAATTTTTTCTATACTTATAGATGGCCATATTTTTATATTGTGGAAATGGTTAGTCATATTAATATACTGAGCACTGTTTGGAAGTCATAAATTGACTTTTATTTTGTTAGTTGAGTTCTCCTCCAGTGAAAGAACCACCCGTTTCTATTGGGAGATTAATCTCCTGCATCAAGACCACAGGACTTGAACATAGAGACAGAACCTAACAACCTCACAAATTAAAGTCGTTATTTATTCTTGATAGAAAATGCTGATGAGCTTCATTGTTCTTATTTCTTTAATTTTCTAAAGCGAAAGTGGATATCCTATCCGCTCTGAATGCATTCTATATGACCTTATTTCAAGAAAAAAAAAAAAAGGAGTGATGGAAAAATGTTTTTGGAGACCCCTAAAATTTTATATAATCTGATGTATTACCACGGAATATGGGCGGAAAAAATATTTCATGCATTTCAAAAATAATTTAAGCCTTTGTTCCTTGTGCGAGTATCAACATTTCATTAACAATTTAATCAAAATCCTTCTACAAATGTTTGAGTTATCTTGCTAACAGACAGAGAAACAAACAGAATCATAACCTCTTTGACAGAGATAATTAACTTTTGTCGTTCTTTGACTTCTATGAAAGTCAAAGAAAGAAAAACTTCTGTGATGTTCAGGAGGGAGTGTTGCAGGCCCCGGCGTGGGTACCCGCTGACAGTTTAAATGTTTTCCTGAAATAAGCAGGACACATGAATGAATGAGAAACGATGTCTCTTTGCAAGGCGATCATATAATCTTTATTAGTTTCAAAAAACTGTTTTCTGTCTCTTTCTTTTGTTTTCTTTTTCCATTGTGTTTTCAATGTTGTTCTTTTGTCTGGTCAACAATCATAAACAATATCACAATCATTGTCATTGCAATTAATCCAAATTCCATAACACATCTTATGCTTAACCCATATTTTCTCCTTGGCATGTTCCTTTACAGCGTATTATATTTATAATTTTTTTCCCATGTCTTTTTACTTTACAGTTCAATACCGTAGCATCTCTAGTATGTATTGCCATCACAGTATTAATATTCTTGCAGTAACTGCATATACATCGGTTAGACACTAGCGTGACTAATTACACTACTAAAGTGCTCCATGAAAGTAGACAGTTAGCTTAAAGCTAATAATACTGACCAAATACTTTGTACTACAATAAACCATTCAAACACTCTGTTAACAGTAATAACATAAAATACCAAACCGATTTCTTAATACATCCAATCTGGTTCATCTCTGTTCATAAAGTGTATAAAACGGGCTTAAAACTAATAAGCAACATATACAGGAGTCCACATGTAATACTTGTTAATGTCACCACATCAAAACCGAACGTCATTACGTTCACATCAAACCGAAACTAACCTCTTAGGGTCATGTAGGTTATATACAAAATGTGTTTTAGTTCGCTACTAACCTGAAATAAGCAGGACACAGGAATGAATGAGAAACGATGCTATCTCTTTGCAAGGCGATCGTATAATGGCGCCTTACCGGAAACCCGCTTAGAAACTCAGTTCCTCTCAGAATGTAATAGGTAGGACGCAACGGACACTGCCCCCTACTGTTCATAGTTGGTGATGGTTCAATTCTATGTCTCTGTACTCTTTCACTTCAATCATAAATGTAGGTGTACATATATACAAAAAAAAAAACAAATCACACAAAACTAATTACTTTGTGGGTGTCACAGGAGCATGTGGCTTTGGAGAACGGAACAATTCTGGCCAGAGTTCAATGACTTCACAGAGGTTCTTAATCCAATATTTCACAAATGCATGGGGTGTCCAAAAACTGTTTTCCACTGCTGTATATTTCAGTTTACGCCAGGAGGCAAGATCTGTTTGATCTCTTTTAAATCATGTCATAAACACACACACATTTTTTCAATACGTAAAGAATAAAATCTTCAACTTTGAGGTCATTGATCCAAATTTTTCCTCTTTATTTCTACAATGTCTTAAATATCATTTAAGCTCCTGGTGCCTTTCCATCAGTGCAGTGCTTATCTTTGTGCTCAGTGCTGTGTCCATTCCCGAAATGGGGCCTTGTTGACAACAATGTTTTCTTTATGTACCGTCACCTCTAGTGAACAACATAGATAATGGTCTGACAAGCAATACATGAAGGGTAAAGATGTGAACCACCTCATAAAAGCCTCACTTTATATCCATAATGATCCACTTTGCCAGATGCAGTTGAGTTAGAATAACCTAGTTTTCAAATGCATGTTTTTTTTTTCCATAATTTTTTCAGACTTAACTTTATTTATCAGCTTCAATCGAGTCCTCTGCTCTTTTCCATCACATGTAAAATGGTACAGTAGAATGACAACTGGGTCTGTTTTATGAACTCAGGGACAGGACTGCAGTAGATTAACAGAACTCTGCCAGCACAGCAGTCATTTACAATAGGAATCCTACTGTACATATTCAAATCCAAATATACTCAGTGGAATCAGAATGAACTGAAAAAAATGTACTGAAGTAACATTAAGGCTCAATTGTAATTCACCCCTTGAAAATAAGTTGTAAGGGTTACACTTTGAAATATTACCCTAAAGAAAAGGAACAACACTTTGTGACCTGTTACATCATCAATTATCTCTGACCCACTGTTTTACCAAAAAAAAAAAAAAAAAATGTGGAAGTTGACAGTAAATCTAGGTTAGTCCATATGATGACTGCCCCAAACTACACCATGGTCTGTCAAAGAGATTAAGTCCTTGGTGAGACAACACAAAATGAGTTAGTTTATCAGTAACTTTAAGCAGATGATAGGGAAGTAACACAAAAAATAATTGAACACAAAAAAAGTAATTGAATTTTTAGCAGAATTATTCCTTCATGAATGTAATTAATTCCCAATTATTGCATTACTTTTCTGACAAATCTTCATATATGGGGCAGAACAGTGGTGCAGTGGTTAGCACTCGTGCCTCACAACAAGAAGGACCCTGGTTTGGTTCCCACACCAGACCTTTCTGTGTGGACTTTGCATGTTCTCCTCATGTCTGTGTGGGTTTTCTCCAGGTACTCCAGTTTCCTCCCACCATCCAAACACATGCACTGATAGGTTAATTGGTTAATCTAAATTGTCCAAAGGTGTGAATGTGAGAGCGATTGTTTGTCTATATATGTTCAGCCCTGAGATGAACTGGAGACTCATAGAGGGTGTACCCCACCTTCACCCATTGTAGCTGGATTGTAGCCCCCAGTGACCCCTGTGACCCTAGTGAGGATAAAGCAGGTTCAGACAATGAGACGACACCTTCAAATATGTAAAAGAAAAAAAATGCAAGTGTTAAACAGTTGCAGGTGCATAGAGTAGAACAACATGGACACGTACTTAATCTGACTTCATATGTAATAGTGTGAAGAAAAATGAAATAATAAAGCAGTTTCATCCTTTGTGGGTTCTACTGCCTGTCCTCTTTATCCCATGATCTAAACAATGTAACTTTCACTGTCCGGAAACAACTTCTCTCAGATAGTATTAGCTCTTTCTTGTGAAAATATATCATCAGATGGAACCAATGTTCCCACTAAACTGAGCTTCAATACCAGGACCTTGGTGAGGCTGGGGTCCACCAGGGTCCGGCTTTACCGCCATATTAGAGGATCTGTGTTTATAGGAAGAAGATGGTCTGTTAGTTAATCCTGTACCTCCACTTTTTTTCAGTCTCTCCTCCCTAATACAGTGATAAATGTCTTCAGTCCAGTTAGTCAGACTCATAGCTTCACCCCTACTGTACATAAACCTGCCTTCCATTGTATGGGTGTGTGGCAGACAAATTCAAATTCATAGATATCATTAGTCACATCTCTCGTGCGTAGCTGAGCGAGCCAGGACAGAAAACAGCTGTTAGATATCAGTGCATACTAAAGCAGCACATTTCACTGCCAGTAATGGCGTGGTAACGTTTCAAATAGCAATTAATTAGATTATCCGTTACCGAAAAAAATAACAGCATTACTAACGCTCTTATTTTGTAATATTGTTATTCCCAACACTGACGATAGAACACTGAGCACTTTTCATCTTGATACTGTGTATTTTGTCATAATGTCAAATACAATTACCGTATTTTCTGGACTATAAGCTTCAACTCTATATAAGATGCATCCACTGTATTTTTAAGAATATAATAACAAAAGAATATACAGGCCGCAGCAGCTCATAAGCCGCAGATATCTATGTTGAAAAATCACACATTTACTGCATGTACAGAACAATTTTGAACTGTAAATGTACTGTAAATGTAATGTATGTAGGCTGCCTGACCTCACCATACATTCATTGATAAGGTTGCGTGCAGCAGCATGGTTTCCTTCCTGGATAACAACATCAATAGCCTTCAACTTAAAACTTGCGTCATAACAAAGTTCTTCATGTGGGTTCCACAATGAAGGGACGAGGATTTGAAAATAATTAACAGTTGGTAATTTGTCGTCCGTGTTCTATCTGCTAAAGAAAAAGTAGTCTGTTCTTCTTTGCATTGATTTTTCTCAGTAATTTTGATTCTAAATCCAGTTACAGCGCCCCTAGTGGTGGAAGAAGAATCCACAGAAAAGCCGGACATTTGTATAAGCCGCATGATTCAAAATATATGAAAAAGAAGCGGCTTATAGTCCAGAAAATATGGTACATTGTCTGCAAAACAAATACCCACAGGTATACATAAAGAAACCTCAAACCTTTCTATTAACAAATGTGAAAACTTTGTATCTGAAAGTATTAACCATACACGTACCAGGAGCTGTAAGCTTCTCTGCTTTGGTCATCTTTCTGCAGCTATCCACTAAAATGTTGTCTATTACACATTAAAATGACAGTAACGGTCAATCCAATAGGTAAGTTGTTTACGTAGAAATAGACATTAGAGTTTATTTATTTTTAAAAGGAACAGTGTACATATAAACATTAACCTTGTGGTGAAGGAGAGATGCCTGTGTCAGGTTGTAGTATGGCCAGATTTATATAATAAAATACAATAAAGTCAAATATACAGAAAGACAGCACCAGTTTCTATCAATCAAACTTTGTGACAGCAGCACCAGTAAAATAAACCACACACACGCATTTTCAGCCTTTCACTTTAGCCCTTCCCTCTATCTAATTGTGAATTGGGACAACGCTCCCCCTTTACGTGAATGTACAAAATGGAGGGTTAGCGGTAAGGTTAGTATTCAGCCTAGGTCAAGTTGTTTAATTGACGTCAGTTGTTGCAGGGTCTAGAGCAGGGGTCTTAAACATGCGGCCCGGGGGCCAAATGCAGCCCCCCAATGGTTCCAAAGTGGCCCTTTGGGATGAAGAGCATAATAACCAATTAAATGACTCCATATTTTTTTCTTTGCCTATAAATGATGGCAATTCCCTATTTTGTCATTGTTTTACTGCAAAATATAATATAAAATTATGAAAATATTTACATTCACAAACTATCCTATAACCATAAAAGGTCAAAAACCTCAACATGTAGGAACAACCTGAAATGTCCAAAGAAAATTAGACACAATTTGAACGATTTTCTGCTTCTGTTACTAAGAGTTTAGCGTCTTTGTAAAACTGATCCATAATAAAACACATGGAGTAATGATGAGGCAGAATATTGTTAAAATTGTCCTTATTTTCCTTGTGAAATTTCACTTGTTTTGCATTTGGATAATTTATAAAAGTATTTTTTACAATTTAATGGGGGGGGGTTTGCACTAAAACAATGACAAAATTTGGAATTGTCATTGTTTATAGGTTATTATGTTGTCATTTTACTGGTCTGGCTCATTGGAGGTCTAATCAGGCTGAATATGGCCCCTGAAGAAAATGAGTTTGAGACCTCTGGTCTAGAGCATATGTCAGTGTTCCACATAATCAAAAACGTGGATCATATTCCCATCTATAAATGATGTATACATTTGTTTTATTTCTAAAGTAAAAACACCAGGTTTATTTTTCTCTACTGCAGTCATCCAACTGACAGCTACAAGACCATGAGAATGTATTCAATGGGGTGGAAAATGTGTATTAAAATGAATTAGAATAGTTAACGCCACTTTTAAATATTGAACAAAACATACCGTTAATTTGTCTTTTCTGTAAAATAAATCAATCGTATTTTTGCTTTTCATTTACAGTATACATTAAAATTCTTGAAATAAAATCTTGCTTGATTAATTTTCATTCAAGGCATAAAAGCCCATTGCACTACAGCATTTAAATAATTTGGCACAGACTGAAGGTTAATTCATGCATAGATAGCCTACATGGTAATTACTTCTCACTTACAGCGAATTACATAAAGAACTTCGCTCTAGCATGCTCCTCTTGACTCTGAAATGTACCTAATTTAGCTTGAATGAGTAAAAAGCATCATTAGTGTCGTATCAAAATGTGAGCCAAACGTCCTCGTAGTTGAATTCATCATCTTGGTCTTGGTCATTTTGCCCCTAACAGATAACACACATGGACCAGGCGCTGGGCCGCATCGCAGAATCCCTGTCGTTTCTACTGGACCAGAAAGATTCAGCTGGAGGCGAAGGTGAAAGCAGACCCCGACCACGACTCGGACGGACCTTTAACGTCCTCCCAAGCCAGGACAGTCTGCCAACTTACGATCAGCTGTCGTCTTCGCCCTCATCCTTCACCTCAAACTCCGCCACCACCTCGGCCTGCCCCCAACCTCCCATTACTACTAATGAGGACAAGTGTTGCTGAAATCGGATTTATCTTATTAGAATTCATCCACACAGTCAGCAGAATAAAAGGTGCCACTGTATGTTTCTGCAAACCTTGGATATATGTTATATCATTTGTCATTTAAGTGGATGTTCAGTTTTTTGTTTTTTTTTCCCTTTTCTTGAAGTGGTTGCAGTAAATGAGGCTTGAGTTTGCATCCAACCCCCATACAGTAGATGTTTATTTTTGGTTATAAAGCCCTTTTGCTATGATATGAAAAAGATTATGGTTACATTTTCCATGAAATGTTTATGCAATCGTCCAGAATAGATCCCATTACATTTTGGTGAATGTAGTTCAAAGGTCAAGGCCACCAAAAATGCATTTTCATAATATTTAGAGATAGGACAAAAAATCTGGATTTTGTTTTCATTCCTGTCAGCACAGTTTTGCATATAGCATTTTTTTTGTCACTGTTGATGAGCATTGGCATCAGAAGTTTGAAGGTCAGATTTGAAGATTCTAGGTCAGGGGTCAAGATCACAATAAAGGTCAAAATCTAATTTTGGATATAATATTTGAATTTTTCATCTTCAAGGCTTCCTTCCAATAAGCACCAAAATGCTGGTCTTAGAATTCTACATTTTGTACGTATATATTTTGACCTATTGTTGACCCAAAAGGTCAGGGGTTACTCAGCCAATACCTAAAAAAAGGAAAATTGACTATAATGGAAAAATGAGTGGAGATAGAGACTTATTTATTATTATTTACAGATAAGAAACATGCCACAGGCTTCAAACGGCATCATGACCTTTGACCTTCAAAAGTCAAAATCAGGGTCACATGGTTTAAATGGTCAAAACTCCAAAGAGTGGTGATAAGTACTCAGTTAGTCTTACTGTAACATAGAAAACTAGATGTAGGGTTCAAAATGACATCATGGCCTTGAACAACCTTGAAAGATCAAACCCATATTCTCATGTTTTGAGAGGGATTTTTTAAATAATTTTTATTTTTAGTTTTTATAAAGTGGCATCAGTGCCTAAATCTAGTCATAATATTGAAAGTCAATTGAATGCCTGCTATATGCATATGTTGTGAGCTCTTTATTAATGCTAAAGAAATAAATAGGTCTGACACCCTTCACTATTCTGGAATAGAAATCAAGGCTCTGTCAGTTGATTGGCTAGTTCTTGGGCATTACTGGAATGAAGAATTTTAAAAACAGTGTCAGGAGAGAAGTAGTAGAACATGTTCATCCAAATAGATAAGCCCCTAGAATACAAAATGACACATGATAAGATATATCTCGCTGTCAAAACATGCCATTTTCAGTGTGTAGTTGCAGTTTTGAGACTTTGAATTGACAGTTCTGGCACCGCACAACTGAGAAATGTGTACCTATTCCAACAGACAACATCCAGAAACCTAGACTCTAGGAGTTATAATGGTATTAGACAGTATAAAATAAGTGAGCTCTAATTAGTTTGTTCACTGTGGTTTTGAAACCACCTAGTGTAAGCATTTTGTTGAAACTGAAATATTTATTGTGTCCACTCCAGAGGTGACCGTGTTTGATTATTAAGATTTACTTGTGGAATTGTGAGGTATGAAATTCGCCAAATTGAATTTCACACTAACTTATAGAAAACATCAACAACAACTCAATGCAATTATCACTAACTAACCACAGTCGGTAATTTAATTACAATTTTTTAAATTATTTTTTTTAATATGTTTTCACATATGTATATATTTTATATGTAGGTTATGTGTATGTGTTGTTTTTCCTTTTTCAGATGATGAGATGTTGATGAGATTAGGTAATATAGCAATGGTCTTGAAAGGTAATGAAATAAATTATCAATAAATGTCAGAATTTGTGGTCACAAAAATCCACTGACAGTTTTGTTAGTGTCATTTCCTCTACCTTTCAACCTCTTTGTCAGGAAAAAAAAACTATATTTTCATTTTAAAAAACAGAAACTCTGCATGTCCAACTACACAAGCACTCCACTAATGCAGACCAGCCCCCCCGATGACTTAAATGAGTGATAGGTTTCACTTCCACGAGTGGCAGTCCACCCCGACATACCCGATGAAAAACACACGGGTGTCCTCCCTCCTCTAATCACCACCAAAATATAATAATTTGTTCCTTCTGCCACTATCAACATTTCCTGAAAATGTCATCTAAATCTGCATATAATAACTTTTTGAGTGAAAACATAACTCTGCTGTTGTTTGGTGGGGTCATCAAAGAACAAGTATTCAGAGAATGCCTAAGTTTGCCCCTATTTGTGTCAATTTCAAGTTTCTATGACAACCAGTTCTTGAATTACAGCCAATAATGTGATTTTGACCTTTCTGCTGAATGCTACCTTGACCTTTGACCTTTTGCAATATTAATCATTTTGTTATATGTATATATGCGTCAGTATGTGTAATATTATGATAATATATCCATTATTGATTAAGTTATAGCGTGATATGTCTATGCTTGACACACACAAACAATGTTACAGAAGTTAATTTTGCGACATGTCACCTTTGACCTCCAGAGATCTCAAAAACTATTGGTTATAGGTGATAATACCGATCTTCTTTCCGCAACGTTTGGTACCAATCTGAAAGTTCTATGACCCTCCGTTCTTGAGTTATAGCCACTAATGTGATTTTAACCTTTTAGTTAATTGTGACCTTGAAGTTTGACCTTTACTCTAATGGATCATTGCATCTGATGCGCATCAGCTATATCCATATGCTCATATAATTTCATAGTGATAGCTCAAGTATTCATTGAGTTATAGCATGATATGTCTGTGCGGACACACACACACACACACACATACACAGACAGACAGACAGACAGACAGACAGACACGGTGATTACAATAATCTCTCCCAACCAATGTTGGGTTAGATTAATTAGATTCCAAGGGACTGCACTTGTAGCAGTTTGACTGTCAGTTGATAGGTCACCAAAAGTGAAGCCAAAGTGTCTTTATCGCCCCCTGGTGGCTGGATATATATCCCCACCACTACTACTACACTGTTTATTTGTCAAATCTATACAGCCAATATATTCCCCCCATCGGAGGTTCCATATATTTTAGCTGTTAGTTAAAAATACATTTGTGTTTCAGTCTTTTTTTCTGATTGATTTGTTTGATCATGTGACAAACAAAATGTGCCTTCAAATTTCTATATGGCAGCTTCTGTTAGTGTGATATTTCCCCCATCAATAGTAGGAAGCAAGATAATTGATGTTTATATGCAGTGAGGGGTTGAAATGCTGACATCCACAGGACTAAACATATTGATATACAGAATAATGTCATTTGAATTCATTGATGTTGAGATTATACATATCCTAGGTTTGCAGAAATGTACAGTGTCATCACCTTATTCTGCCAACTACACTGTATTCATGAATCTGTTTAAATAATCTGTCCAGGTCTATTATTAGACACATCTAAGAGCTCATGTTGGCAGCATGATTTGTGTATCTCATTATAATGTGGCATCATATGTGACATGCAGTGTGTATGAGAACAACACTATTAATGACAGTTTTCAGTGTTGATTCATTAGTGCAGGGATTCTCAACGTTTTTGAACCACACTTCACTAATGGCATAATAATATATACTGTGTGAATGTATATATATATATATATATATATATATATATATATATATATATATATATATATATATATATATATATATATATATTACCAAAAGTATTCGCTCACCTGCCTTGACTTGCATATGAACTTGACATCCCATTCTTAATCGTGATATTGATATGGGTTCGCCCATAGCTTCAACTCTTCTGGGAAGGTTTTCCACAAAGTTTAGGAATGTGTTTATGGGGCCATTCCTCCCAGAAGCCTTTGTGACATCACACACAAATGTTGGACTGAAGGCCTGGCTCTCAGTATTTGCTCTAAAAGTGTTCTGTGGAGGTGAAGTCAAGACTCTGTTCAGGACAGTCACATTCATCCACATCAAACTCTCTCACCTGTCTTTATGGACCTTACTTTATGCACTACTGTTCGCACAAACTTGGCAGCATGAAAATAACCAAAGTCTCTCTCTCTCTCTCTCTCTCTCTCTCTCTCTCTCTCTCTCTCTCTCTCTCTCTCACACACACACACACACACACACACACACACACTTACAGAATACAGAAATGTCATATTAAACTCCAAATATATATATATATATATATATATATATATATATATATATATATATATATATATATATATATATATATATATTCACAATAAAGGAAGTCAATCTATTTAGTTTAGTTACTTCCACCTCTGTTGACAGATAATATGCTAATGTACCTGTACACATATATTATGTCACATGTGAGACAACCCCCCCACCCTTTTGAGAACCACTGCGTTAGTGCATTGCGTTGATGATTTAATGATGACATTCAAAGTATTATTAAAAATAATCATTTCCATGTAAAAGAAATTACTTGCATTATGTGCATTATACTTCTAATGTATTCAGGGTACATTACATTAGGACATTATTCAGACATTACCAGTGCCTTAGTATCATGTAGCCAACTGTGATTCAATATATAATCTATAATGTAATTATTTGCATTGATCTCTGGGAGAGGCTTTATATTGTATGTCTAAATACTCCCCTTTAAAATTTAATCCAACACTATTTTCACAATTTTAGATTTGTTTCACTATTTTTGTAAATGTTTATACATTTTCCACAGCAGTAAAAGATTGTAGTACTTGTTCTTAAGCATCTTTGTGTTTGGTGTCTTTTCTTTTGGGGAGTGTTTTCTTACAAGAACAAGAAATGAGTTAAATTTTTTAGTATCAGTGAGACTTTTTTGGTTGTTGCTAGAGGTGATTTTTTTTCAGCCAAAGCATGTTTTTACATTAAAAAGTTAATGTTTTTACACTTCTTTTTCTTCTCAGTGGATGTCCCTTCAGGATTCATGTTGAAAGTTCAGATTATTTTCATAACTCAGGTTGGCAGCTGAATTTTCCTTTCTTGCTGCATCGTGGGGGTGGATGCATCGTGACTTATAGAACTGGCCAAAACCGTGGTTAATACAATGTTCTTTAGACAGATGACCTTTAGGCGGCAGATGGTGACCTTTTCCCCACAGACCATCCATGGGGTGTCCAGGCATTCCTTCACACAAGTGACCATGCAGAGAAAAGGCCCAAGTGACCATCTGCCTCTGGTGTCCACAACAATGGGCTCCACCCTCCCAAAGTGTGCTCTGTTGTCATCAGCTTTTATGAGGAGGTGGGTGAGGGGTGGATGCCATTATGTCTAGAGGTTGTAAAGCTTTTTTTTTTTTTTTATTACTGCCATAATGGGATGGGAAAAGAGGAATCAGCGATGAAGAATAAAACAGTCATAAACATTAACACAACATGAAGGCTTCATCTATGAAAATGTACTCGGGTTGTCATATGATTACACATTTTTAATCAGATTAATTACAAGGTTGCTTTGGATTAAGTTTAATTAATCATGACATGTTGATAATTTTCACAGAATGTTCTGGGGGGGGGGTTTAACTCAAATTTTCCACAAAATACACAAAAATACATGAAGAAATGCAAAAAATAAAATAAAATGCAGAAAAAAATATACAAAACATGTTCAAATTCACCCCCCCCTCAAAAAAAAAAAAAACGCTGAAAATGTCAAAACATATTCAGAACTTTTTCTAAAATCAAGAAAAAAAGCAGCAAAAAAATCGTAAAAAATATGCAGAAATATGAATGTATACAATTTAATTGCTTTCAAATGTTTAATCAAATTAATCATGATGATGGATTAATCTGCATTAATGCATTGATTTTGACAACCCTACATTTTACCTATTGTTTTTTTTTTTATTATTATTATTATTGGTTCATTGTTGTAATACATTTTTTTTTTCTTAAATCAGTATATCCTTAACCATAAAGGTGCAAATGAACTACTATTTCTCGTTCAATTGAGTTGAAAAATCTTTAATGTCTCTGGAGGTCAATTAGATTTTGCAACAGAAGTGTACACACATGTTACCAAACAATCAATCTCACATAATACAATAAATCAATACAGTAAATACAATGAACATGGTTAACAGTGCATTGTCCTCAACAAAACCTATAGACTATTTAAGAACTTAAATGTAGGGTAGGAGATCTTTGAAAACGGTTCTTGCAGCTATATTTTTAAAGTATACACACCCACGCCTCTTCATCAGCCCACCCCTTGAAACCACGCCTTCAAAAATACATCAACGCAAATGCTGTCTGGTGCGATCAATGATCAATGATCAATTATCATCCTTAATAACAAAACAATAATCAACATTTATCAATTTTCCTCATGGCCGTAGCTTTTTCAAATACAGTTTTTACTTTTCCACCATAGCTGTTTATGTGAACGCTGTAAGGGAGGGGTGGGGGGTGGATTGATATTTGATGGATGTGTCAGTAAATCAATCATTGTAAAGATGATCAATACAATGATTGGATGGAGTTTTCCTCTGGTTGTACCCTCTAGACTGGACTAAACCTTTTAATTTTTTTTTTTGCAAACATTCTATTTCAGTGCATGATATGGGATCATGAAGAGGTTTACAAGCAATATGGTAAAAAAGGTTCCAAAAAAACATCTCCCACCCCACCTTTAATGACAGATGGGACAAATGATTTGAGATAGCCATTTGATTTGGCTCTACAGGGGACAGTGTATCTTCTCGTCAGCGGCTGTGGTTCAGTTGGTAGAGCAGGTCGTCCAATGAGCGAAGGGTCAGAGTCCTGCACGGTTCTGATTTTGACATACCGCAACCGCCTGTACCCGTCATGTTTAAACTCGTATCCAACCCGTTTTCCGACAAAAAAAATTAAAAATCTGCACCCGAACCGACCCGCTATAAATGAACCCGATATCCGACACGAACCCGAAAGAAAATGTCAGATAGCCAAACTTAAATACAAACATTTATTGCCACGAATATACTGAACAGTGACATAGCCAAGGCAGAGCCAAATAAAAATGTTGTTAGCCTACGGCTCTTTTTAGCCTATGAACCGCAAATTAGACCCACGATCACCCACGGCCGACCCGAACCGAACCCGTATCCGACACAGCACAACATTTTTCACCCGTTTCGTGAAAATTTGCGGTTCACCCACGGGTCACCAACGGGTACCCGAACCCGTGCAGGACTCTGCGAAGGGTTGGCAGTTCGCATCCCGGCTCTGGCTGTCCATATGCCGAAGTGTCCTTGGGCAAGACACTGAACCCTAAATTGCTCCCAGTAGGGTGAGGCAGCAGCCGTCTACTGGTGTATGAATGGGTGAATGAGATGAATTGCTTTGGGCACCAATTGGTGTATAAAATGCGCTACACTATATAAGTACAGTCTATTTCCAATTTCTCTTCTGGGAAACTCTGTATGATTTTAACATGGTTCATAGTATCAAGTGTCCAGACATGTTGTAAAACCTCAGTTTTGACTCAGAAACTTCTTAGCTGAACATAAACACAGAACTCTGGTGATCAGTGTTGGCTGTACTCCATAATCCTTTTGTTACAGGAATTTTTTTATGGTGGCTTTAAGCAGATTTATAACCAAAGAGATTACCTCTTAGAAAGAAAAGTAGTGTTGACTAGAACTGCATTAAGTGAAGAAGTCATGGACCAAATATGAGCCACAGTATTTTAATTAAACCAATGGTATGTGTGGTGACTGATATGGAAATGAAATGATGTGAGATTTAAACATGATGTTTGTGTTGGAGTGTGTTTTATGATTAGAGTTGGTCATGGTTGATGAGTTTTTAGGTTTGCTACAGACATTTCTGTATCAGCAGAAGACCGTATGCATTACCCTAACTTCTCCAGTGTCTCTCTGTACATAGCAACAGCCGTGTACAAAATTAGCTGCAAAATAGTCAACAAACCACAGCACGAAAAAAAAGACAGTTGTGGAAAAAATTATTAGACCACCCTTGTTTTCTCAAATTTCTTGTTTATTTTAATTCCTGGTTCAGACTAAAGTTACATTTTGTTTGAATAAATATAACATTAATAACAAAAATAGCTCATAGTAGTTTAATTTCTGACCTGATATCTAGATATTTTCCATGTTTTCTTAATAACCAAAATCACTTTACATAGCATTGTACGACCAAAAAGTGTCATTTTGGAAAAAATTTGTTTTCTTTTTTGTCAGTTATAGTCACATGATACACACTGGATTTCATAAATGATTGCATAATGAATGTTAACATAGTGTTGATGGTCTAATTTTTTATTTATATGAGAGTGAATGAATAATAGGTCACTAAAGTGAAGTGCTTTGAGTTTTTTTTTTTGTTTTTTTTGTACAGTGTATGAATGTGCATTGTGCTCTGGCTCTGGCTAAGGAACTGTAGACTATTGTCAATCACTCTTCTCTGTGCTGGGTTGCGTCTCTGCCTACATGGCAAGAAACTCATGTTGCGTGCGTCTTTACATCACATATGTTCACGTCATGTGCACTTTCACGTTACTGAGCAGGTAAAGCAACAAACATGTCGGAAAACCTGAATCCCACAGATCTTCAAGCTGCACTGGGATAGAGTAATCATATGTCCAGATTTTGTCTGGACAGATGGCGCTAAAACCGGGCTGTCTGTGTGTCGGACACTTTTTACATTACATCCTAAGGACGCAAGGACAAAATATAAACAATAAGGACGCATGACAGACGTCCAGACAGTCCGGTTTTAGAGCCAGCCATATGGTCACCCTAGACTAACAGCTCTAGTAAATGTACAGGAGTCATTTCAGTGTAATGTAGTGTAGTGTAATACATATGTGTAATGTCCGTACATTACACACATACCATAGCCGAACAGAGACGGGTGTACAATTACGTAAGTCAAAAACAGAAAAGGACATGTCGGCATTGTATCGCAGTACTACATAGCCCACCTAGCATGACTATACAATCATATTTTGCCTACTATTGCATCTTCTTATATAAAAAAAACAAAAACGCTTGTCTAAACGCGGATGAAAAACTGAAGATGAGACGCAGAAGACTGAAATTTATTGTCCATTTACCACAAGTGATCCAAAATCCAGAATCACTTCTGGATCATCACTAAAATCTAAATCCAACATGTCATGAAATTTTCATCAAAAATCCATCCATAACTTTTTGAGTTATCTTCAAACAGACAGACAAACAAACAAACTGTCAAAAATAGAACCTCCTTAGCGGACCTCTCTTCATTCGGAGGGGGGTGGGCTGCCTTGGCGGAGATGTTTTTCCACTTTTTAGAATATAACCCCCATGATAAATGAGGCATCATTCTACTTGAATTGACTGTGAGGCTTCATTGTGATGCACTGGGCAGATTAAACACACATCTTTAACAGTATTTAATTGAGGCAGTGGGTGGGAAATATGGAAACCCATGGGACTCTTTGGACTCATGGGACATTCTAATGTTGTAGACTAAGGATGAATCTCCTTTCACCCCTTCCCCTCTGTTTTGCGTGTCCACATGTAGGGGTAGGCGTGTCTCAATTGACGTTAAGGCAGAGGGGGAAGGGCTTTATGCCCCTTCGAACTGATATTTTCCAGAGACAGACTCCAAATGGAGGGTTATGAGAAATGTCCTGTAATACAATGTGAATCTTTTTATTTTAGATGGCAGCATCTACAAAAGAAGTACACAAATGTAATATTTTCACCATAATTAACAGTTTTTAAGTTGTGATAACTGTTGTATTGAATAAAGTTGGATATTCTTGCAATGATATAATGATCATTTTTAGGTATTTAATGGTGTTCTTCTTTTTTCCCACTGGGTTTTGAAATTTTTTCTTGCCGAGAAAAACGGTCTAAGGACAAGGGATGCTTGGGACGTCATCTATTTCTGTGGTTGATTGGTCTCTCCTGTAAAGCCCTGTGAGGTGACATTGTTGTGATTTGGGGCTCTAGAAATAAAATAGAATTGAAATTAAATTAATTCGCTCCATAAAATGCACATGAAAAAAAAATCGCTATTTGCATAAACGTGGAGTAATCGGTCAATACGTAGCAGTTCTCTGATTTAATGTAGATATTAGTAAAAAAAAATATGGTCATATCTCAGGAAAATGTGACAACTACAACAGCAGGCATGTTTGATTACTTCTGGTTAAAGCTGTTGTTTTTGGTTATGTAACAACTGGTGGAGCGAACTGATGATGTAGGTGAGTATTGAAAGGGCGTCCCAATTGGTGGACGGACATTTTGGACTGCAATTTTTGCAGAGTAGGACTTTTCTGACAAATCATATTTTCAAAAACACCCTAAATTTCTGTTTATTTGCATATCATTTCACTATCCACTCCAACACATATTAAAAAGGTATACAATATAATCAAATTAAAGTGTCACAATTATACAAATTACATTGCAAGTATATAACCTCACATTATTTAAAAGAGTCCATAAGAATTTTACACATGTCTCAATTTACGTTAATAAGGTTAAAAATTATAGAAGATTGAAAAGGTTTAAAAAGGTTAAAAATACCGTTGAAATTAAACAGTGCGTTGTGCAAGTTATGTTATGTTCAGTTTAGTCAGAGCATGTGTGTGTGCGTACGAGTGATATAATATCCACAACATATGCAAAAATATGTATATGCAATTAACACGTGTTCTTAACACCTTCAAAACTTGCAATAAAACTGTAAATGGTTCCATTTAACTGCGTTCAAAATGTTTCATCAGATTAATACGTATTAATGCACTAAGTTTGAATGTGAAGAAATGTAAAAAATTTTACAAAAGAATAGAATACAGTCATATTATTAGAATTAGAAGAAAATATGATTTGTCTGAAAAGTCCTACTCCGCAAAAAGTGTAGTCCGAAATATCGTAAACCGAAATGTCCTACATTTGTCCTGATGAATAGGGGTTGATTTTCAAGCCCTACGCCTTATAGCTCCATTTGAAGGGGTAAAGGGTAAGGGGTGACTAGTGCACCATCAGCCTGTTTGTGGCGCAAAAACAACACATCAAACACCAATAGTCCTTTAAATGTACCTTTTTTTTTTTTTTTTTTTACAGTACTAAAAATAAGCAGTGTTTTCTCTGAACACAAGGATAAAAGTAAAGATGAGCCAAATTAAAAATAAACATAAATAAACAGTGGAAAGGATTTGTACACACGTCAGTGACAATATGTCCTTTGACTATGAAAAAGGACTGAGTGAAAAGAGAAAAGCTGAGCTCAGACACTTGGGGGGGGGGGGGTCGAGGGTTTCCAAAGGCTGATTTGCAGGTGAAGTAGATGGCACACTCTGCTTTTGTTACTATTGTGATGCTCTGCAGCCAGATGGCCTCTTGAAATTCTTTGAGTTGAAAACATCAACACTGTGGGAGTGATGGGACGTCTCTAGAATCTGGCCTCTCTAATGAGCTAATTTTAGGAGTTTAACCCTTTAAACTTCTGCTTAATTTCGCCTAAATTTCTTAATAAAGTCAATTGAATGCTGTTCTTGAACCATTTTGGAAACATCTAATTGGTGTTTAATTATATTATAAATGGAAAATATTAAGATGAAAACTGGGATATTGAAGACCTGTCCTGTTAACGGAAGCAACAGCTATTTATTTGTGGATATTTATTGATGTTTTAATGTGTTTTGAATGCAATAATGGACCACATTTGGATTTTTTTTGTTTGTTTGTTTGTTTGTTTTGGATGTTTTTGTTGGACTTTGTTGGAATATACTTCTTCTGTGGATAATTATGAGATTTAAAGGTTCAGATCTGCTTTTTGCCAGTTGTTGATTTAGCTGCTAACAGTTAAATCAAAGGCTCAGATCTTAAATTTGATCAAAACGGCAGAAAAAAAAAAAAATCATTGGCACCAAATCAACCAAATCTCTTCAGGACCTGTTCCAACCAGCTCTTTTTAAACAGGGAAAGAATATTTTTAACAGATGTATCACAAGTTCTAAATACAGAATATATTTTATTGAATTCGGGAAGGAGTTATAGGGTTCCACTCTGAAAAACGAACTGATACAAGCCCCCCACCCCCACTCATCTACCCCAACCATCACCACTCAGTATATGGTAATATGCATATACATGTACATATTCATATTACCTCCAGGGTATATTTATATTCATATTTTTCTGTATTTTCTTATTCATATTTTACTTATTTTATACTTTACTTATTCTTTTTCTAGTCTTTCTTATCTTGTATATTTTTGTATATTGTTATATTTGTATAGTTGTATATTTGTACAGTTATATTTTGCATCTTTGCACAGTCTTAAGGGAGTGTCACTTCCATTTCACAGTGGATGATCATCCACATGTGACAAATAAACAATTCTGATTCATTCATCCCACTGTTAATCACACAAATTAAAAACAAATGGCACGGTATGGAGACGTGGGGGAGCCTTGACCACATGTGTTATGTTTATGTGGCTGTTGAATTATTATTGTTGTTATTTTTTTTTTCTATTATTATTATGTTTTTAGGCTTTTATTAATTCTATATGTTTTTAATAATGTATTTTAATTAATGTATTTATTGTGGGTATGAAGGTAATGAGTGTGAGGTTGAGTGGGATGTCCTGTCTGCAGCAGACCCCTCTGTCCAAAACTAATTTCTCCCTAGGAAGACAAATAAAGATACTTTTGCCCATATTATCTGTGGACCACTGGTAATTTGCAATTACCCCCGTAAATCTGTGTTATTGTGTGGTGAATTTGGACAGGATAAACAAGCGTCTGTAATTCACACAAATTCCAGACATTATGAACGGATATGTTGTAAATTCACAACATCCTGCATTAATAAGGTAGTACAAAAACAAAGTACGCATAAGGATAAATTGGCAGGGATTCAGTCTGTAAATTTGCTCCACTCCTTCAAAATAAGAGCGGGGTCAGTGTAGATTAAAACAGTCTCCAGATTACAGAATGGGAAGTTCTTAGCGGAGGCCTTCCCTTTGGAAAATGGCTGACTGAATCTATATAGACAACTTCAGATAGTTATAAATATTGAATAGAAATATATTGAATAGAAATATTATAAATATGGTGTGACAATATCTTCCTTTTACCACATGCTGCCACACAATTTTGTCTGCTTTCTCCATTATTTACTCCAGAAAAAGACAAAAGGTGCACAATTGTAATCACAAACACAGACATGATCAGTCATATAGGACTTGAATTATCACTGGACGTCTGCTTTTCACCCAAACACAGTAGGTAATTTGCAGCTTAATTATTATTGAGCAAATCAGTGACATTGTGCATTCGCATGGACTAAGAACTCAGACATTCTTCGTAATTATTCCGAATTACCAGTGGTCCATAGGTAATACTTATCCTGTGTTAATAGGGCATTAGACTTTGTATTTTGAACAAATGAGTGATTGTACCTGCTGTGGATATGTTATCTGAAAGTGGTTTATATTTCCCGATGTGTGAGAATCTCTGTTGTCAAACTACATTAGGTCATGTGACTACTTCTGGCCTATATGTGGACCCTTGGAAGTTTAAAGGGTTAATGGATTTTATTTAAAACCTGAAAATTGCTGATGAAACTTCTCATAATACAAAATGTAACTGTATAAATATCCTTAGAACTGTCAACCTGCAGCTCCAATGGATTTTTTTTTTTATCTGATGTCAGCAGGGTTTTTTATTATCACTGTATTCATCTACAGCTGCCACAGAAACAGAATAAAAACAGGCTGGTGTTTATTCTGCAGTGTGAAAAAAAAAAAAAGAGGAGGCATTTCACAATGTGTTCACGAAGGGTTACAATTGTACAAAACCCATGAGTAGGTTTTACAGAAGTGCAAGTCAAAATGTCACAATTGGGAAAAACCAAATTGCATGTTTTGTATCTGAATATTTTAGGAGCAAACAGTCGCGGCATTGAACACATGGAGATAGGGGTGACATGTTTTTGACAGTGGAGGATTAGAAAGCTTAAAATCTTACTGTGAGGATTGCTTCCAAAGAACTTTGCTTCAGGGAAACAAAAGTGACATGTCACAGCTCGTAAACAAACATCTTTTTTTTTTTTTTTTTTTTGAGGCATAAACCAATGTTTTGCATCTGGAGTTCACTGTGGCTCTGAGATATTTGAGCTGTACACAAAGTAGATGTTGCACTCTCATATGTTTAGGAAATAAAATGACAAAGTTTATATTACATTTGATGCAAAACTGGTTTGGTGAGTTTGGTGAAAATACAACATGTCTGAGCAGTTATCTATGCTAATGAGAGGTGTGACGTAACTAAGTAAAAGTACTTCTTTACTGTATTTAAGTAGATTTTTTTTTAGGTATCTGTACTTTACACAAGTATTTATTTTTCTGGGAACTTTTTACTTTTACTCACTAGATTTTTGTATAAATATCTGTACTCTGTAATCTGTACTCTTTACATTTATACAAATATGTGTACTTTATACTCTTTACATTTATACAAATATGTGTACTTTATACTCTTTGCATTTATACAAATATGTGTACTTTATACTCTTTGCATTTATACAAATATGTGTACTTTATACTCTTTGCATTTATACAAATATGTGTACTTTATACTCTTTGCATTTATACAAATATGTGTACTTTATACTCTTTACATTTATACAAATATGTGTACTTTATACTCTTTACATTTATACAAATATCTGTACTTTATACTCCTTACATCCCCAGAATACACTTGTTACTTTTTTAAATAAAAAGATGTGGCAGTAGAAAAATAAGTCAATTCAGAGTGGAGGAGAACAACTAGGACTTTCTGTATCATAATTATAACTTTTTATCTCAGAATTTTTACTTTTGATCATGATAGTGCCATTTTCTCTCAGAATTGTGACTAGTTAGTTATGAATTTCTTCATCTCAAATGTATTACTTTTTCAAAATCACATAATGATGACTTTTTTCCTTTAATTTCAAATGTGATTTTTTTTTGCCCATTACCATAAAAGTGAGTAGTTTGACCTGATTAAACACATTATCAACACAGTAACTCACTTTTAAAAGCTTTATTTTTTGATACTTTATGATTTTTCCTTGTTAAGTAAGTATTATTTCATTCATGGTAAAAATGCAGTTTTACTTTTTACTTTATTACAATTGAGAAATTGTACTTTTTACTTTTACTTCAGTAAATTAGTTGAATCAGTACTTCTACTTTTACCAGAGTAATTTTTCACACCAGTAGCTGTACTTCTACTTAAGTACAGAATGTACTTTGACCACCTGTGATGCTAATGCATTTACACTTTGGAAAAGATGATGTATTCTTTTTTTTTGTTTGTTTGAACATGAAATGGGTACTTGAACAACTGTGTGAAAAACACACCAAACACCAATCATATAATTTTTATTTATTTATTAAAAATACATATTTCAATTATACAAATAGTGCTTTTCTATAAACAGAACAGAAGTAGCTTAGCATTTTGTAGACATTCACCATTGAAATGAAACTCCAGACAAAACAAATAAAAACACACACACTTATTCATACACATAATACAGACAAAATAAATGTGAAAAACTAAACCAACTGCCATGAAAAACCTAAACATTCAATCAATGTTAAAAAAAAGAGGTTAAAATGGTCATCAGTTGAAGAACTTGTTTTTTTTTTTACATTAATCAAATGTTTTGCTTTTTTCAATGAATAAACAGACAAAACACTTCAAATGATCAGTTTTTCAATTAAAATGCCCATAAATAGAATAAATACCACAAACTTATCATTCAAAACCAAACAAGACAAAATAACTATTACACAAATTTTAGTAAATAAAATTTAAAAATTAAAATAGAATAGAATAAAATAAAATAAAATAAAATAAAATGAAATTCAGTTGTTGCGGTGAATATAACTCGGATCACTCTTTGTATTTGTGCGTAACAAAAATCAAACTTTTGAGACGTTTCTCATCGGATTGTTTTGCGCAGAGCTGCTTCCATGGAGGTCTGTCCAAAAGGACTGAGGATGGTCCTGGTTTCTGAAGTCCTCCTCCTCTTAACAAAGAAATCTGTGAACAAACACAAGAGAAACACACAGTTAAACACTGTGATACTGTGATCAGAGTACTCACATTCTGTACTAAAATACAAGTACAGCTACTTATGTGAAAAAATACTCTGGTAAAAGTACTGATTCAACTCCTCTACTCAAGTAAAAGTAAAAAAGTACAATTTCTGAATTGTAATAAAGTACAAAAGTAAAAAGTAAAGCTTTTTGTTGCCTTGTCAATCATATTTATTTCACCAGGAAAAATCTGAAAAGTTCCAGAAATAAAGCCTTTAAAAGGTAGTTACTGTGTAGAAATTGTGTTTGATCAGGTCATAGTTACTCAGTTTTGTGGATATGGACAAAAAATAAGTCACAATTGAGATAAAAAGTAATCATGAGGTTAAAAAAAAGTTATAAATATGAGGTAAAACAAGTACATAATTTTAAGAGAAAAAGTCAAAATTGTGAGATAATAGTCATATAACTATAATTTCTAATGTCACAGTTTCTCTCCTCCAGTCATTTTTCCCTTTGAAGTCATTTATTTTTCATACTGTCAAATCTGTTTCGTTTGAAAAAGTCTATTCTGAGAATGTAAAGAGTAGAAAAAGTACAAATATTTATGCAAAAATGTTGGGAGTAAAAGTCAAAAGTTGCCAGAAAAATAAATACTCAAGTACAGACACCTAAAAAAATCTACTTAAGTACAATAACGAAGTACTTTAGTTACTTTCCACCTGTGGTAGTGATGATCTATATGGGCTAATCTGGGGTCAGGTCTTACCTGTGATCCGTGCGTCATTGTCCCTGGACCCGTTGGCACACTTTGCGCGTGCCCTCTTCCTCCGGACCGGTGTTACTTCTATGGGACACTTTGGAGTGTTAGAGATGCTGGAGCAGTTCTCCTGGTTGGCTCCTTTGTTTTCTTCCTCATAGTCTCGCAGCCTGTTATTATTATCATCATCACTATCATCATCTTCATCGTTCTCAGTCGTCTCCTTTATCTGCGTGGACTCCCGGTACAAAACGCACGCGCCGTCCGCCGGTATTACTTCCCACTCAAACGTACCGGGGAGCGGCGTGTCACTGTGGAAGTTGAAGTTCCAACGCCTGCTGTCCTGCTCCGTTATCTCCTTCATCTTCTGCCTCAGGTCCTGCCGCAGCTGCTCATGGTCCACGGGGCCAAACAGACTTCTGCAAACCGACTCTTTACGCGTGATGGGGTTCATCTTTATCCAAAAAAAAAAAGTCCAGATGGAGTCTAAAGATAAAGACAGGCTGAACTGCTTTTGGTTTTCCTGTGGTCAGCACTACAGCCAGGATATTTAAAGGATGCTCTGTTTGGACACAAAGAGGAGAGGCTGCTGATTGGCTATAAGGAGCCTGGCTGTTTTTTGGCGGATAAGAGGAGGGGGAGGAAGAAAAGAGAGGAGGAGGAGGAGGAGGGGGAGGCGGGAACGTGTCTTTGTGTGATGAAGATGAGAGATGTCACTCAAAGCCCCAGCGGGTGTAAACTCCAGGGAACCCAGAGGCAGCGTGACTCCTTTTCACAAGACACGAGCTCCTCTGAAACTGTGATTGTAAAACTTCATGGTGGCGCGCGAGTGGGGAGGGTGTGTGTGTGTGTGTGTGTGTGGGAGGGGGGGGGGTCAATTACCTATTTCGTCAAGTGTTTGTATTTGCCTCAGAGGTGGAAAGTAACAAAGTAAAAGTACTTTGTTACTGTACTTAAAGATGTCATTTCATGGTTATTTCATATTGCTGTGTTCTCTATTGTTATTGAATACATTGTATGTTGGTTCTATTTACAAAAAAAAAAAAAAAAACGTATGGAGTGCTTTGTTTCCAGCTGTTTTTGCACAGTAGAAAAATGACTTGAGGCCGAACCACAGAGTTAACCGCTACTTCCTCATACATACACATGACGCGATCACGAGGCGTCTCTCATTGGCTCAGAATGCGTGAAGGAACACTCCCCGCCTCCCCTCGCGCCGTCTTCTCTTGTAGATGCTAATGCTAATGCTATTTCACATTCGCTGCCGGGACTGACTCAACTGGACGTGGGTGACGCTAAAGTTCGGGACCAGCTTTTTCTTGGTCCCTCGTCCCTCTCGTTGTTTTCTGTGAATGTGGTATGCAGCCAGTGGAGGTGACAAACCACTTTCAAAGGTAAGGTAAGTAGGGGTGACACATTAGCTTCCAAAAGGAGCATGGAAAAGTGGTTTTCAGAAAAATGTTTTTTTTAGGTATCTTTTTCTGGCAACTTTTTCTTTTACTCCCTACATTTTTGTATAAATAGCCTATCTGTACTTTATACTCTTTGCATTCTCAGAAAAGACTCATTACTTTTTCAAACTAAACCAATTTACTGCATGAAAAATAAATGACTTTAGAGGGAAAATCAGTGGAGGAGAGAAACTGTCACTTTATATATTATAGTTATGTGACTCACTTTTTTTACCTTATCATTTTGACATTTTATCTTATAATTGTGCCTTTTTATCTCACCATTTTGACTTTTTCCTCTTAAATTTATGCATATTTTAATCTCATGATGACTTTTTTTTTAATATAATTTCCTGTCCATACCCACAAAATTGTGTAAAAATATCAAGAGGGACATTGATATGTTTACACAGTCACACCATGGGGACCTCTGACACTATGGGAACCAAAATTCAGGTCCCCACAAGGGTAAAATATAAATAAAGGTCCCCACTAGTAAAATAGAAATGCTCTTGCCCTATAAATATATTAATGATTTTTTTTCCTGGAAGTTTTTAAATTATTATTATTTTATTTATTTATATTTATTTGTTAGATTTTTGATATTTTAAATTAATTATTTTTATTTTATAATTTAATTTTCACATTTTTATTATTATTATTATTTCATATTTATTTCATTAAATTATTACATTAAAAAGTAAGTAAGTAAAAGTAAGTCTATTCATTTAATTTTTAAATTTGTTTTATTCATGAATTTTTCATTTTTGATTTTTAAAATACATTTTCATTATATTTGTATTATTTTTTATTTTATTTTATTAAACAAAAATGATGTCTTTACACTAACTGCTCAATGGCTACTTGATTACAAACTTGGTCCTCATAAGACATGTAAATGAGAATGTGTGTGATGTCCCTCCTTTGATGCTGCATATTGTTCTTCAAAGCAGGAGTTTTCAGTTTGCCATGTTGTTGAAAATGTCTGTGGTGACACTGTGTTCAATGGGGATATCTTGATCACATGTCAGCAGAAGGAGATCCAACTCAAAGACAATGAAAGACAATTCATCCAACCTGAACATCCACTTCTCCTCGCACCGTATCACTGGCAGCAGTTTGCACATTCTTTCAAAGAGTTTATTGAAGATGTGACGTCATGAATCGTGTCCGCAAGGTATTTACTGTACATATGAAACGTTATTTTCCAAATGTATAATTTAACATATGATCAAAGACACAATGTGGAGAACTATTGCTCTTGGAACTTATTTATCTTTTTAAAAATACAAAACAGCCAAAAATCAGTCCCTGTAAAAAGGGCACTGTGGACGTCAATCAACGAAAGGGGAGGTGCCAGAGGTGCTGTAGCACCCCTTCTCCAACACATTCTCACTCCCAGCGCATCAAAATCCTACGTGCTGACCAAGCATCGGTTTCTGACGCACAAGGTGTCCCTCAGTGTCTAATTGAGACCCAGTGGGTGTCTAACTCATTGGCTACAATATGTGACGCTCAGAGCCCTAACCCTAAACCCGAGCAAAGCAGTGTTTTAAACCTGAGCATTTCATTTTGTGGTGAACTGGTTACAAATCCACTGCATATGAATAAGACACTGAGGGACACTTCAGGGGCTTTCCCACAGAGTAGTTCTAAGAACTTAGTTCTAGGAACTAAATAGTTCTTAGAACTATATAGTTCTTAAGGAACCTTCACGTTTGCATTCTGACCAGGGCAGGAGGAACCATGGGAGGGGCAAATGTGACACTAATGTCCACCACAGTGATGTATTCTTTAAGCACTAAATTCAACAATCACACAAGGAAGTAGAAGACAGCGCTGCTATAAACTAGAATAGAGAATGAGGAGGACACAGTGTTTATGTTCTGTATCACAGGATTGTTAATTATGGTCAAATACAGCGTCTAATGTCAAGAATGGTGGAGTTTACAGAGAGAGTTAGGAGACGAAGAATCCAGTGGCAGCTGATACTACGATATAGCATTAACTCAAAAACAAAACAGTGTCATTGGTCTGTTTATTTATTACTTTCTCAGTACTTTTTTCCAACACACAGCTGATGTTCCACAGATGGTTTTAAGGATAGCAGTACTGTAATATGAGGAAATGAGGAAATAAGCATGGTACGGGCCAATCACCAAACACCTATGTCATATAATTCCTGGAGAACTAAAAGATCCTGCCTACCAGGAGGAACTAAAAAGGTTCTAGGAACTATATAGTTCCTATGCTGTGGGAAAGGGTGAAAAAAGGTTCCAGGAACTTAAAAGGTTATAGGAACGACAAAGTACCTCTTGAAACCTCAGAAACCAACGCTTGGTCAGCGTGTCAGATTTTGACGCACTGGGAGTGAGACAGTGTTGCCTTCTCTGCATGCGCCTGCTGATTAAACAGTATGATTATTGCATAGGTGTGCCTTAGCCTGGCCTCAATACAAGGACACCCTAAAATGTACAGCACAATGCTACAGATGTTGCACATTTTGAAGGAGGATGCACATGTCATGGTGACTGCAGGAATGTCTACCACAGCTCTTGTATGTGGATTGAATGTTCATTTCTCTAACATAAGCCGTCTCTAAATAGAGAATTTGGCAGCACATTCTACCGGCCTCACAACCATCACCTCATGTTGCAGCATGATAATGCACAGCCTCATGTTGTAAGGATCTGTGCACAATTTCTGGAAGCTGAAAACATCCCAGTTCTTGCATGGCTAGCATATTCACTGGACATGTCACCCACTGTTTGGCCTGACCAAAGGAGAATGCATTGTACTGCATGGTGCAAATGGTGGTCACATAAGATACTAACTGGTTTTCTGCCCCCTCTATTACAGTAAAGCTGCACATTTATTGGGTTTGATTTTGTAGAATAAAAAACAAATAGCTGGGAAATAGGTGTTAGCTAAGATAGGTCGTTACACCGCCTGCTGTCTGACCTCTTCTCCAGGACTGCATCCCAAGTGTGCAATAAGGTGTATGCACCGTCACCCCTGTTCATTGTCTTTGGTTCACATTTTCGTATCTCGATTACCTTTTTGATCCAGCAGTGGTACTTGTTGATTTCAGCACCCCCTTCTGTCTGGCCAGTCCTTCTGTAACTGCTCACTAACACTGATTTAGCAACAACTGTCTCACTCCCGTGTCAAAATCTGACCCGCTGACCAAACGTTAGTTTCTGATGCACAAGGTGCCCGTCAGCGTCTAATTCAGACACAGTCGGTTAATAACCCGTCCATGGCAATATGAGACTCTTGAGTTTAAAACACTTTTTTGCTGGGGTTTAGGGTTAGGGCTCTGAGTGTCATATTGTAGCAGAGGGTTAGAAACTCACTGCATCTCAATTAGATGCTGAGGGACACCTTGTGTGTTAGAAACCGACGTTTGGTCAGCAGGTCAGATTTTGAGTGAGAATGCGCTGGATTTAGACACATTTTTGAACAATATTTGAGAGAAATAGGCCTTTTGTGAACGTACAGAAAGTCCGAGATCTTTGAATTCAGTTTCAAGTGAACTGATAATTCTTTGTTTTTACACTCACCGGGTCCCAAGCACCACAAATAGCCATGAGAAATGAAAAATGCATGCCATGTAAGAGTTCTGGTCTTCGGGGGTTAAAGTCGCCCTGGGTCTTTATGGGTTAAGACAATGTCCCTTACATCATTACATCATCATCACTAACCTGAGTTACTGACACCAGACAAGATACATTCATTCTTCCATGTTGTTTCTGCCACATTTTGACTCAAGTGGCTGAATGTATCCCAGAAATCAAAACTCATAAAATTTTTGCAATGTTTTCTAGTCTGAAATCATCCATTTTAGTACATCTGCGTAAATTATAGCTTCAGTTTCCTGCTCGTAGTTGACAGAAGTTCCAGCAGATGTGGTCTTCAGCTGCTGAAGTCCATCTGCTCTTAGTTTGACATACTGTCACTTCATACTTTGGTTGTAACCAGTGGTTATTTCAGTTACTATTTCCTTCTGATTACCTCCAACTACTTTGGTCATTTTCTCCAGACTTCTGGCATGAAGGAATTTTCAATCAGAGAACTGTCACACTCTCAATATTTTAGTTTTACAAACTATTTTCTCTAAATCCTAGAGTTGGCTATGTGTCAAAATCCCAACAGATCAACAGACTGTTTATTACTAACAACCACACCACATTCAAAGACTCTTAAATCACTTTTCTTTTTCATTTTGATGTTCAGTTTTATCTTCAGTGGCTCATCTTGACCATGTCTACATGTCTAAATGCATGTGAGTTACTGCCATTTGATCAGAAAGTGTTAAATGTGTGTATTAACATGCATATTAATAGGTGTACCTAATAAAGTGTCATTTAAATATATATATCTAACATGATTATATTATTAATAGTCATTGGCTATAGCCAGTGTTATGGCAGCATGTTACTGTTGTTTCTGCTATTGGTTTGAACCATATACAGGAACACAGATAAATCTGATTTCATATGATTAATGGTGTAGAAAAGGGGAAAAAACACATGGGTTTCCTCTACAAGATAGTTTTGCTTTCCCTTAGGTTAGGAGTGAGTAATTCATTTATCTAAGGGCCACATGAGAAACCTGACTAATGTTGGAGGGCTGAACTGAATATATTGCCTGAATAAGGCAATATATATACTCTATATTGTATTTTACCTTTGTAAAAGGTAGTACAACTGATAATCAAAATAAGAATATTCAATGACAATAAAGATACGATACAGTGAAGTAGTTCAAATAAATAAATAATTATAATTCATACCAGTAGATTTTCCTTTATTAACACCAGTAAACTTAGCAGTGACTACAGCTCTGCTATGACCACCATGATGGTCGCTCTCTGGTTCACAAATGAATGTTATGTACAGCTGCTATTTGTTCTGGTCATGTTGTTGACGGAGGTGATCGGCATTTCACTCCATTTTACTCATCTACACAGCAACGTAATGGCACCATTGCTAGATCTTTCCACTCTGGCACCCACATTTCACATTTTCCTCCAAAAGTGCAACAAACTAGATATTATCCTGATAGAGTTAATTATTGTTGTTACAACATCAACATAGTTTTTTTAACATTAACTTGCATTATAATACATTTACAATCACTTTATCCTTTTATATTTGGACAGTACAGTCATTCATTCATTATCTGAACCCGCTTTATCCTCACCAGGGTCGCGGGGGTCACTGGGGGCCTAATCCAGCTACAATGGGCGAAGGCGGGGTACACCCTGTATGAGACGCCAGGTCATCGCAGAACTGACATATATAGACAAACAATCACTCTCACATTCACACATATGGCCAATTTTAGATTAACCAATTAACCTATCAGTGCATGTCTTTGGATGGTGGGAGGAAACCGGAGTGCCCGGCGAAAACCCACGCGGACACGGGGAGGACATGCAGACTCCACACAGGTGTGGGATTCGAACCAGGGTCCTTCTTGCTGTGAGGCACGAGTGCTAACCACTGCACCACCGTGCCGCCCGACAGTACAGTCAATACAGACAATTCCACAGTCGTCAGGGAATTGACTGTGATTCTGACAAATTATTCATGTTTTAAGCACAAATTGCTGAGGGGCATTGAAATACCTTCATCCTATTAGTTTTTACATTCCTGTCTTTCTGTGAAGTCATTCATTCTCCCTCCTGTGAACCTGGGTTAACCTCTATATTGGTATTTCCTACCGCAGGCACTGAGGTCTGATTAATAAAATGGGATAAAAGTCAAAGCGAAAATTTAAAATAGATCATCAGATGAAAAGTTACACATAGAGAGACCTTCTTGGTCCTTTTCAGAAGAGAAATGCTGGAAGAATGAATGGATGAACGTTGATTTTCTGTAAACAGTCTGTTCATTAATGAAGCTTAATTCACAGATTTGATGAATAATTGGTCATAAAGGTTACATTCTAACTCTTATAGAATGAGTGTAAGAATAAACATCAACATTAGGCCTAATGTATTAAGATAGGATAAGATAACATACACACACTGCCCCACTTTAACAGCTGTATTTATACATACTCGGTGCAATACTGTGTTGTTGTTTTTTCTTCCTGTATTCTGACTTGTCTGTAATTTCATTTTGCACTATTAGATTGGATCTTTTATTCTCTTTTTATAGTTATACTTTTTTTATATATATTCACATTAGAGGTAAGATCTTTAGCCCGAGCCCGACCCGGCCCGAAATTCGTGTCGGGTCGGGCCTAAAATGTCAATCATTACATTGGGGTCGGATCAGGTTCGGGCTTCTCTCTCGCTGACTTTTTAAAAATAAATATATGTTTATAAAAATGTATACTAAAATGATGTGTGGACACTAAACTAAGGAATACTTGTTGTAAATAAATAATTTGGATAAAACAGAGAAGGCGGCGCTGTAAGGTAATTGCTATATAACTACTACTAAAAAAGGAGGCGCAGAGCAAGAGCACGCTTTGCGCACGGCTTTGCGGGCATTTCGTGAACGTAATCTTCCCTCCGCGAGTCCACATCTATTTTGACCAGATATCCCCGATATGGAGCACCAAGAAATCAAAGATAAACTTAACCCTTCTATTACATTCCGGGTCAAAAGTGACCGAATGACTTTGTTTTTTATCATAAATATTGTATTTTTCACCCAATCGCCTCAAGATCTCATCATATCCTCCACACTAGGCCTCTGAACAAATAAAATTGATGATCACCACTTGCATTGAATTTTGAGTGATTTATTCAATAGTGTAACACCCATGACGTTTTTGGTCAGAATTGACCCGCATAGGAAATGAATGGCTCTCCACACCTTCCAGCCATGGGAACCTCTCACTTTCTCGTGCTGTATGTATCAATGTATCATAACATCTCACAGGTGGAAGCTCTGTGCCCCAACCTCTCACTTTCTCGCGCTAATGCCCCTCACATACACACACGCACACACGCGCGCGCACACACACACACCTTCCAGACACGGGAACCCCTCACTTTCTCGTGCTCTTATGATACAATGCACCATAACATCTCACAGGTGCAAGCTCTGTGGGCCTCGAGAAAAAAACCTCTCTTTCTCGTGTTAAATAATAATGGATTAGATTTCTATAGCGCTTTTCAAGGCACCCAAAGCGCTTTACATTAGTGTTCCATTATTCATTCACTCTCACATGCTCCCTCTGGTGGTGGTAAACTACATATGTAGTCACAGTTGCCCTGGGGCAGACTGACAGAAGCGTGGCTGCCATTTTGCGCCTACGGCCCCTCTGACCACCACTGAACATTCATACGCATTCATACACCAGTGTGAGTGACACTGGAGGCAAGGAGGGTAAAGTGTCTTGCCCAAGGACACAACGGACTGACTAGGACAGAGTGGGAATCGAACCGCCAACCCTTCAGTCAATGGATGACCCGCTCTCCCAACTGAGCCATGGCCGTCCCTGTGAATGCGCGCGCGTGCGCGCGCACACACACACACACACACACACACACACACACACACACACACACACACACACACACACACACACACACACACACACACACACACACACACACACACACACACACACACACACACACACACACACACACACACACACACGTTGATGTTGTATAACAAGTTCTACAATGCATTTGCATGTATATTTATAAATATATACTCACATACTGTACACACACACACAGACGCGCGCGCACACACAAACGTTGATGTTCTGTTATGGTCTTGAATAATTCTTTTTCAATAAATGTTCATCGAGGAAAACAGTATCAGTGTCCTCTTTTATGCACTGACTGCTGAACTTGATGGGCCCAGTGATGGGTCCGGATCATACTGTAGTACACTGAAACACTGGTTTTCCTGTATCAAATCAATACATCCCATACATCATTGGAACGGGAAGAATCTCAGCTACAACACTAACTAAAGCATATCCATCTCCAGTAAACAGGCACTACATGGCAAGACTTTTTATAATATACAGTAATGTACGGTAAACACTATCTTTGAATTTACTGCAAATTATAACATGAAATTCACCCCTGGTGTCATTCAGTCTAACACCCCTTGATTTTACTGACTTTGACCGTTATAATAAGATGTCAACCATCAAAATTGGATGAGGGGTTCCAGAGATATCACTGTGCAAAACACACCGGTCAATTTTGACCGAAAATAACATGGGAAGGGGGGTATGACTGAACGCAATAGGAGGGTTAAGACAGGAGAACTGAAAAGGTAAACACACACCGCCGGTAAGAGTGACGTGTGCATCAAGATCTCTCTTTCACTCTCATTGTCTGGCCTCTTATTCTGTGTTCCAGCGTTATTTCGTTGTGTGAATGCATTTATCATAATAATAAAAATATGTAGATTATTTTAATCTTAAAAAATATTTCATTTTTTTCTGCCAAAAATGCTATGGGATAAATTTAAATTTCGGGTTTGCCTCGGACTCGGGCCTGCAAATCAAGTTAATCGGTTGGGCTTTAATGCCAGCGGGCCTGGATCGGGTCGGGCTGGATTTTTTAGGCCCGATCTTACCTCTAATTCACATATCTTGTACATATTAGATTGTTACCGAGTTGTTTTTTGTATCATGTTTTTAATTATTGTGCGTTTGCACGAGAGGTGAAAGGATGTCATTTCATCTGTGCTGTATGTTGTCCATATGTGACAATAAAGTTGACTTTGTTAAGATAAGATGTTGTATATGTTGTCATAGGTTTTATAGTGTTATGCCAATTTTGTCATATCTTATTTCCATCTTGTTCTATTCTTTTGCATCTTGAAGTTTGTTTTATCTTTTACATCCGTTTCATTTTGTTACATCTTTTGCACCAAAGGATACTGTAAAGGAATGTCTTTGATATGTGAAAGAAAGAAAGATCAATAAGAAAAGTGAAATAATCAACCTTTTTTTCTAAGGGCGTCTTCACATAGCACTCAGAAAATCCAGACTTTCGGACTTTCCAGGAAAGTTCGAACCTTATTGACAAGTGTGAATGCTCCCCCGAACCTTGGTCCGGACTAAAGACCGAGTCTTTGGTACGAGCTGAGGAGGTAGTCTCGGTCCGGACCAAGGTTCGCTGGTGCACAGTGTGAAACGTCTGTTTAGGAAAGTCCGGACTATCGGACCAATTACATCACAGTCACGTGCACGGAATCTTGTCAACGTACAAGCATGAGTCGTGGCAATACATGGGCAGACGAGGAAACCAGGTATTTCATTGAAATTTGGTCGGATGATACTATAAAGACTGAATTAGAAAGTCAAATTAGGGCAAAAATTATGAAACTATTAGGAACTGGGTCCATTATCTGGGAGCATTTCCTGCAACAGTGTAGCGCGCTCATCTACTAACCAATCAGGGTGGAGTATAGAGAGACGCACGCTGTACACGCATTGACGACATGACGTTCTAAAGTCCATTGGTCCACTTGATTCAATACAGTGTGAATGAAGACTGTATATACACTCCGGATTATAAGTACAGTGTGAAAAGGCAACAAAAAGTACAGATATGTATTAAAATAATGAACTTCTACTGAAATAATTTACAAATACCAGTAACCTTCACTGAACTTGTAGTGGTAGTGGATTTCCTGCCACCTGTGGATGCATGGGTGAGGCTAGATCAAGAGTGTTTCCAGGAGGTGTCATGGCAGCATGTATCTCTAGCTGTGGTGTTTTTGTTTCCTGGTATGCCCAACAGATTGTTAGAATTCATCCACTGACAATACCCCTTGATCATAGAAAGTTTTGACAGGAAATGGAGAAAATCCACAGGTATGGCGGTCAAATGGTAAATGACCAAACTCCGAGCTCTTAATAAAAGAGAATGACCTTAGGGCAAATTGTAACTCTGTAAAATATTGTATTATTATACCAGTAAAAAGAAGTTTATTGTATTATTTTTACATGTGTGTGTGTGTATATATATTCTTTTCCAATTTCAACTAAGAATTTTTATTATTCATAATGAATGTAGTGTTTTGATAATTACAATGACTAGCTCTTATTCTGAAATATAATCTTGAAAATATGGAAATAAAATGAACCATATTAATATTTTATGAGGTCAGGATTTAGAAAAAAACCCCGATTTCAAAATATCTGAGGGTTTTTAAAGTATAATTTTTTGTTAAAATCTTCTTCGAGCATGCCTTTAAGGTAATAACATCTTAATTTGTTCAGAAATAGAAGTTCCTAGTATAGGACGACAGCGCCACCATATAAACACGTCACATATTGAAACTAATGATGCAAACAACATGCCGCCATGACACCTCCTGGAAACACTCTTGATCTAACCTCACCTGTGGATGCATCTGGCAGCAGGTAACAGTGGGATGGGCTGAAGGGAGAGCCTAACCTTTGCACCACTTCCTGGTGCCTCAGTCTGTTCACCTGAAGGAAACCCTTACAGGTGTAATTCAACAGGAGAACAGGAACACTGACTGTTTCAGCCATGCAGGACAGACAGGACACACCTCTGGTAAGTATGGACATCTACCAAATGTTTCTGTTATGTTAGAAATGTACTGTGAACATATGAGCTTCTGGGAGTCACTGCTAAATGCCCAGGTGATGCTGTGAAAAGAAAAATCAGGATGTGGATAGAAGTAATTAATTAATATTACTACTACTACTACTACTACTACTACTACTACTAATTGTATTCCTCATGTTTTATGCAAAGAAAGTATATGCATCTTCTGAAATGTCATGATTTGAGTTGAGGTGATGTTTACTTCTACATGGATCCCTCACCATCGAACTCCATTACTTTACTAATGTCCAAAGGTGGAAATAACTAAATAGAAGTAGTTTTTGTAAGTAATTTAGATTTTTATCTCAAGATTTTGACTTTTTATCTCATAATTACAATGTTTTTATGTCCTAATTACAAAATTTTATCTCATAGTTTATATATTTATCTCATGATTTTCACTTTTTATCTCATAATTTTGACTTTTTATCTCATAATTTAGATTTTTATTTTTAGAGTTTCACTTTTTATCTCATAATTTTGACTTTTTATCTCACAATTTTCACTTTATCTCATGATTTTGACTTTTTATCTCATGACTTTGACTTTTTATCATAATCTTAACTCTTTTTATGGTCACACGTAAAAAAAAAAAAAAAATCTAGTTGAGTGAACCAAACTGAATTACATAGGGTTATGCTTATTTTAAGTACATTTAATTTGATTCACTCAACTAGATGTTTTTTTATGTGTGACCTATTGAAGAAGAATTTTTAAGTTCATTTAATGTTTGACTTTTTTCAGTCACTGGACTATAATGTTGCAGTGGTTCTCACCGTCGACCCACTGGTTGATATAATATATTAGTCATTGAAGGATTTGAAGGATTACACTTTTTGCCTCCAAAAGGCTGGAGGTGGTACATACAACATGTAGGACTGTGCTACAATAAACTGGAGTTCACTTTGACAGTTCTTGTAGGCAATGAAAATGTACTGTGCAGGATTATAGAGAGACTGTGGTTTTGTTCATGTATCAGTAAATACATGAGTGACTCATTCTTTTATCACATCACACACTTATTTTGTATTGAATATGAGCCCTGATCTCTGCTCTAACTAAACCTGCTGCCAGTGTTTAAACACACCCATGGAAATAACAGGTGGAAGGAACTACAAGTACTTGAGTATTTATTTTTCTGGAAACTCTTTACTTTTACTCTCTACATTTTTATACCCATACCCGATAAAACACATCATGTACACAGTAACTCACTTTTAAAGGCTTTATTTATTTTTTTTTTAAAATATCTTTAATTCTTTTTCCCTGCTTAAATAATTAGTATTTTATCCATAGCAAAAAAAAAGACAGTTTTGCTTTTTTACTTTATTACAGTTGAGGAGTTGTACTTTTTTACTTTTACTTCAGTAAAGAAGTTGAATCAGTACTTATACTTTTACCAAAGTATGTTTTATACCAGTAGCTGTACTTCTATTCAAGTACAGAATGTGAGTACTTTGACCACCTCTGAAAAATAATTCACTACATATAAATGTAGGAACTTTAAAAACACTCTGTGTTGCTCATGAGAGACAAGTTAAAAGATGTATTTCTTTCATTTCCGACACACAATGTTGGCATTTGGACTTATCCCGTTATGTCAGACATTGAGTTGAATCTCTTATTTAGAGTCAGTCTTGACAGCTAACTTTCGGTGTAGTCAGTGGAGCAGTGGTCCCAAGTGGGTATACTCGACATTTATTTTTTTACCACTTTTTTACAATAGTCCAGAAAAACACTGTATTATAGATAAGACACCTCTATGTAGTTTACCCCAAAATATATCAGTAGTATTTGCTCATGATTATAAAAGTATTAATATGTCAATAAAAATAAAATCTAGAGATAGAAAGGAAATGCAAATAGAAAAAAAGTAGAAATAAATGCAGGGATAAAAATTAAACTAGCAAAAAAATGAGGACAACATGAATTAAATAAACAATCAGGCCATTTTTATATTTAATCTCACCCAACATTGGTTGGGAGAGATTATTGTAATCACTATGTCTGTGTATGTGTGTGTGTGTGTGTGTGTGTGTGTGTGTCTGCAGAAATATCATTCTATAACCCAATGAATTGTTGAGATATCACCATGAAATTATATGGTTATATACTGGGGTAGTAATATAGACAGACAGACATATATAGTATTTTTAAATTGTATTTTATTTCTTGTAATTACAGTAAATTCCTGGTGGCCCCATTTGAATTCTAAGTAACCCCACATAAGGTCGTGACCCCAAAGTTGAAAAACTCTGGTATAATAGCAATTTATTCTGGCAACTGCATTGCCTGTAAATATGCTTCTGGTGTTTTGAGTTAATGGGATGAAATGCAAATGCTTGTCTGATGCAGTTGTTATGTAACTTATTTACTGCCTTCATTCATTACAAAATGTATTTACTTTCTTCTTCTTTTTTTTTTTTACATTCGTGTCTGATTAATTAAATGAATTAAGAAATAAATAAACTGTCTGCAAATATGGGGTACTTGAAGTGTACACAGGTAGAATCAGACATATCATCTTGTCATATGTTTGGAGAAAAGAAAAGAAGCATTGCACCAAATGTTAAATAAGAATTAAATATGTGTGAATTAAATATGAATGAATGAATTAAATATGTGTACATCAAAAGGTATGAATGCAACATCTACCCACACATTCACACCAACACAATCACATTAATTATTATTAATTATTTATGATGTATTGACATTATGTAAACTTAGATTAAATGTACCCTTGTTCTAGCCTGTCAAAACACTATGGGAATCATGCAGGATGTATTTTGATGCCTATGAAAGTGTTGGGGGGGGGGTGCATACATACACACACACACACACACATCCTTTCCTCTACTTTTGTATGCAAATTGTCCAGTTTGCATGCACAATGGTCTTTCCCGTCCTTGATCCAGACCTATATTCAAATACGAAGGCTTCTACAATCGGCCGCTTGCCTTCATTCAAACTGATGGTTAAACACAAATTAACTTGATGTCTGTATGTTCACCATTACCTTACGATACATCTCCATTTAAACATCTCCATTTAAACATAGGATCATGTATCTTAAATGAAAAAAAATATATACTGTATGATCATGACTTGCGTTTTTTTTTTTTTTTTTTTCTCCTTTTAATCCTCTTGCTAAAGAAAGCTCAAGTGCCTATGCAAATGCACTTGGCTGATAAAAGTCTGTGTTTACTTGCTAAATGGATAATCCTATCAATAATAAATGAGCTTCCTTTCTGAAATCGGCATCATTTATTTTGATGAAACAAATCATTCACAGATGAACAGACTGGCTGTTTTCACTGCAAAATAACAACTACATGCACATTAAGTCAAAAATACCAAAAGAACATTTTCTGAACAATTCCAACTGTGAATAAAAACTTGCAAAAATGTCATTTTACATGATATCAAAAGGAGTTCTGGTGCTGAATACAGAATCGTGGCCCAGTTTTTTTTTTTTTACTTATTTATTTATTTATTTGAGCTTCATATTCTTATTCAAACAGCGAGAAACACTTTGCATGTGAAGCGAGGATGAAAATAATGCCGAATTTGCATTGACCACAAATGCTTCTAAGAACCTTCCTGTGTGTGAAAAGAGTGGTGAGTCATTATGGTCTTAGAGGAAACCAAAGCATTATCTTTTGCTTTCATTTGTTTACAGCGAACGCTTCAGCCGCAGACACGATGCCTGCGATGTGGGGATGTCTTAGAGTGGTCAGAGGAGCACAGGTTTGTGTTCATGTGTCAATCTAATACACATTAAAATATGGAGGAACAACTGTCAATATATTCGAGTCCACAGATTGGATCCTCGTGCGTATTTGTCTGTAGTTGTGCATAACATAAATATTTGTGAATTCTCAAATGAGTCCAGTTGTGCCTAAAATATATTGTGTGTATTTTATCCATCAGAATACAGATGGTAAAATTATGACTTCAAAAATTACAAGTACGACTTCAAACTTTACATCTAGCCTTACTTTGGTATGAATACGATTTCCCACAAGTGACGTAACTGTCAAAATACGCCATTACCACATGCCTGTGGATGTGGTCATTTTTGAAGTTGTACTTACCTCTGCAAAGGAGGTTATGTTTTACCTCGTGTTTTTTTTTTGTCTGTTTGTCAGCAAAATAACTCAAACAGTTATGGGCAGATTTTGATGAAACTTTCACAGATGATTGATAATGCATCAAGGAATAAACTATTAAATTTTGAGCTATAAAGGTCAAGGTCACAGTGAAGGTCAACAGCTACAGTAAAGCACATAAGTGGTGAGATCTCAGAAACCAGACCAGATAATATCAGGTGTTTTTTTTCATTCACTTCGTCTTACTTTCAAACATCAGATAACGCTGATAGGCTCGATGATGTCACGTTTTGACATCGTATGGTGTCAAGTGAATGGTATATTTGCAAAATTTATGACGTTATCTTAAAGCAGTTTTATTGACATATTTTGTTAAATTCAACAACAGGGGTGTGACGAGATCTCGTGTGGCGAGATTTCTCGTCGTGTTAAAATTCTGTCTCACGAGATTTGTCATTCAGCAGCCAGAATGACGTCAAAAACCGCAGGTTTTACTACGGTAGATGCTCGATGGTAACGGCCGGCCGGGGGTCAAGGGCGGTGCTCAGGACGTTCTCCTCAGGACGAGCGGTGTAGCTGCCTTATGATACGTTCCATTCACATGCAATATATTTGCCCCCGCATTATATTTACAATACTCCGCTAAAACTGAAACCAGATTTCCGTGTGTGTTATGTCCTATGTGTAACTATGATTAAGGACAATATTTTTGGGCTTGTTTTATTAGTCATAGTTGGGTTAATATTGTGGAATTTTCTGATATGAAAAGAAGATCATGTCACTGTAATGAATGTATTATGCATTCATAATCTTCTTACATCATTGGTTGATAATCGACTGCACCTGCCAAGAAAACACCAACAAACCAGACAACACTGACAAACACAATATATGATTTTATTTTAACTTTTATAACATTTTAATTTAGTTTCAATTTGTAGAGGAATAAGTTCATTAAGTTCATTAAAAGGAAGAAATGAATTAACAGTTAACACTTACAGACGGTCTGCAAATCGAATATTCAAGTAGTCATATCTCAAAAATGGGGCCGAGGATTTCTTTGAATATTTTAAAACCCTCTAAAGGATTGGTAACCGATAAAAATAAATCGTTAGCGAACACGGAAAACTAGTTTACAAATAAGTTACGAACATCCAGATCCAAACCTTGGCAGACTTGCACTGCTTAACACTTTGAGCTCTCTGAGTGCTCTAGTAATTTTTGAAGCCGTACTTGTAATTTTTTAAAATAATTTTCCCATCCATATTCTGATGGATATATTTTATGCACGACTGGACTCATTTGAGAATCCACAAATATTTATTCTATGCACAGCTACAGACAAATACACACGGGTATCCAATCTGTGGACACGAATATATTGACAGTTATCTGACTCCATACTAAAGCTTTTATCACCACACACTGTACACACATACAACCATGACAGCCAAAGCCAGAGGCACTTAACTGAAATAAGAGGTGAGATCAACAGGAAAAAAGATATTTACTCACTATCGCAAAAGCTACCTGTCAAAAAGTGGATAGAAAGACAGATGAATGGTTTTGATAAGTGTATCTGCTGGCCGACCCAGGACACACTGGATGGATTATATATCCCGGCTGGTCTGGGAATGCCTTGGGATTTGAAATTTTACATTGCAGTAAATGGAGAATACATATTAAAGTGATCCAGAATCCCGGATCTCTTCCGTATCGCCACCAAAATCTAATCTGTTGCTTCCGAAACTCCGAACACATCCTGACAATTTTATTAAAATCGGTTCAGAACTTTTTGCATAATCCTGCTGACAGACACACAAACAAACAAACAGACTCGAATGTAATACCTCCTTAGCAGACCTGTCTTCATTTGCAGTGGGGGGGGGGGGCTGCCTTGGCGGAGGTTTGCACACTTTTCTAGTTCTAGACTTTAAATTGTTTTCTATATCTGTATTTCTTTCTTTCTCAGAACTCCTTCCACTATCATCCATGAACCATTTTATGAAATATCTAATGAATACGCCTCTAAATGTTTTCCTCACTTTCTAATATCCAGGTCAAGGAGAAGCTCTGTTGGGTTTGAGTCATACACTTGTCGTGTCAGACTGTCAGCTTTGCTTCATTTAATAAAACACATATTGTAATCTAGGGCATTAGCTGGGCTCTCTTTCTCTTGAGTTCCTCTTTGTCTAAATACGATCGCTTCATACCAACAGCCAATTCACTGACTTTGAAATTGCAGTCTAGAAACTGATGTCACAGTTCTATCCTATAATTACACCCGGTTTAGGATTTCACCTCATTATTCTCTAGAATAATTCAAAATAAAGTAATAATAATAATAATTTGAATAACTTTAAATACCCTACTAGACGAACTGACCCATATGGGAGTGTGAAAAGACAAAGTCCTGATCCATATTTATGAGGTGCATGCTGAAATAGATGTTCCAGGTGACTCCAGTTATTAGAGTTCTTGATTTAGAGTTTTAATTATAGCATAGAATGATATGTACAAATTATTCCAATACATTAACCTTTCAGCGTCCTGCTGGGCTGTTCGTGCTGCTCCACAGTAGATGAGACCCTGGAGAATGTAACCAGAGGCTTGGCCAGCAGAATGACAAAGGAGAAAAACCAATGGGCAGCTGGGAGAGTGGGCGATATAGACTTCATTGGCTCTACGAAAATGAGAGGAAAGGTATGAATATGACATCTATTATAGGTCATATAAAAGCATAACAAACTGAAGAGCTGTCATTTTTAATAATATGCAGTTTTCTTTGCAGTTTGTAAGAGTGAAAAGCAACACAGATCCTGTCCTGATCTACCAGATGCTCACAGAAGAGTGGGGTCTTGCTCCTCCACATCTGGTGGTGGCGTTGGTGGGCGGGGATGAAGTGGCTCAGATGAAACCTTGGCTCAGGGACACTCTAAGGAAAGGACTGGTGAAGGCGGCACAGAGTACAGGTTAGCAACAGAAGAGTGACCTTGGTTTTTCAAAGGGAAACAGTAGGCTGACTCAGCTGGGAACAGAACCACAGGAGATGAAGTTAGCAGAAAGAGGTCACTGAAGCTGATGTCTGCTTCTTATTTAAATGTGTAAATCTGCTCATATACCAGATGATGTTTCAGGGGATTTCAATGTCGGATAAAAACAAAAAAAAAAAACACCCTCCATTGTCAGTATGAAAATGACGACAGTTTTGTTGTTTCTGTCATCGTTACTGTTTAGGTTCAAGATTCTGGGTCCACATTAAAGGGATAGTTCACTATTTTTCACATTGTATTGGATGGGTTCACCATCTTTACTCTGGTGCACCCATAGTGACTTAACCCTGACAGTGTCCTATGAGTCAAGTTTTGGTCAAAGCAAAAGTAGTCCCGGCAGGTTTCCTGGCGTCAACAAAATGAAATGGGTTTCTTCTCAAAGAAACATGTGTTTGAATGAGTGATTTATTTGCTTAAAAACTCACACCTCTTAATTGCTAACCCTAATCCTAAACATTGTGCATTGTCACTGCTAACAGCTGTGCGCCTTAGCAAACTACTTTCATCACTTGTTCAGCAGTGTTTGCAGCTGCTATGTGCAGGTGCACAGCTGTTAGCAGTGACAACGTGCATTGATCACTATTGAGAAAAAGTAGCTCCAAGCAATTACAAGGTGTGACTTTTTAAGCAAATAAGTCACTCATTTATTTGCAGAACAAAACCATCACGGAACAAAAACTCACACCTCGTAATTGCTTTGAGTTACTTTCTCTCAATAGCGATCAATGTGTGTTGTCACTGCTAACAGCTTTACCCCTGCACGTAGCAGCTGCAAACCCTGTCGAACAACTGATGAAAGTAGTGTTGCTAAGGTGCACAGCTGTTAGCAGTGACAACACGCATTGATTACTATTGAGAGAAAGTAGCTCCAAGGAATTACGAGGTGTGAGTTTTTGTTCTGTGATGGTTTTGTTATGCAAATAAATCACTCATTCGAACACATACGATTTTGAGAAGAAACATGTTTTATTTTGTTGACCCCAGGAAACCTACTGGGACGACTTTTGCTTTGACCAAAACCAGACCAGAACTCGACTCAAAGGACACTGTGGGGAGTAAGTCACTGTGAATTCATTAGAGTAAAGACACTGATCCCAATCAAATTCATCGGAAAAATAGTGAACTATCCCTTTAACTCCTTTATAACCATCATGTCCTCTTATGCCATGTGCAGTTTCACCTGGACTAGATCAGTAAAATAATGGGCATAATAAGCTCTAAATAATAATGAAATAGTCATGTAAAATTATGTCAGGGTGTTTTTAGGGCTCAAAGGTACTCCATATATATATATATATATATATATATATATATATATATATATATATATATATATATATATATATATATATATATATATATATATATATATATATATATATATATATATATATATGTGTGTGTGTGTGTGTATAAAAAATACTAACATTTTTCATTGCTGAAAAGGAGTGGGAAGATGTGTAACTTTTAGACTTCCACCCTCTTTTTACAAACTAGTATTTCTATCAATTCTGCTTCCTTTGCTTTAACATGTTCTTTTTTCCTTGATATCTTTACATTAACACATATAAACTATTCACATTATTTATAGGTTATTACTTGACTGATATCACATAAAACATCCTCGGCTGTTAATATTTTCAGTGTAAGTCTTGCACCTCACGTCTTGGGTTTGACACTTGTTTTAGTTGTGCATATGATTTGGATGGAGTCTCTTTTTTCATACTGATCCTCAAACAAAACCCAGCCATTTTCATACTAGTTTTAATCATTGAATCATGCAATAAGTCATATGAACATCATGAATAGCAAAAAGGTCTTTTCTCAACTCAAAACAGGAGGCAGACATAAGAGCAGGTGTTTAAATAGCATTGGAGCAACATAATGCAGTTTATTGTTCTGATTAATACAGAAATGATGTTAGTGTTGCTGCTGATGACGATAATAAACAGATGGTAAAGTGCTAATGGGAAGTATAAGGTTATGCTGCTCTGTTGCTCTTCTTCCTCTGTGGGTAAAACACTAAAGTAGTTTTTGCTTCATCCACAGGTCGAACCATTAATATTTAAATATCTCATTACAGCTCTAGGATTTATTTGTGATATTTCTTCTCTGTACTTAAAGGTAGGGTAGGAGTTCTTGGAACATGGTTCTTGCAAGCTATATTTCAAAGTATACACACCCATGCCTCTTCTTTTCCACGTGTTCATGTGAACACGCAGATGAACTGATATTTGATGGACGTATGAGCAAATCAATCATTGTAAAGATGATCAGTGCATTGATTGGCCAGAGTTTTCCTCTGGTTCCACCCTCTAAACTGGACTGAAACATTTTGTGTTTTTGCAAACATTCTATTTCACTGTGTAATATGGGACCGTGAAGATGTTTTTCAAGCAATATGGTAAAAAATGTTAAAAACAAAAAAAGATCTCCCACCCCACCTTTACGAGCTCATACCTCAAATGAACATGAAACTAACTCTGAGTACAGAGATAAACTGACTTAAAAGAAGAACATACATAACCAAAGGAATCTAACAGCAGTCAAGTAATATAACAGGGACGGCTCAGTTGTTAGAGCGGGTCGTCCATTGACCGACGGGTTGGCGGTTCAATTCCTGCTCTGTCCTAGTCAGTCCGTTGTGTCCTTGGGCAAGACAATTTACCCTCCTTGCCTCCAGTGTCACTCACACTGGTGTATGAATGCATGTGAATGTTTGGTGGTGGTCAGAGGGGCCATAGGTGCGAAATGGCACCTATGGCACCAAACTGTGACTATATATGTAGTTTACCACCACCAGAGGGAACGTGTGAGAGTGAATGAATAATGGATCAATAATGTAAAGCTCTTTGGGTGCCTTGAAAAGCGCTATAGAAATCTAATCCATCATTATTATTATTATTATAACAGCCCTGTAGAATTCCCAGCTTTTATAAAACACTTGCTTTTGTGTGTGAAAACTGTGGTTTCTGTTACATTGTCATTAGATATGAGAGAAGGTCACATTTAGTCTTAGTCTTTTACTCGTCTTTTCTTAGTCTAAAGGTTAGGGTCGTCGGGTCACGGATTGGTTCTGTACAAACCTTTGCCATCTTACAACCACTGTTGGTAAGGTTTTAGTTTGCAAACTTAAAATGTCTGTGTGCTTATGTGAAGTTTGCTTCTATCTCATATTGGGAGCATCCAACTCCATCTGTAAACAAACAATAAATAGGTTTGTGCTGTTTTATCTCTGCTGTGAAACAAAGAAATTCCGTGAAGAAGCTCAAGTGAGTTTTCATGAAAAAAAATGTACAGGTGTATAGATATACACAACTGAGACTTTATTTATCTTAGAAATAGAATGATGTAAGAAACCAATAGGTTCACAGCAGTGCAGTGCAGTAAGCCTCAGTTTCATTTGGGCAGAAACCACAACCACCATGCCCACAATTTATGTTTTTAATGTGTACTTTTGTATAACCAGGACACAGAGAATGCAAGTCAACATTAACAAACATAAAATATGGGAAGACCCATCAAGCAGCTAGACTTCCAATTATACAGTCAACATTGTTTTTGCCACATCACTCACCATATCTACATCTCATAAAGAACTAAACATATTGGAATACTTCCATTTAAAATAACAACCAAATTTGCATGGGGCAGATTACTTTACGACCACATAGACCTCTATTAGCGTAGGTTCAAATCCCTATTGCAGCTGCAGGGATATCCAATAAATATACAGAAGAGTGCTGTCCTGCCCCAGCATTAAACAACATGTTAAACTCAGCAAGAAAAGCACTCTGAGAGTGCAAACCTCTGTCAAGGCAGACCTGAAGAGAAGTCCGCCAAGGAGGTATTAAATTTGAGTCAGTTTGTTTCTTTTTTGTTTGTCTGTTTATTTGTTTGTTTGTCTGTCTGTCAGCAGAATTATGCAAAAAAAAAGTACTAAACGGATTTTGATTACATTTTCAGAATGGGTTGGGAATGTCACATGGAACAAATGATTACATTTTGGTGGTGATCTGGAAGAGATTGTGGATTCTGGATCACTTTGAAATTTTACATTGTGGTAAATGGAGAATACATTTCAAAGTGATCCAGAATCCAGGATCTTTTCTGGATTACCACTACAATGTAATCATTTGTTCCATGTGACACTCCCAACACATCCTGAAAATTTTATCAAAATCCATTCAGAACAGAAACAGACAAACAAACGGACTCCTTGGCAGAGGTAAAGAGAATCACCAGCGTCATCCAAATTTTTATGTGAACAAACCAAAAATAGTAAAAATGCCAACAGAAACTATAGATAGTTAATGTGATGCACATTTTATTAAAATACATTTGGAGCAATGATTTATGGAGGAGCTATTTTTTGGGAGCATGCTCTTGCAAGTAGTTCCAGCCCCACCTGCCCATCAAGACGACACACGCCTGGGTCACACCACACACTAACTCTCACAATCCAAATGTTTCCAACAATATTCCAGTCAGAAAATACTATTAAATATGAAACAAATATCTTCATAAGTCATCACGAGTAATATTTTTTGATACAGAAATATTTTAAATGTATGCATCTCTACTAGGGATGGCGAAATTTATAAAAAAAAAAAAGAAATCTTGGATGATCACTGAGCCTCATTTACCGGTTGAAGTCATTCACAGAGAAAAGAAAACACACACACACACACACAAACACACATTATTCTCACCAGCCTGCGTCAGTTCTGCACAAACTGGTGTGAAATGGTCATACCACATAGATTAATTGAGCTCTGTGTTTGCCATTAATTAATTTCGTCTTGTATTGCTAATGCTCAAATTCATTGTTTTTAAAGATATGCTATGGAGAGATTAAAAAGCTACACTACAATGTAAAAGAGTTTGTGCAGTTGAATGACTGATGCAGGCTGTTGTTTTTTTTAAGTCAACGACCGAAACCATCAACCATCAACCATCAGTCCAACGGTCATCGGTTTACATCCCTAATCCTTACACTAAAGGGCACACAGGACATGTGCTTGTGTATTTGAGTGAATTTGGTGTTGGGGTGTTTTGTTCTGGAGCTGAGAAGCTTTAAATAAAAGAGCATTGAGTGCTCAATTGAGACGTGTCAAGGAGGATCAAATGAACCGAATCTTTTACACAAAAATCAGTGTATGAGGCTGTTAACATAGATGTAGGCCATGATAACAGAAGTTAGCTCAGTAATGGGGCTAACATCAATAAATAATGAGCTCCTGCTACAAAACAAACTCCAACACAAATTTTAAACACATGCAAATCTTCACTCTTTAAATGTTTTTCACACTATTTTTGCTTGTGGGACAGTAATTTCCAAAACATAAGAACTAGCAGTTGGCTGTTGCCCTGGCTGTTTGTTGTGTCTTCGTGGATAGACTATCCTGTGCAGATTTATTTCTTGTTCTATGAACATGCCAAAAGATGCACAGAAGTGTATAAAAGTGTCTGTTCTGCAGGGGCATGGATTTTGACTAATGGTTTGCGCTTTGGCATCACTAAACACTTGGGCCAAGCAGTCCGGGACCACTCCTTGGCCAGTACGTCATCGAAAGTCCGTGTAGTGGCCATTGGCATCGCACCCTGGAACATGATCCACAACAGAGAGGCTTTACTCTATGCCAAGGTAAAAATATGTACAATCAATAAACGCGCCATTAAGTCTTTGTATCTTTGTAATTATCATATTACATATACATAATATATTATCTATGTTATCTAGTACATATTATACTAACTGCTGTTCTAATTCTGTCTTAATAAAAGGTTTTCTATATGTGTGTGTGTGTGTGTGTGTGTGTATATATATATATATATATATATATATATATATATATATATAAAGGCTGTAACGGTATATGTTTTATTATTAGTATATATTGTTTTGTTTTTTTCAATTACACCTTGTTGCGTTGTTGCGTCTATCTTAATCTTAATTTCTTGAACATCAGTATGCTGTACAGGTTTATCAAGTGGTGGTAGAATAATGTTAGGTAATGAAGAATCCCTCCTGTAAGTGTTAATGTTTCTGTAGTAAACTCCTCCTCCACTTTCATATAAGCTAGCTTAGACAACATTAGCATGTTTGCTAAATTAGCATGATATGAAGAATAAAGTGATTATAACGCAACAAAGTTTTATGTGGAAAAAAACACTATGTACTAATAATAAAACGAATAAAGAGAAACAGACTTACTGGTGGTTTGGTAGTCCTGTGTGAACTTAAATCCAGTTTGCCCGATGGTAATGGCCGTGGCCACGAGGGGGAGCTTCTCTCTCCTCTCCTCAGAATGTGGAAGCACGTTCATTGAAAAAAAAAGAATAAATAAAATAAAAATTTAATTAAATTAAAATAAATAAATGAATAAAATAAATATATATATATATATTACCCTCCCAATTTTGCATTGCTTTCAGTATAAATCTGATCCTTCAGTACAGTATATCATGTTGATAATGTAAATCTTCATAAAATCTCAAATTAAAATTGAGGGTTATTATATCAAAACAGTGATAACTGAAGAAAAAAGATGAGTTGTTTTTTTTTATTTTCTTTATTTAATTGTGTGTTAATTTACAATTAATTGAATATAACCCCAGGGTTTCCATCCACTGTGATAATAGATCCATCTCCATGGGTTTTACTGGTGAATCCATCTTGTAGAAGATGACAGTGTTTCCATGGTAACTACAGAGCCTCTGAATGTCCAAATGAGTCATATTTGATGACCATGAAAAAATGACAAACTGTATTTTAATCCCTGTATTGACATGTATTGATAGGGCTAATGGATCTACAAGTATTACACACTTGATATCAGTAGATGCTTTTAGTCATTGGTGTATATTTTGGTCTTTATGGATTAATACAAATATTTTGATTCTAATTAATGTTTGAATCCTCGTTTCTGTTCTTTCTTTTTTGTCTAGGGTGATGAACCTGCCATGTACAAGCCACAGGATCTCCCTCACGGGTCAGTGTATTCTTTGGACAGTCACCACTCTCACTTTGTGCTGGTTGAAGAGGATCCCAACAAACCAGGAGCCACCAGTGAAATGAGGGTGAAACTGCTTAAACACATTTCACTGCAGCGAACTGGTTACGGAGGTAAAACCCCTTCAGGGCACTGCTGGGAAAAACTAATGATAAACCTTTCAGCATTTAAAGGAACTCTATTATATGGAAATGCCAAATACTTAGCTCCCTCAATGCAAATTCAAAATAAATAAAGGCAATAAAACCTATTTAAAGATGTTACCACCTTGAAATATAGATGTATTATACACTACTTCAAACTACCACTATATCACATCACCTGGCTGCTTCATATATTGGTTGTTATGCATCAAATATTGTCATGTATTCTATGGATTATTATAAAAATCCTGCTCTATAACTGCTTTGAATCATATTGTTTTTAGCTGATTTAAAATAACACTTCAGTTATGTATTGATTCCCTCCCCATATGAAGCCACATTAGTTCTTTTCCTCTGCAGCTCCCTCACTGCTTCTTCTGTCTACACTCTCTTTAACTCCTGGGTCTCAGTCCCAGTATCAGCATCCACATGCTCTCACTATGAGCTCGGCTACTGTCAAATTGTCAAGTGCACACAGACTTTTTGGCAGACATTTGGAACTTTCAATACATAATTTTTTGTAAGTCTGGATATCTACAGATTGTTACTGCTGGCATTAGTTAGCAGGGAAAAGCTGGGAAATGTAGAAAATACAAGCATAGGGATGCCTGCAGTATGGGTGTGCATATGCGTAAAAACAAACAAACAAAAAAGGATTTAAGATTAATTAAGATGATGCATATTCCCACCCACCATTCAACACTGCTCTGTCCTCAACACATTCAAATCCCTTCTGAAAACTCATTTATTTAAGATTGCTTTTCACATTTAATTGTTTTATGTACATATTATATATGTACACTTAAGCTCATAGGACTAGATAGTACGATCCCTATATAATCATAAATATATGTATTCACCCAAAGGACAAAATGTAAAAAGTGAGGATGTGTGACAGACGTCCAGACAGTTTTACAGTACGTACAATAATGTACATAGTATTTATGTCTTGGGGAGGTTTTGGTTTCATTTCGTAAATTGAATTGAATTTTCTTTCATATTCAGAGATGAAAAATTGAGGTAAAGGTTTTTTGTTACTTGGATTATTCATTAACGGGACCTTTCGTAAGTAGAGGTACCACTGCATGTATGTATGTGTGTATATATATATATATATATATATATATATATATGTATATATATATATATATATATATATATATATATATATATATACATTTTAAAGACCAAGAGCTACATTTGTGTCCCTTCCCAAGTACTTTATTTCTCTGTTTAACTGTTCTTAAGGGAATGATAAGCATTTATTTATTATAATATTATCCTCTATAATTTGCATTTTTTTCTCCTGTAAAATTCTGATTCTGATTCACTGATTATGTAGATGTTCATAAAAGTCCAGATTAGTTGGGGGTTATTATATCTGAAACAGAGAAAAGTGACTGACTACAGTATGTAACTGAACATGCACCTAATGTCTCCATCCACTCGATGGTTTTTACTGGTGAATCAGTATTGTAGAAGATGACGCTGTTTCCATGGTAACTATAGAGCCTCTGAACATCCAAATGGGTCATATCTGTTGAAAATAAACATGACAAACTATATTTACACCCAATATTTCCATGTATTGATAGGATTAGTGGATCAACAGATATTAAACAGTTGAGATCAGTAGATGGGTTAGGGTTAAAATGGTTCTGTTTGGGTTTTTATGGGTTAAAGATACATAATGGAAAGAACAAAAGACAAATAAAGCCTATACACAAACACGTTTCATATTAAAATGAAAAATATAATACATGTAAAGAGTATCTATGTAATATGGTGTGTTTAGGGTTGATAGGAAAAGTGAAGGAGGAGAGGGTAAAAAAAGTTAATGAGTGCAAGGGGGGTGAGAAAGGTAATAATTATACAAATGATAATGACAGTCACAACAATACAACAATGTATAGTAGTAATGCTACTATTCTTGTTTATTAGTATTACTGTGGCAGAAGCAGCCACTATAATAGTAAAATATGTAAATCACATATTTATATCAATTGGAGTTTACATTAATATATTTAAATTTCTTAATTTTTGTTTAAGGTGTAAATTTGTGCTCCACACCCCAACATGAAACTTAATGGTGGTTCTCTGTTTCCTCTGTGGAGATAATAAAAAGAAGAATAAATTGCATGTATAATGCACTTTTCATTCAGTGGAATCTCAGTGCTACAGACAGAGGAATAAAAAAAACAAACCCAAACAGATAAACAGCTCATTCTCCAGTAACAAAAACAAAAACAACTTTCAGCTGATTATATTCTCATTAAAACCTAATTATGGATATTGTATTTAATTTAAGGCATTAGACACTCCTAAATCTTAACTACAAACCACTAAAAATAATAATTAAATTTCTGTCCCATCAGTTTTTAAAAGAATTTAACCAATCCCGATTAAATTTCTCTAAAACTAACTTTGCCAGACAATAAAACATTGATTAATGCTGTTGTCAAGAAGCAGCTAAAATAAATGAAGTTGTTTTTAATGTTTTATTGGAGCAAATTATTTCTACAAACAATTTACTTTGCATTTTTATCTTAAAAATTAATGTGGAATTATTATGTGGAAAGAAAAAGATGCCACTCGCATAGGAAGCTAATCCAGCCAATTTACTAATAATGTAACATCATGTATCTTATCATCCAGAGTTGTACGCCCTGTCTTATTTTACTTTAAACAAAGCTGATGCTTATTTAATTGTATTTCTTTAAATTTATGGATTTTTTTTCTCCTCTGTATCTTTACTTAAATATTACTTTATACTTTTCTTACCTTACTTAAATTACTTTACATTTGTATCTTCTAAATTAAATTAATGTTATTACGTCGGCACAGCAAAATATTACAAATTCATGTGTTAAAGCACCTTCAAACTGCAGACTTTGGTCCTGGATTCCTGGATTCTCCACCTGCCTGACCTGCTTTCAACCTGCTCCTCGTCTGGTTCAAATGTTTTGCAGCTTTGACTTCCTCACCTTCTCAGCTTAGTCTCATTCTTCTTCCTTCTTTTTATATATATATATATATTTATATATGTATAGACTGTGTATATATACAGGGTTTTTTTTTTCTGTTCTGTTCCGCATCTGCCTTGTATTGATGTATCCTGACCTGGTTCAAACCTGCTTCGTACCTAATTTATTTCCTCAGATGCTGCGCCTGCTTAGTGTTGACCCGTTTCCATCTGGACAAACCTCCAACTTCACACTCACCTGCTTACTCTGCTTCATTGAGTCCAGTTACAGGTCTTGCACCCCCCAATTCTGCCATTATTTCCTGGCCTCTAAATCTCTCACCCAGGATTCCCCTGTTCACCCTCAGTGGCATCAGTAAACCTGGTAGACTATGTTCAGGTCCATTATAAATCCTTTTATGAAATGTAATATTATAATGACTCAAATATACTCTGCCTGTAAAAGAGCTCTACCAGAACATATGCACCAAAGTTAAGTGCTTTATATCACTGTTTATATCTCAACTTTTTTGGAACAAAAGCCCATGAGGCTCCTACCACACCCTCTGTAGCAAAATGTAATAATTTTCTGAAAATGTCATAAAATTTGCACTTAACTCAATCAAAAATGTAATATCCCGAATAATGTAATAACTTCAACAATAATGTAATAAAATATTGTAAATATTGTAATACATTTTTTTTTCCAAAAATGTAATACCTACTGGGTTAAAAAGGGCATGGCTTAGTAGGTAATTCATTCATTAGTAATTCATGTAGAAGTCTGGACTGAAAATTAACATATATTACATTATCTGTCAAGTTTTACATTATTAGTTTAAAAATGGTGTTACATTATTTATAAAAGTGTTATTACATTTTCCATTGAGTTAAGTGCAAATGTTATTACATTTTCATGCATTATTATATTTTCAGGAAATTATAGCATTTTAGGGTGCTACACCCCCTATCCTTTGGAAAAATATGGAATGGGTGGGGGTTTGGGGTGGGTAAGTTATTACTACCCCCCTCCCCAGATTGTTTTTGGTTTTGTTGTCTGTCAGCAACTTTACGCAAGAACTACTGGACCAATTGCCATGGAATTTTCAGGAAAGGTACGAGGTGGTCCAGAATAAATCGTGTTAAACTTTGTAGGTCAAAGGTCAAAGTCACCAGAAATGTGTTTTTCCAATGATAAGTGATAGGGCAAATACGGAATTTCCTTTTCATTCCTGTATACTGCATGCTAGTTTTGCATATAGCATCTTTTCGCTTTCACTGTTGATGTGCATTGACCTCAGAAACTTCACAGTCAAAGGTCATGGTGACAATAAAAGTCCAAATTTAATTGTGGATGTAACTTTTGACCTATTCATCTTACAGACTTCCATTGAGCACAGAAATGGTTGACTGTCAATTTAGCATGTTATGGAATGTCACTTGCCGATATACATATGTATAGATTTTGACATATTGTTGACCTTAACAGGTCAGGGGTCACTCAGTCAATACCTAAAAATCTAAAGTGAACATAAAGGAACACCAAGTGGAGCTAGAGACTTAGTTACTATCTTTGACGGCTTCAAAATGGCATTATGACATTTGACCTTGAGTGACCTTGAAAGGTCAAAATCAAGTTCACATGGTTTTAAATGGATATAACTCCAAAAAGAGTGGTGATAAGTACTCAGGACAGGACAGATAATTAATTACATGTAGAGTCTAAAATGGCACCATGACCTATGATCTTGTGTAACCTTGAAAGGTTAAACCCATATGCTCATGTTTTGAGAGGGAGATGTCAATTAAGAGCTAAACGTAGGTGAGGGGTGGGTTTTATTGTTCCTGATGCCAAGGAGGTTATGCTGGAGTTTGTTTGTTTGTCTGTTAGTTAGCAAGATAACTCAAAAAGTTATGGACGGAGCTTGATGAATATTGTTGTTACATGTTGGGAGTGTCACATGGAACAAATTATTTGATTTTGGTGGTGATCCGGAAGAGATCTTGGATTCTGGATAACCTTGAAATGTATTCTCCATTTACTGCAATGTAATTAATTTGTTCCTTGTGACACTCCCAGCACATCCTGAAAATATCATCAAAATTCGTCCATCACTTTTGGACTTATTTTGCTACCACTCTTTTTGTAGTTATATCCATTTAAAACCAGGTGAACTTGATTTTGACCTTTCAATGTCACTCAAGGTCAAATGTCATGATGCCATTTTGAAGCTCAAGCCACGTTTCCTATCTGTCAAAGATAATAACTAAGTCTCTAGCTCCACTTGGTGTCGTCTGACCTCTGTCCATAAGGTTTGAGTCAGACAGACAGACAGACTCTGGAAAAACATAACCTCCTTGGTGGACCTCTCTTCATTCAAAGGGGGAACATCTGCCTTGGCGGAGGTTTATGCTCTCAGAGAGTGCTTTTTTTTCTGGCTTCTAACTTCATTACACATTTACTTTTAATAAATATGCTCTTAATTCATCAGACTGTCAGAATCTATTCTCCACTAGATCAGACAGAGTTCTACATCATTCACACACAGCAGGTGGTAGAAGTTTAGAACAGTTTGACACATTCAGATGAACAAAAAATACTTAAAAAGAAAATCTCTTCGGTTCTTGCAGGTACAGGGAGTTTTGAGATTCCTGTTCTTTGTCTCCTGGTCCACGGGGAACCCAGGATCTTGAAGGTTAGTTGAAGATCATTACACTGTGAATTTGTTACTTAAACATTTAACATCAGCAGTCTTTCCAGCACTGTATTTTGCAGGTTACGGTAGCAAATTAATATGACTCCTAAACAGTGTGTGGCATCCATACAAGTCAAATGTCATTGGAAAACTGACATCCTGAGGTTTCCAACACTATATAACACTTTACAGTAGCAGTGTGGGACTCTTCTATAGAAAGGAATTGTTTTAGAGACTTTGACACAGGCTAAAAAATGGAAATAACAAAATACATGCCACTATAATATCAGGGTTTATACGTTTTGAAAAAACCTGGAAGATTTGGAATTTGAAAAATGCAAATTCCAGGCCTAGAAAGGTTTTGGAAAAATAAAAAGACCCAGAAAGTTTTGGAAAAGTCATGGATTTTTTTACACAGTAATAATAATGTGTGATTAATAATAATAAAAACAATAGTTTGAGTGAGTGAATAAAAGGTTTATTTCACGTCGGCTTAACCTTAACGTTTTATTCTGTAAACCAGTTCAGTCACTTCTTGGGATGTTGCATGCCGCATGTGGTGAAGGCGGTATGGACTAAAATCTAGCCGAAATGAAATTGAAATGCCAGGAAATTGTCAATTTAACAATGTCTGGGTTCACTGAAAGGTGTACATGAATGTTAATTTAATGTGGAACCACACATTGTCATTTATTTTATTGTTAAACCTCTGAGGGTAAACTTTAACACTAACTTTTTATTCTTATTGTTTAAAGTTGAACTACATTTTTAGAAGTACGTAGTCATGGAAAAGTATTGGTTACAGTGTGTATGAACCCTGTAATATGGATGCTGAATGCTAACGACTAAAAGTATGTTTGAGCAGATATAATATAGTCAAAAGTTTAATATTGCAATCTCAGTTGTTTTTTTGTGTGTTTTTACACACACTGTTTTAAGCATTTATTATTTATCATACTGATAATGACCATATATTGAAAGTTATGTGTGTCCTGAATACAAAGTTGCAAATGAATTAGCAAAAAATATTTTCTGACAATTTTATTGGAAAGGAAACATGAACATACCTAGACAGCCTATTGTAATGGGAGTCTGAAAGGATTAAGAACTTAAAGACACAAAACCCTTCTGAAAGACCCTCGTGTGTTGGCATAAGAATGAGCACAATCGTGCGTTGAACAGTTACTGTCTGGTCTGAGATTTAGTATCAAAATCAAGATTCTGGTTGTGTTGCCTCATAAAGTCATGGACCAAAAACACTGCTGCACATTAAATTGCAATGTCAGCTTGTGTGGTTATATAACTCCAAAAGGCTGCAATTTGATTAAATTAAAAGTGTGTCTGTGTGTGTACAGCTCTATATGCAAGCTGTTCGCTATTTAATAAAGCAATGACCACTGAGTCTGTTTTGGCCTTGTGTCAGCAACCTTTATCTGAACTGTAAAGAAATGTTCTGGCATGGCAGAAAATATATGACTGCAATGTATTTAGACTAAATAAGTCTATTCATCTATGTAGATGGTAGGGTTAGTCTGTTAATATTGTTTACATCATACATATGTGTCATATTAGGTAGACAGAGTAGACCATTATACGACTGCTGATGTCCATTTCCTGAGTCCTAATGCATATAGAGCCATATATGGAATGCTCTGCTGGGACAAATCATCCAAGAAAATAACAAATATATATTTAAGGAATTATTGATTATTTACTGGCTCTGTATCTGGAAGTGTTTAATTGATTATTAGATTAATATATAACTGTAAGAGTAAGATATATCAGATCATTTAGAAAGTACGCTAAAAACAGCTTTTTTGGAAGGTACTGTTGAATGAACTAGGTCTTGTTTTGTATGTATGTTGTTTTTGTAATTGTTATTGGGTTTTTTTGTGATAGTTTGGGGGGTTTTGTAATTGGTGTGGTGCAATGTGTTGGGTGTGGAGTCCAGGAAGACAAGCGGTGGGTTAAATCAAAGCTAATGGAGATCCAAATAAATGAAATTAAATGTATTTGATGATCTTCCAGAGGAGCCATATTTTAATGTTCTTAACTATCCCAGTTTTATCTGTGAAGGAAAGCTGAACCAATATGTACAAATGTACAGAATGGATGATATACAAATGTTCTCATGCAAAGTTCTGTCTAAGGCTGTTTTGTACTGAGAATTTGTCACTGGTTGAAGTTCTCTAACTTCATTTATAAACTTGTACACTATTGAGCAGAAGCGATAGAAGAAAGAAGCTGAATGTATTTTCCCAGAAAACCTGACCCAAGCTTCTACATGAACATCAATATGCAAGCTGTTCCCATGGATCTAGACAACTGAGTCACTCATTTATTTTGAAATAAAGCTGATACCATTAGCTAACATTAGCCATACAGTATATAACTCCTAACCCCCCACACACACACAAAAAAAAAAAATCCGACATTTTTCAAGTGTGACCCATTGGACCTTAACTCGACTGTCACGATCCCATCTGGGACCCTTCCACAACCAATCAGTTTTCAAAGGAGGGGCTTTATCTAAAATCCTTGCATGTGATTAGATGAAGAATCTGTCCGTCATCTTGACTGATGTGCCGCTTCAGCCACTCATGTTGAACTCAAGCTGTGACTCAGAGTGACAACAGGAAGAAGAGGCATACTGCAGCAGACCGTCATCAAAACAAAGGCCACAGTACGGCTGCACCTAAACGCACTGCTGCGTTGTCTGTTACTGACCATTGTCGTATGTGCAGGGAAAATCGGAGGATAAAAGGCAACATCTGCAACAGCCAGCGGATATTCCTTGAACTTCCCTATGGAAAACGGATAGACCAGCGGCTTGCAGAACTTGGTCTTCACGTGTCAGATGTTCCAGAAAAATCCTCTGGCATATGTCTGAAATGCCTTTGCTTGGTAGGGAGACACCAGAGTACTCTGGACACTATAAGGGAATGACATAAAACTGAAGAGGAACCCAGTGCCCAACAGATGACGGAGACAGACAGCCACGACGCCACCCAGTCATTGGAAGTACCACCCAGTGACACTGTTTGGCTCCTTTGTTTTTAAGAAAGCCTGAACCTCATGTTACTCAGATAGTTCTGTAAGCCTAGTGTGTAATTTGCGAAACGCAGCCAGATGACGTGAGTCAGGTTATTAAGACCTAACTACAGACAAAAAGAAGCTTTCACTCTCAATCTGTCACACACTGATTCTTGCCCAGATTCAAAATACAGTGGATGAGACCAAAATGATGCAATAATAATCTATTGACTTAGTAAAATTCATTATACACAATCCTATTTTAAAACCATCTAGTTTCCATGTAATACCATGGCTGCCAGCATCTAACAGCTGCTGTTTCACACTTTGCAGTATTGTGTCATGGACATCAGACATGGCTATTGACGTCTGCTGCAAGTTACACACATTGGACTTTCTATTTAACTTGTAAAAATGGACATTTATCAGTTGTATGTATTTTTCATTTACTTATTCTTCTTATTATTATTACTATTACACCACCCAGAAGCAGCAAAGGTTATGTTTTCACCAGTGTTTGTCTGTTTGTCAGAGCAAGATAAGTCAAAAACCTATGGATGGATTTGGGTGAAATTTGAAGGAAATATTAATTCTGAGATGAGGAACAAGTTATTAAATTTTGGTGACTGATCTGTGGGTCGGGGAGTGCCTATGTCCTTCATCCGCTAGGTCGAGATAGACCACCACATGCAGAAGTGAAAGTGATTTAAGGAGGAGCTCTCCAATCTCGTTGTACGCTGTATAATGACAATAAAGAGCATTCAATTCAATTCAATTCAATTCAACTTATCCTCATGGATATAGAGAGGGTGACATCCTACAAGTACCTGGGTGTTCACCTGAACAATAAACCGGACTGGACACAGAACGATATTGCTCTGTACAAAAAAGGACAGAGCAGACTCTATCTCCTCAGGAGGCTGAGGTCTTTTGGAGTGCAGGGGGCACTCCTCAATACCTTCTATGATGTTGTGATGGCATCACCCATCTTTTATGGAGCAGTTTGCTGTGACTTAACACTCTGATCAGGAAGGCCAGCTCTGTCCTGGGGTGCCCCATTGATTTAGTGGAGGTGGTAGGTGAGAGAAGGATGATGGCTAAGCTGTCATCCATGACTGAAAACACCTTCCACCCCCTGCAGGACACCTTACTGGCTTTGGAGAGCTGCTTCAGTGACAGACTACTTCACCAACAGTGTGTGAAGGAATCGCAGGTCCTTCCTTCCTGTAGCCCTCAGACTCTACAACAAGCAGTGCTCCCAGTAGAATACACACCCTACATGACTGCACTTCATTTGTAAATCCATGACTGTACTTTATTACACGTACACTGGCCACTTTACCTCATTTTATACATTTACCATTTTTGACATTTGTACATATCCTATTTCTGATATTCCTTGTTTATATTTTATATCGTTGTTATCTTTACTGTAAATTAAGATTAAGACTCATTCTTACTGTCAACTTGCTGCTGAAACTATGGGAATTAACCCCGCTGTGGGACGAATAAAGAATTATCTTGTTTTATAGATCATTTAGCGGGGGTGGGGGTTGCTGAACTGCCTTGGTGGATTTAGCTTTTTATTATTATTATTATTATTATCCTCATCATCATAAAATTAAGTCAGATGGACAGCACTTCCCTCCACACTGTGTAGTACTGCAGCTTACCATTTGATTATTTGGTCATTGCTATTTGAAATATTTTTTTACTCAACCATAAAATCATAGAGAAAACCTGACCAACAGGCAAATAATTTTTTTTCATTGGATGGATCTGTTTGACTACAACTCTCTCCTAATCCACCACAAAATGGCTCACAATCAGATTTTGGACTGTAGGCAATAGTGTCTTTAATTTCATTTGAGAAGTTACTGAGTAAAATTGTGGCTTGACAGCCTGTGTGCACTCTGTGTTCTTTTCTGCAGAGGATGCATAAAGGCATTGGCAATTCGACACCATGGCTGATCTTGGCTGGCTCAGGAGGTGTGGCTGACATCCTTGTCACGCTGATGAATAGGGGCTGCTGGGATACGGACAGTGTTCATGAGCTGCTGTTGGACACCTTTCCAAATGCTCACCACAGCACAGACATCAGAAACTGGGTCAAGCTGGTGAGAACACAGCATGGAGGCAGGCACATACAGAGATATACACATCACAACATTTGAACGTGCCAGAAAAATGGGGCATGCCAGGAAAGATTGTGAGTGAAGCAAATGTGGAATTTTATCCTTATCATAAAAAAATCGTACATGATGACCTAAATTAAGGATGTGTGGCAGGAGGGAAATATTCAGATGACATAGCCTTCTGCAAATCTACATACACAACAAGTAGAACATAGTTCATTAGCAATAGAAAGTTGATTATTACCTCATTTACATAGACTACATTAAAAGGATAGTTCACTATTTTTCACATGAATTTGTATGGCATCAGTGTCTTTACTCTGGTGCACCCACAGTGACTTACCCCCAACAGTGTCCTGTGAGTCGAGTTTGGTCTGGTAGTCCCGGCAGGTTTTCTGGGGTCACCAAAACACAATGTGTTTCTTCTCAAAACAATATGCATTCGAATGAGAGATTTATTTGCATAACAAAACCATCACGGAACAAAAACTCACACCTCGTAATTGCTTTGAGCTACTTCCTCTCAATAGCGATCAATGCATGTTGTCACTGCTAACAACTGTGTGCCTGCACGTAGCAGCTGCAAACAGTGTTGAACAACTGATGAAAGTAGTTTGCTAAGGCACACAGCTGTTAGCAGCGACAACACCGGCTATGGCTCATTTGGTAGAGTGGGTAGCCCAATGACTGAGAGGTTGGTGGTTTGCATCCCAGCTCTGGCTGTCCACATGTCAAAGTGTCCTTGGGCAAGACACTGAACCCTGACTTTGGCCCCCAGTAGGACTGACAGAATCTTAGAAACCTACTGGTGTACGAGTGTGTGTATGGATGGGTGAATGTGAAGCTACTGTAAAGCGCTTTGAGCACCATGAAGGTGGAAAAGTGCTGTATAAAATGCAGACCATTTACCCATTGATCGCTATTGAGAGAAAGTAACTCCAAGCAATTACGAGGTGTGAGTTTTTGTTCTGTGATGGTTTTGTTATGCAAATAAATAACTCATTTCAAACACATATTGGTTTGAGAAGAAATATGTTTTATTTTTTTGACACAGGAAACCTGCCGGGACTACTTTCACTTTGACCAAAACCAGACCAGAACTCAACTCACAGGACAGTGTCAGGAGTAAGTTACTGTGGGTGCACCAGAGTAAAGACGCTGATTCTTTACAAATTCATGTGAAAAATAGTGAACTATCCCTTTAACTGATTCTTAATTTACCAATAGATTAAGAAGATCCTGGATCATGGACACCTTCTAACGGTTCATGACCCTGAACAGGAAAGCTCAGAGCTGGACACAGTCATCCTCAAAGCTCTTGTGAAAGGTTAGAAAAACATGGCAATTTTCAGCTGCTATTTGATTATAGGTGTTGTGACTCGGTAGTTATGTGAGCAATTTGACATTTTAGTATTTCAGTTTAAGAACACTCATTTGTCTGTACATCAGCCTGTAAGAGCCAAAGTCAGGAGGCACAGGACTTCCTGGATGAACTGAAACTGGCTGTGGCCTGGAACCGAGTGGACATTGCCAAAAGTGACATCTTTAATGGAGATGTAGAATGGAAGGTGAGTCACATATTACAGAGCCAAAGTAAGAAGTGGAGAAGTATAAATACAGACTAGGGATGTGCTACTACCGCTGTTTTCCAGACCGAGTACAAATACTTACATATGAGTACTTAATAATATCATTACAGTTCTTAGTTCCTTTTCAAAACATGCTTTATTGTCATTGTCATTAGTCAAAGTGCTGCTCCTGACATTTAATTTATTGGAATGAGCATTCCTCAATCAATCCACCAGAGGGTGTTGTTCTTAATCAACCATACTGGCTAAATACCAAGAAGAGTAAAGTTTTTTTTGTGTCAGCAATAACAAACATGGTGACAACCGAAGAGGCGATATGGATGCTAATGTTGAAACTGACAAGCGTATTTATCATAAATATGTCAGTAGTTTTTCACTAACTTTGAAAAGTTACACTCACTCCACAATTCCCACTTTTCCAAATCGCACACTCCATGAAGTGCTGTCCTTTTCATACAGCATGAACACTGCACACTCCATAAATAGTATACACATTTTCATCGAACTAGTGTAGTTCCAAATTGAATACTTCAGTGCACTTAGTGCAGGCAAAATTAATGTTTATGCACAAACCTTTTGAAGTTCTCAGGCGTATATGCTAATTGCAGCCCACGGTGTTGAGCTGTAAGCATAGGCCCATTGTATGGACATTGGGACCTTATGAAGTCAGTTTCTGACCATTTGAACACAAACATGCACAAAACTGGAAATGCTGATATCATAGAAGTATGATTAATTTAGAGTTGCATTTTGTTGTTTTGGTGGTCTATTTATTTGGTTTTCCATTTTGCCTGCACAATTGTGCACAAATAAATTAAATAGCTTTTATTCATATTTTCAAAATATGGCGTGCCAACTCCACATAGGTGACCAATACCTGATAGTGGTTTTGCTATCAGGGCATGCTTAATACAGACCCAACAAGAAAATGTGCAGCATGCTATTACAAATAAAATTATGGCAGAGTCCTGAGAGTATTTGGGACTCAATGTTGTTTCTAAACTCAGTTGTCAACAATTTAAATTGGGAAGGGAGCCAAAACAGTCCCCTGTGGAGCCCCTTCAGCAGTTCTCCATACAAATGGTGTTCTTCTTGTCAGATGGTCTGTGATCCAGGAAACAAAGCATGGGCCTATTCCCATCCCTCAGAGGTCATGTCGGCATATGGAGGGTTGAACTGTGTTTAATGCACATGAGAAATATACGCAGCTGTAGTTATTTAATTTAGCTGGATGCTCTACTTTAGTTACATGGTGTTCTCCACAACTTAGGTTGAGGCTCTTTCAAAGAGGTTTAACCCATAAAAACCCAAACATCCCCCAAAACCGTCCACTACTATAAACTGTTAATTATCTGCTGATCTACTAATCTTATCAATACATGTAAATAATTGCTGTAAAATGCAGTTTTATATCTTTTCATTGTCATCAGTTATGACTTTGATTGTTCAGAGGCTCTGTAGTTACCATGGAAACACTGTCATCTTCAACATTAATTCAACAGTAAAATGCATGGAGTTTGATTAATGAAGATGGATGGAAACACTTTTTTTATATTCATTCAATTACATATTTGCTGAAAAAAAAACACTTTTTATTGAGTTTATTCTGTTTTTGACATAGTAACCCAAACCTTAACCTGATCTGTAATGAACATGATTCATAAATTAAGTATAAGAGAATGCCTGATTTTCCACTGTAAAAAACACAAAATACAGAAGACATGAATGCAATAACTTCTGCTAAAACACCCTAAGGAAATTTAAATAGAGAAAAAATAATTTGGGAACAGTCACAAAAGTAACCTTGGGTCCTTATGGATTAAACAGTCCCTGAGAACTTTTACAAAGACAGCATCTGGACTCGGGTCTTTGATTCCATCAGAACTCCTGCTAATGTGATAGAGAGCGGAGGGTGTCCAGATATGAGGTAGGATGTAAGTGCTGTGGAGTGGATGAATACTTGTGGAAGAGATAGTGAAGGAGCCACACCCCATCCTACACCTATGACTTCCTCCACAGTCTGTCACATTAGGTGTCTATATGTGGAATGGTGTAGATGTGGAGTGGTGAGGATGCACCCAACTACTTTAACTGGACTGGACTGTTACTAAGGCTACCTTCACACAGAAGGTTAATGCACAATTCAGGGTTTGGGGTAAAATCAAATTTTTTGTGTGCTTGTTAATATTACACATTACATTGCAATTGTAATGAGAAATAATGAGTTATTAATTGAAAAGACAGACTGATAGAGAGAGGCAGGTGGCCTGACTGACTGACTTTATTCCAAACTGTAAAAAGGGCATAGCAGGAGCATGGCACACATTCAATAGCAAAAATATAATACTACAAAAGCACTCTGAGAGTGCAAACCTCCGCCAAGGCACACATCCCCCCTTCGAATGAAGAGAGGTCCACCAAGGAGGTTATGTTTTCGCTGGAGTTGGTTTGTCTGTCTGTTTTTCAGCCCATTACTCGAGAATTTTGATACAATTTTCAGGATTTGTTGGGGGTGTCATCAGAAACAAATTATTACATTTTGATGGTGATCTGGAAGAGATCTTGGATTCTGGATCACTTTGAAATTTTACATTGCAGTAAATGGAGAGTAAATTTCAAAATGATCCAGATTCCCTCAGTAGTGGTGAGCAAAGAGGGAATAGCCACGCAGCAAATCCCTGTCCCATGGGCAGGCGTGGGAAATGTGGTGTACGAAAGACCACTTGCCTAGTTCTAGTTGCGCCGGGGACCAGTCTTCTTGGAGTTAGGTGATAAACTCCACCTTAGGCTAAATACTGGCACTAGACTGATATTCAACTAGTACCTGAAGAGAAGGTTGAAAAGAACTTTGAAGAAAGTGTTCAAGAGGACGTGAAACCGTTGAGAGGTAAGCAGGTGGGGTCCGCACAGTGCGGGTCTGGTTTTTGTGCTCTCGCCGAGTGCATTTCCTCCATGGTGGTGTGCTGTGACCGGCTCTGGGTCAGCCATGGAGGATCGTGGGGCAAAGGTGGCTCACGTTCTGGTGCAGAGCTTAACAGCGCCCTCTGCCCAGACTTTGCCTCTTCTCGGGGCTGTACCGCTTCGCCTGCTCTCCTCCGGATGCAAGGCCTCAGGAGCTGAGACCCCTTTTTCTCCTGCGTGCCAACTGCATCGCGTCGCCAGGGCAGGAGCGACCCACATACAAGAGGCACCAGGGGTCATCTGCGATGTTGGCAACCCACCTGACTCATCTTAAAACACACGAGTCTAATGCACAAATGAGTTAGAGGGTCTGCCAGAAACCACACGGCGCAATGAAAGTGATGGGAGGCACTCACTGGCTGAGGTGGGATCCTGGTCCTGCGGGATCCCAGCAAAATCAATGGGCCCTAATGGACAATAATAAACAATAAAACCAGAGAGGGTGGATGATCCCCCCCCACCCCCCGGCAAATCGCACTCAGGCCACAGCGAATATTCTGGTATATTCACTTTATTTTGCTCCAAATGTTAACTCTGCCCCTACCTACCCCCTGCCTCTGGCCCCTGTTGGCCCATCGTTTGCTTTGGCCAGAAATCCCAGGCCATTTGCCCCAGGATTCTGGCCCTTGGCCCCTATTAACCCCTGGCCCCGAAGATGTGAGAGCACTTAGCCCTGGTTGGCCACTATTGGCACGGCTTTGGCCCGACAGTGTGAAAGCAGATATTGGTGGAAGATGCTTTGGCACCCCTGTGTGGCTTGATTGATGTTGGTCATTCTCAGTAGGTAGCATGACAATTATCTTCATGGCTGACTAGGAAGGTGGAGCAGTTTTTGGCAGGGAGTAGTAGTTGTAGATGCTGTGGAGTGCATGCATATTTGTGGAGAAGATGGAGAAGGTAAACGAGGGTAATACAACTTGTGAGCGACAGGAGCAGTTGTATGATGAATTAGCTGCTGCAGAAGAGTGTGAGGCAGAATCAGCTGTGTTGGTGTCAAATCTTTTGAAGAACTTGGTGATACCCCCCCCCCCCCCCGACCAACCCCCCCACCCTGCTCCCCCCCGCCCACACACACACACACACACACACACACACACACACACACTGTCACATGGCTATTCTTTCTTTGGAGCTTAAGTGTGGTTTAACTTCCTTCCACATGTCTACGATGTTGTTTTGCAGCATTTACCTCTCTACTTTCTTCTGGTAATCCTCTTTTGCTGATTCACTCTCCACTTGAGCTCATATTGCACTTCATATTAAGTCTTTTCTGTCACTATTTCTTTTTCTGGTAAAGGATTGCTTTAGTGTCACTAGTGATTCATGGTTTGTTATTGGTCTTCGTAGTGTTTGCAGTGATTTGATGTTGCAGCAGAGGATAAAAAGAGAGAAAGAATTGAGATAGTTAGATCTAAGAAGGCCTGTCACAGAACAACCCCCCCCCCTCCAAACTCAGCTGAAACCAATGAACAGACTAGGAAAAAATACAGCTAAAAATGTAGCTAAAGGTACCTTCAACATTAAATGATAACTAATTCACTAGCTAGCCCTTTCAAGTAAACATAGCTTTATTCAAACAGCATGCAGCTTAAACAGCTATTTTTAAAAGCAATACAAAAGCAGTCCGATTCCTATGCTAAACTTCCTCAACAGTAAAAAGCTAATTACCTCATGAGCATACCTGCCTATTCAGGTATCCATACATAGCTTATATGACAATTGCAGTATTCAGTTGCACACAGTTTACAACATTTCACAACATTACACAGGTTACAGCTAAATAACTTTATCAAGGTACAGATGACTCACATTGACTCAACTGTACAATTGCAGAATCCTCCTCAGGAAAAAATTTAAATGTCGAGGGAAAACTAAAAAAAATCTACCTTGAGTGCTGGAGTCTTTCAGGCACAGCTGCCTTTGAGGCTTGGTTGGGGAACCACGGGCTGTAGTTTGGACCCCCCTGCTTTAGATGATTCGGTCATATTTTAAGTGTGATGACATATTTGGTCTAGAAATGAGAAAATTTGGATTTTCTCCAGTGCAGGGTTTCTGTCTCTTACTCTCAACTCTGGTGATAAATGGAAAAAACCTAATTTGAAATCCATGCTGGTACAACTTCATCTGTTGAAAAACTCTTCAGTTGACAGCAGTTCCCAAGTTGGACACCCTGTGGTGCTTTCTGACTTTACAGTTTTATGACCTATGCAAAAAGTACTTTTATGGAAATCTGATAAAAAAAAAAGAGAGATTATTCACTCAAGCATTAAGAGTACTGCTGATAAAGTGAACTATGAAAGTAGTTTTGTGTGAATCGCTGCAGTAGGTGTGAATGATATTAAAAGGTAAAATACGGAGTTGGAGTGAAGGGAAGATACCCTAGGCAGTGATATTCAGTAAGAGCAGTGGCTGATAGAGGACGTCTGACCTGTTTTGCTTGTTACATACCTCATTTTGTAAGTTTTATGTAGGTAATGGAGAAGGTTTCTTTCTGGTTGGTAATTTGACATGAAACACAAAACAGTGTTGACACCAGTGACTTTTCCTTTAAATGTTTGTACTTTCTTTTTTTTTTTTCTTTTTTTTTTTTGTCTGCATTTGTTCTCATTGTTTAACACCACAGAGAGGGTGTCAACATTGTTTGAGATCAATGCATTTTAGTCTTGCAGCCAAATATTTTAATATTTAGTGCATGTGTGTGACCATCACCGGTCCTCCCTGAAAGCTGAGCAGACATCCTTTATTAGAAATCTCTATTATAAGCCAGGGAGGGCAGTGCTACACCTCAGTGATGTGTGGGGGAAACAAAGACTGGACAGGACAGACAGGACGAACAGGGAAAGAAGTTAATAGGCGGTGCTATTGCAGTTAAAAGATTGAAAGGTGGTGTGTTATTCCCAACTATTAACTGTCCATCAATAAAAATAAATAAATCGAAAAAAGAGAAGGAAACCAAAACAGCACAAAAGAAAAAGAGAGTCAATAAATAAATAATTAAACAAAAACGGTACTGAGCATCATAGTTGTGGATGACTTGATAGTGTAAAATAGAATGCAATAGAACAGAACAGAACAGGCCAGAAGGGGACACCAGTGCAAGAAGAGAATGAGTTTAGGGTAGAAATTCTGGAGAGATTCTCAGCACATTCTGGCGGGTCCCATCATTCACTGAAATGGAACTCAGCAGTAGCTGGCAAGACCCGATCAAACATGCAAGTGCGAAGGAACCCGAAGCCCAGAACAGCAATCACGGCAAGGCAGGGCCACGCTAACAGGGCACCCCCCATCCCGGGTCATAGGAGCTACAGGGTGCCGTTCCCAGAGTGCCACCGGGGCCACCGTGAACGATGCAAACCCGGGGAGCAATAGGGAGCAGCTACAACCCCCCCCAACACACCAAGGCCGACCCAGACGGCCCGGGGCAAGAAGACCCAGGAGTCGCAGCGCTAGACCAGCGCCCCGGCAGACACCGCAGTCCCACCATGGGCCAGCCGCATGCAGCACCCTGCCCTGGAGGGAGGGCCAGGCCGCACCACCCGGAAGCAAGGGCCACGAGCCCCCACGCCCACCCCAGAGCCGGCACGTCCGGGACGCAGGGCGCCCACCCCGCAGCACCACCGAACCCCCACCCCACCACTCCCCTGGACAGCCCCTAGGCCCTGACAGAAGCCCCCAGCCAGCAGAAGCTAATCTCCAGTGGCGGCCCACAGGCAAGTGCCGAGGCCTGTGCCCGGACTAGCCAGAGCCACCCCCCCAGAGAAACCACCCGGTCCCCACCCGAGCCCCCAAGGCAGCGGAGGGCCCCCAGCCCAGGCCCCCAGGCCAGGCAGGAGAGGAGGGAGGAGGAGGGAAGCAGAGCAGGAAGGGACAGGGGGTTTGTACTTTCAAGTTAAGACAAATTTTTGTACATACTGTAGTTATAATGGATATACTGAAAAACAATATCCCTCTATACTTTGGGGGGCAGGGTAACACATGTTCACGGGTAAAAGTCAACAAAATGTGGGCAGATAGTGGGTAAGTATCTGAAAAATAAATATAAAAAGTTTGGAAAAAGTGGACCCATGCAGGACTCTGGTACTAACCCTGTGCCAAGTGGATATGACCCCTCTGACTGTCACATCCGCTTAGTTTGATAAATCATAAAAGTTTGAAAAGTAGCCAAAAATAAAGCCCTTCAATGTCAGTTAAAGTGTAAACAATCCATTTGATCAGGCCACGGTACTCAGGTTTTTGGGTATGTGCAAGATTATTCTGAAAAAGTGGACCCATGCAGGACTCTGGCAACTGATCCTGTGCTCCTTCGCTCCTCCACTGATTTTCCTACTGTCACATCAGTTTAGTTTAAAAAAAAAAAAAAAAACAGGAATGAGCCTATTCTGAGAATGTAAGGAGTGTAAAGTACAGATATTTATACAAAATATAGGGAGTAAAACTAAAAAGTTGCCAGAAAAATAAAGATGCCTTTAAAAAATTTACTTAAAGGTAGGGTAGATGATTTTGGAAAACAGTTCCTTTAAGCTATATATTGAAAGTATACACACCCATGCCTCTTCTTCAGCCCACCCCTAGAAACCACGGCTTCAAAAGTACATCAACACGTTACTGTCTGGAACAATCACGGAGATTCACAAGCATTCACGAGAACTTGTCAATTATCATCCTAAAAAACAAACCAATAAGCAACATCTATCAGTTTGTGTCACATAAAGCTTAGCTAACAAATGGTTTAGGAGCATGAAATAAACACCATGGGAAAACTAATGGATAAGGACAATAGTTTATGGTGTTACACCAGCAGTTTACACACAGTGTTGGTAACTTAGCAAAATCTGCTGGAACATTATGTTTGGTCAATATCTGATGTTTTCTCACTGACGGGGTAAATACGATACCCGTAAGTGATTATTATGTCCAAATATTATATAATCATAACAGTATCATCTTACCTATTGAGTAGAAACATGGTCACCTTAGCATCAGTTTTAAGCCTATTTTCCTTTTTCAGTTGACGCCGGCGCTGGAAAGCTGTAGCGATTACCACCCTTGTCCTGTTCTGTTCTTCGCTCAGCTTCCTCATGGCCATAGCTTTTTCAAGCACAGTTTTTACTTTGGTTTTGCTGCCGGTTGTCGTTTTTTCCGCCATAGCTGTTTATGTGAACGCGGGGAGGGTGGCTGAAGGGCATATCAGCAAATCAATCATGATCAGCACAATGATTGGCCGGAGTTTTCCTCTGGTTCCACCCTCTAGACTGGACTAAAACATTTTGGGGTCTTTTGCAAACATTCTATTTCAGTGCGTGATATGGGATCATGAAGAGGTTTTCAAACAATCTGGTAAAAAGTGTTACAAAAAAAGATCTTCCACCCCACCTTTAAGTACAGTAACAACACACTTGTGCTATGTTATATTACACCTCTGCCTACATCCAGCTTTTTCAAATTCAGTTAAAGTGATTTTTAGCAAAGGTATATTTTTAACAGTAGGACAAGGACACAAGATGCACAAGGACAAAATTACACTGTGGTAAAATAATGTTACTGTTTCAACACCTGGGATCAAACTACGTGAAATGAATTCAGGGATAGACAAAATACGAAAGCTCAGTGTATGATGAAGTGAAAAGAAAAAGAACCTGATTAATTTTAAAGCTTTTTTTCTTACAGTGATAGATGTGGACTGCTGCTTCATGAGCCACAGTTAACAGACATATGTTATCTGCAGGCATGTGACCTTGAAGAGGTGATGATGGATGCACTGATCAATGACAAACCAGACTTTGTGCGCCTCTTTGTGGACAACGGGGTGAACCTGGGAGAGTTCCTCACTTATGGTCGTCTGCAGGAGCTCTACTGGTCTGTTTCTGAGAAGAGCCTCCTTCACAACTTGCTCCTTAAAAAATATCAGGAGAAGCAAATTCTGCTGGGAGCCGCCAGGACCCCGGGTCCGCCGGTGCACCACCCGCCTGAACAAGGCGACCGCAAACCCCGCTTCACTCTGTATGAAGTTGCCAAAGTGCTAAAAGATTTTCTCCATGACTCTTGTAAAGGATTTTACCAAAAGATGCCCACAGTAAGTCTTTCACTCTCAATATCTCAAGAAATTATAAATACTGTATTTACAAGGCATTTATTTCAACAGATGACAAATGTTTGTACTTGTTTCACTTCTAGCAGAAGTCTCATTCTTTTTGGTTCTTAACATTTTAACTAGTAGTTGACTCATATGGGTTTTTTGGGGCTGATACAGAGTTTTTTTTTAACATCAGCCCTAGCCAAGGACTGATACAGGGTGCACATATTTCTAAGCCAATATTCTTTATTGTCTGTTATCATTTGACTGAGAAAAAAAATTTATTTACTTAAAATTAGAAACCTAGTCTAGCCTAACCTAACCTCACCAGTTAACCTAACCTAACCTGTCCTAGCCTAACCTACCCTAGCCTAGTCTAGCCTAACCTAACCTTACCAGTTAACCTAACCTAACCTAACCTAACCTGGCCTAGCCTAACCTACCCTAGCCTAGCCTAGCCTAGCTTAACCTAACATCACCAGTTAACCTAATCTAGCCTACCCTAGCCTAGCCTAGGTTAACTTAACCTCACCAGTTAACCTAACCTAACCTAACCTCACCAGTTAACCTAACCTACCCTAGCCTAACCTAACTTCACCAGTTAACCTAACCTGACCTAACCTAACCTAACCTAACCTAACCCGTTAATCTAACCGAGCCTAACCTAACCAGTTAACCTAGCCTAACCTAACCTAACCTAACCAGAAACACAAAATAAAAGATAAAAATTAATTATTCCTGCAAATGTGAGAATACATTGAGCATAAGACTGAGATTAGATAGAAAATACAGTTTTTTACTCTTTTTGAGGAAAATCAACTGATAAACATAACAGAACAATAATGTCACTGAAACTATATCCACTGATTCAATAAAAACTCTTTCTGATGCCTCTGGTTTACAGAGGTATTTTTTCAAGAGGTGACAGCAGTGGGAGGTGTGATTGTCTCGTCCACCACTGGAGTGCGTTAGAGGTCAGGGGTCAGGGTTTGGGAATCATCTATTTTCAGCTCAAGTCACTAAACAACCAAACAGGACTTAACAATTAGTGATTAATATTCAGACTCACCGGGGTGGACAGTCATGTGACTGAAGTACCGGTGTAAGAGTCCCATACAGGGACACTTTACATACCCGTACCCACAGACATTAGACCCGTAACCTGACCCATAATTAAACATTATCTACCCTGTTTAGCTTTACTTTCAGTTTAAACACACACCACATCATTGTTGCTCAGTAACATTTCACTAGTATGTATTCACACTTAAGGGACTGTGTTTTGGAAATCTGTGAGCAGATTTAAAGCTCCCTTCAAAATAAAACAATTCTGTTGTGTGGGTCAACCATGGATACATGGATTCATCCATGAATATGCTTTTATTTTGTCACTTCCGTGTCTGCTACCCGCCCACATTTCCTTTAACTTCCCATGACTGGGCAGTGTTGTGGCTGTCTATGGTCTGTTGGACACTTGGTTACTCTTCAGCTTTTTGCCATTCCGTTATAGTGTCCAGAGTACTTTGAAATGCCTTTGCTTGGTAGGGAGACAGCAGACATATGCCAGAGGATTTTTCTGGAACATCCATTTTCCATAGGGAAGTTCAAGGACTATCCGCTGGCTGTTGCCGATGTTGTCTTTTATCCTCAGATATTCCTTGCACATACGACAATGGTCATTTACAGACAACGCAGCGGTGCGTTTAGATGCAGCCATCCTGTCATGTTTATTTTGATGGTCTGCTTGCAGTATGGCTCTTCTTCCTGCTGCTGCTCTGAGTCATGGTTTGAGTTCCATATGAGTGGTTGAAGTCAGTCAAGAAGATGGACAGATTCTTCATCTAATCACATGCAAGGATTTTAGATAAGGCCCCTCCTTTGAAAACTGATTGGTTGTTGAAGGGTCCCAGATAGTATCGGGGTACCATCTGGTAACAGTCAGGTTAATAACAATGCACCGCATGCTATAAGTGCAGGAATGTATATGATGGAAAAAAAGAAGTAGCAGAACTGCATTCTGGTGCGTTCCAGCCCACTTCAAGCACTGGTCATACCTGATAACCATGAAAAGATGACAAACTGCATTTTTCACCAATTATTTACATAGGATTAGTGGATTGACAGTTTATATCAGTATATGGTCTGTATTGTGCTGTTTATGTGCTAAACATTTCGCCATGTTTGTTTCTAATACGAATAATAATTCAATAACTTTATAAATGCATCTTCATGTTTCTCACGGTCTATTCAGGACAGAAAAATGAATATAAACCAAGTAGTGAGTTGAATTTCTTATTAAAATGTACAAAACAGAAGGGCATTTTAATTTCTTAGTAAGAAAGGACACATGTATTTCAAAGACTCGTTTTTCCATCTTTGTAAAACACCCTACAAAGGTGCCCTATAAATAGAGGTGAAGGTCTACATCTTTTATTCAGTTTATGGTGAAAGTGCCCTGACAGACTCCCATTGCTCCAGTTGCAGCACTGAAAGACATCAAAACACACTCTCTATCAACAGGCTCAAGGAATAAAACAGTAAAACGAACACTAGGAAATAAGCAGCAACCAGCGCTTTTCTACTGAATTAAACGTATTACTTTCACTCTAATCACTTGTAAACACAGCTTAGTATTAAATGACCTTCTCATACCTTGCCATTGCTACTATTCCTGAATCTTTTACAAAGAAATAAATTGTTGGCACATCCACATTTTATTATTCAACAAACAAATTCAATATGTACATAAAGATACAATACCTCAGGGTGCATTCACCTCTACATTATCCGAACAATAAAATAATCCTATTAAAAAGACAGTTTGTTTGGCTTACCAAGGAACCAAAGGCATCATTGTAAAATGATCAACAGAGCATAAATGATGCTGAAACACCTCTGCTTCTAAAGTAAGCACTGCAAAACATGCCCTGCTAGAAATAAGCTAAATTTTCCTAAATTTGGTCAAATTTGTTTTATATTGAGCCACGGAGTAAGCACAAAAAAATTATTGTCTAGAATAGCAAACAAGTATATGAACTAAAAAAAAAAAGATACACTGTAAAAAAGAAAATGTTGAGATAATCAACCTTCTGCAGCAGAGGTTGCTGTTCATGGTACCAAGTTAAAGGAGGCAGGCAGACACAGCAGACCTCCGCCAAGGCTTGATTTTTCATCCAAACGTAACGTGATCGAGCCATAGGTGTTGACCTATCTGATGTCCGAAGGTGAGACGATGTGAATGCAAAAACACACCGGATTCTATCTTGTCTGAATCCTGAGATATTAACACTTAAAGTATATGTATTAGTGTGACCTTGACCTTTGACCTTCATTGCTCAAAATCTAATAGGTTCTTCCTTGACCCATTGTCTACCATTCCTGAAAGCGGAGGTAGTAATTCTGTTGTTAGAATGATACATAATATGTTCTACTATAGCTTGCTACAATGAATTCTTAGTTGAACTACTGCAACTACTATCCTGTCAACCCGAATGTTCAGAATAATTAAATATATTCAGTTGTGAATACTCAAAGTTTCAGAAATAGTACTACTAACTCAAATGTTTTAAGTTGCTGTAACATGTTCTTCTTTTTAAGTACTTCCAACTAATATTTTTTTTATTGAGGAGAACTATTGTGGATATAAGTGAACATAACTAAACAACATAGATGAGGTGCGACTTAGTGGAATTAAGTCATTAAATTCTGAGAATGATATTTACTGTTATTTCTATTGTTTCAAATAAGGATGATTGAAAAAAATCAACTTAACTGATGTAGTAGGTGATGAAATACAGTTTCAAAGCACTCCAAATAACCACCAATATCTATCACACTAAAAAAAAATTATAATCACAAAACAGTAATTTTATTCAGGGGTGGCTGTGGTTCAGTTGGTAGAGCAGGTCGTCCAATGACTGAATGGTCAATGGTTCATGTCCCGGCTCTGTCTGTCCATGTGTCCAAGTGTCCATGGGTAAAGACACTGAACCCTAACTTGGTCTCCCAGTAAGACTGACAGAACCTTAGAATACTTAGAATAATTTATGTTTTCATTTAAGGATACTTTAATAAGCATCTAAATTTTAAGCTCTGGAAACTTGTATTATTTTTTTAGTTCCATCAACTTAAAATAATTAAGGCCCTCGATTGCCTTAATTTTTTGAGTTTTGCTAACTTATTTGGTTTTACAGTGTACTCCAACTAAACATTTTGTGCTTAATATGTATGTGCTTGTTTTAAAAGAATTTTCAAATATTGACATACAATGAAATATGAAAGAAATGAGCATGACTTTTTATTTAACCCTTTTGTTTTTACAAAGGATATGGCTACTGTAATTCTACTGTAACAGTACAGCTATATTGGGAGCTGCAAAAACAAGTTTCCATGTAGCTGCAGATGAGTATAATCATAAGCAGCTGTGAAGTCTGACAACAGCCAATTAGTGGAAATTTGCTTAAAATGGTGGGCAAGCTGTGGAGAAAACATTTCACACAACTGTCTTGCAAAAAAATTCTTGCAAATGAATCTTGTGGTGAGCCTTGTGAACGTATTGATGTATATAATGTGGTGAAAAAAATTCAGAACTGAATAAGTAGTCATTGTGGTAATGGGCGAGTTTGTCAAGCATGTTAGTGACAGATATTGAACATGGAAGTGAATGACAGAAAAATAATGTGGCTTCAGTTTCATGTCTCCACAACATTTCTATTGGCTGTAATAATTTTTCAAATTAGCAAGAGTCACATGAATTTGTATGGGACCAGTATCTTTACTCTGGTGCACCCACAGTGACCTGTTACGCTATGTCCAGATGAGTTCGAAACAAGTTTAAAAAGATATTACGTAAAAATTTAACTGTTTCAGTAAAAATCTGCGTCAGCATGGAGGTGAAACGCTTGCTGAAAATGATGCAATTCACATACCACACCACTATCGGCACTGTAAACCAGTCCCACCGGATACAAGAGAACAATAGGAAAAGTAGTGCACATGCGCCCACATTCTTTTTCTATCGGCACAACACACACGCCGGCCACAAACAACACCAATAACACTGCTAACACCCTAACCCATTCACTTTGTTGTTCGCCATTGTTGCTATCTTGTGACGAGAATAAATGCTAAAGGTGCAAGGCTGTTGTTTTTTTTCGGTCATGTGGTCATGACATGGGTGTGAACACACACGTCTTTGAAATAATTTTTGTAATGATTATCATTTGACCTTAATTGACCAGAATCACACTGCCCTCCATTCAAACAAATAAAATATTAAAATTGAGCTATCAAGCATATTTTGTTTTCGTAATAAAATGTACTGATATAAATAATACAATAAACTGTGTATTTTTCTCCATTTCTCTGCATGAATAGATGCACGTGTCTTAACCTGCCTTATAAATAAATACATCTAAGCAAAATCAGCTGCTTCATAGTAGGAGTTTGTTCTGACCACAAAAGTATAAAAATAAAACCAAAAAGAGCTCAGGGAGCTGTGGTGTAGTTACAAATAAATCCACAGCTTGCGTGTTGTGTGAAGTGTTTACATGAGTGACTGATTTATCCTTTGTTATGAAGGCGAGGCGCCCAACTATCTCTGACATCAAATCAAGGCTGTAGTGTTCCAAACATTTAATCATAGTTCTCTGCAAAATCACTGGTTCTGTTACAAAGTACCTGGCCTTGTTTTCCAGGCTCAACATGTAACTACTGCAGAAAAGGTTCCATCTCCAGAGCTTTTCATCGTCATCCAACCGAGAGAAATGCACATAAATGGAAGACAATTTAGTAAAGAGTACATCACTTTATATGTCCTCTTCTGAAGCAGCATTACCTTGTCTGTCTCTATGGTAATGTTACCGGATGGAGGGAATGGATGCATAGGGAATTAATTCTATAATAAATGTGTAGTTAAAATGGTGTGATTGTATTTTTTCTTCTATTGCACAGCCAGACTTAGATAGGTGTGTGCTGATATCTATGACTATGACCACACACTAATAATAATGACTTTTATAAGTATTCTTTTCAACATAAGAAATTATTTTATTAATTTTGTATAAATTTAATTAGCAATATAACAAAGCCAAACTCACTGTTCCCTGGGAAGACAGGCTAGCCATATCTCACCAGGCAAAGGTGGCTGGGCAGCAAGAAGGCTGGGTTCGATTCCCAGACCGTGCTGGCCTTTATGTTTGGAGTTTGCATGTTTCTCTCCCTGTGTCTGGATGTCTTTCCTCCGGGTGCTCCAGTTTCCCCCATCACCCAAAAACATGTTTGTTGGGGCAAAATCCAAAATCCTCCAGCTAGGTGATTCTGATCATTAGCCTGCGTCTACAGCTGGAGATGGGTCCCCGAGCGCCACCCATAGCTGCTCACTGCTCCTTACAGATGCCCCAATGGTATAAAGGATGGGTTAAGTACAGAAGACAAATTTCATTGTACAATATATAATGAGGAATAAAGTACTTTACAAGGAAGGTTAAGTCCCAGGAGAGAGTGGACGAGGCAACCCTCGCAGGGTGGCATGGCACCCTCTACTCAATCGAAAACATGCTCAACCAAATGGTAGAGATGATAGTAAAGGGTCATGAAATGCTAATGCTAATCACTAATGATAGAAACACAAAGAGTTAATACATCTAATTTAAGTCACCTTGGTTAAATATATGTTTTATGTTATAATAGTCTCCGTGAGATGGAAAAGCAAAACTTTTTTTTTTTATTGTGATTTTTGTAGTTCCTAGAACTACTCTGTAGGAAAGCGCCTTATGTCTTATTTTGCCTAGAAATGACAAAAATACATCAGATATGATTTTGATTTTGGCAGTGTACTATGTTAACTTCCCACCATCAGTTTGACATCAGAAGGAAAAGGCACCAGTGTGAATCAGGTCCAAAACGTCCCATTTATTGCAAACTTTTTGGAGTTTATTTGACAACTGTAACCTGATTGTTCAACAAATGTTCCATATTTTCTGTGTGCTCCAGGAGAAGTCGGCTAAGGGTCGACTGTTCCACAGCCAGAAGAACCTGGCTGAGCTGGAAGAGCGTTGTGAACATCCTTGGAGGGATCTGTTCCTCTGGGCCGTCCTTCAGAACCGTCAGCAGATGGCTAACTATTTCTGGGCTATGGTCAGTTTTGTTAGACTTTTTTTTTTTTTTTATTCTCTTCATTTCCAGCTCTATTGGATTCAATCACCTCAACTCTAAATGTGCCTCAAATTTAGCAAAAAAAACAACAAAACAGCTCAAATAAAAGTGACGTGAGCTGGATGGTACTGTGCTGCTTTGTATTCAGTATTGCATTGAAAAGGAAAGAGTGATGTGGGGCAGCTGGGTGCAGGTGCAGGTCAGTCCTGCCATATGAAAATGTCACCCTAGATAAAAGAGCCACCAAATGGCATATTTATCAAGAACTGAAGTGAACTAAAAAGCTATCTTATCTCCAAGAACATTATTCAAATGAAGGTCATGCCGTTTGCTAGTGTAATTTCATTGGTGAGAGGCAAGGTACTGTAGATGTATCTAAAGTACAACCAAAATTAATGAAAAATACACCTTGGTCCATGAGTGATGCTGAATGAATAGCTTAAATGACATCAATCTGTGACAATTGTTCTTTGTTTTCAACATCTTTTCCAGACACCTTTCATTTCTTTATTGCCCTTCTCTGAACTAAGGAACCAATTATTGTAATCTCATAAGCAGTCACCCTGATGTGCTTCTTTCCCTGCGTCTTATTTCAAACATTATCTGAAATTATGGTAATTGCATTCAGCGTGTGTACAGCCCCCACTGCAAATCATTTTAGCTCTCAGACACTGGCTGGGATATCAGCATTCATAATTTGATTGTTTGAAGTATCTCTCATGACGAAGGCCTCATCACAATTATTCTTTCAGGATGGCTAATACTTGCATAATAACTATATAGTAACATTATAATTCATGATATATGGAAATGATTAAGAGGTGAGTGATCCACTCAATACTGACCTCATCGTTAATATTACTGTTGCCTTTTCCTTTGTCATGAGGAGAAACAATGTTGACCTCAAAGTAAAGAACCAATCAAAGATTTATGTAGTGAAAAAAAAAAAACAGTCTAATATCGTTAGCCTCACAGAATAATGGAATAAGTAATACAATATTTAGACTAAAGTATAAGGACACAGGAGTTTGTTTTCTGCGATACAAAACAATAATGACAAAATTACATAAATGTTATTGCATTGTTTGGTTCTGTTGAATTGTTGTGTTGACTTCAACAATCCCTTCGATGTGTTTTAATTAATTTCTCTGTGTTTATTTATTTATTTATATGTTTATTTATACCTAAAGGTGGGATGCAAGATGTTTTCCTGTAGCATTTTTTACACACTCCCTCTCTCTTTCTCTCTGTCTCTCTTCTCTCTCTCTCTCTCTCCCTCTCTCTCTCTCCCTCTCTCTCTCTCTCTCTCTCTCTCTCTCTTTCACCAAGTATGAACTAAAGCTATGGAAACAATTACAACGGCTAGAGAAACAAGCTTGCTGAATATATTTAAAATACATTTAAATACTGTTTTATTTTTCATTAGCCTAACCCTGAATGTGCACTGTTTTAAATTCCATTTTATTGAAATTGTATTAATTATGATTAACATTTCTTATTGCATTTCTTATTTCACCTTTGTTTCATGCAAGTTTGTGAAAATTCCATTTTATTTCTTATACTTTTATAACTCTTATAATTTTGCGTGTGATCAAATATTAATGTGTTTCTTATTTCACCCCTATCTTAAGACTTATGAAATTCTATTTTATTCTTGTACATTTTAACCAGTGTGAAGCACTTTGGGCTACAGTATTGTTATTATTAGTAGTAGTAGTAGTAGTAGTAGTAGCAGTAGTATTATTATTTACTTATTTTACTGTCATCTGGTTATTAGTATTATTTATTATTATTTTAAGCAGGTAGTATATCTGTCTCAAAGGAACGTGTTTTGATGTCATCACAGGGCAGTTCTTGCATTTTAACTAATGAGCAATAAACTTTATGTGAGTATAATGGTAATATACACAGTATGGTCAGTTACACACCCAAACCAAACCAAAGGAGGACTTGGACATGTATGAATTGCAGCCATGCTTTCACACACACATTCTATTTAGATGCATCGGATTAAGTGCTCTAAAATTCTTAACTAGATTTCTCAGATTCCCCCCTCTCAGACATGTTTCTTGGATCCTGCTTTCTTTTAATCCTTCAGGGCCCTGAGGCTGTTGCGGCAGCACTGGCGGGTTGTAAGATTCTCAAAGAGATGGCACGACTGGAATCGGAGGCTGAGTCTGCACGGAGTATGAAGGAGGCCAAATATGAGCAGTTTGCCCTTGGTGAGTTTACAAACTGCATAATGACAGGAGCTGACAATGTGATCTGAAACATAATTGTCAAAGTAAGGATTTATTCCACTCACTGACCTCAAACAAATGTTCTTTTTCAAACAGATGGAATGAAATATGAGTTTGAAATAATAAATTTGTCATATGCAGCTAAATGTTTGACAGTGTGAACCTACTCTGCCTATCATGACAGATGTCTTTGGAGAGTGCTACTCCAACAGTGAAGACAGGGCTTATGCTTTGTTGGTGAGGAGAACTCACTGCTGGAGCAAATCTACAGTCCTTAATTTGGCAACTGAGGCAGATGCCAAATCCTTCTTTGCACATGATGGAGTTCAGGTAACAAGGGGACGCAACCATATGCTGATTTGGCAGCACTTTTAACTTTTAACCACTGGAGGGCATTTGCATCAAGCAGCCTTATGAACAGCCATTAGACACTATTACCGTTACTGCTCATTTATTTTTGTTTTTCTTGCTATTGATGAAGAATACAGTCGAATTCAGTAGAATACGTGTGGAGTGCTGAATGGTTCTTACAGAAATCTGAAGTAAGCATGGGTGTATATTAGGGGTGTGACGAGATCTCGTCAGTGTTCTAGACATAGTAAAGGATCATTATCCCAGCCAGAGATAGTACAGTCAGACTGAGCAGCATTGTTAAACTGCATCTAAACATCAAACATTTACAGGGTCTGGAATGTTTTTATGAAGGGATCCCACACTTTCTGGAGTTTCCAATGTAATTGCTGAAGTGAGTATCTAATGTCTTCCAACCACTGTCTATGAGTGTGTGTGTGTGTGGGGGGTCCCTCCAACCGAGCAGGACTGCTATTCATTTCTTACACATAATTCTTCTGATATTACAAAGTCATCATTGAAAATTGAATTGGTACGGAGTGGTGTAGCTTTACAATACTATAAGTCATTTACAAAAAATGTGTGTGTAAGTTGTGTGTCATTATTAAACTATTACAATGGGTTGTCACACTGTTTTTATACATCGATTTGGGCTCAGTATTTCATAAACCCTGCAGAGACAGAGCATGAAATGTCACATCTGAAAACCACGGCCAGTGTAATATGAAACCAAGGCTTAAATGGTCATAAAATACTCATAGCCTGCTAAAAACAACAGATCTCAGTATGTCACAGGGTTATTTTAGCACCCTAGCTGAGCCAGAGGAGAAAATATAGATTGGTGAACTAAATATTATTATATTATTAAGTATGTAAGGGCTGAATATGTCTGTCTTTTAAATAGAAAAAACACATATATAAATGTTACGCTGGTAAAAATCCAAATCTTACCAAGTGTATTTTTCTCATTTCTAGTCAAAATATCTTATCACACTTGTATTTGAATTTCATTTATTTCATTTCATTTATTTATTTATTCCAATCTACATAACTGGAAAGGAGCAAGATAGGGAAAAATTATTATAATACTTGCCCCTTTCTTGAAACATCTAACGTTACAGCTTTTACAATAAACAGTTTACATGACAGTCAACAAAATAATGACCCCATTTCTTATTTCTATAAAGCATCACTACTCTTTTCCTATACAACCTCTTAAACTGAAAAATCTCTTCTTGTCAAAGAATTTCACATCCTGACACCCACAAGAGAAATACACATTTGCTTTACATTAGTCCAAACCTCCTCCTATGTTGTTCATCCTGTGATACTAAAACAATTAACCTGCAACTTTGTCGGCAAAAATCAATTTCCCACTCTAAACACAACCAACAATGTTCTTAATTCAACTAACTCTTTAAAAGCGTCATTTCATTGAAAACCACTTTTACATGCTCCTTTTTGGTCACCCTGAGTTACCAACACATAGTGAGTTTCCTGCGTGGTGTGTCCCCTCCACTGACTGAAAACCACTTTTCCACACTCCTTTTGGAATCTGATGGGTCACCCAGAGTTACCAACACATGTTGCATTTGAAAGTGTTGCATCACCTCCACTGGTTGTATTTACCATTCATAGAAAACAACACAGAGAAACAAGCCACTCAAAAAAAGCCTGTCCACTACACGTCATGTGGACATTGGCGCCACCCACGTGGGGTTAAACCCGTCCCCAAATTTTTCTCTGCACGTTTACAAAACAACCAATGGCACGAAACCTAGCTGGATGCTACTCTGGTAAAGGTAAACACACAAAGAGCAAGAGGGGAGGGGGCAGTTTCCCTTCACCTATTCTGAGCCAATCAGAGATGCCTCATTACTGCAAATCTATGCGGAATTACCGGTTTGACCTCAAGTCATTTTTCTACCCTTCAAAAAGAGCTGGAAACAAAGCAATCCAGACGTTTTTTAAAAATAGAACCAACACACAATACATTCAATAACAATGGAGAACACAGTAATATTAAAGAAATAACCATGGAATGACTCATTTGAACTTAAACACTCCTGATTTAATAAACAATTAATTTGTATGTACCCTGAAATTAACATTATACATGATTTTATTGCTCTTTTCTGTGATTAAAAACACATGGCTTAGTGTTACTCATATACATTATGTGTTGCCCCATACTTCAATACAGTAAGTTAAGTATGGTAGAATAAGTGAACAATCTAAAATATTATTTCAAGAAATCTAACCAGGATAGTATTCACCTGTTCGGGTATATACTTTTTGTTTGAATTAAGCAAAAAAAATAAAATAAAAAAATACTACTACTACTATTATTATTACTACTACTACTACTACCACTACCACTACTACTACTAATAATAATAATAATAATAATAACAATAATAATAATAATTAATTGTGTGGAGTTCACATGTTCTCCTCGTGTCTGTGTGGGTTTTCTCCAGGTACTCCAGTTTCCTCCCACCATCCAAACACATGCACTGATAGGTTAATTGGTTAATCTAAATTGCCCATAAGTGTGAATGTGAGAGTGATTGTTAGTCTATATATGTTCAGCCCTGAGATGAACCGGTGACTCATACAGGTTGTACCCCACCTTCACCCATTGTAACTGGATAAGCCCCTAGTGACCCTAGTGAGGATAAAGTGGGTTCAGATGACGAGATCATAATCTACATATACAATGTGTGTGTATGGAACAAGTTAAACTTATCTTCAAAAAAGATTTCCAAGAAATATTGTGTAATGTAGAAGAAAACAGGTATCCCACACACTGTGCATTCAACTTGCAAGAAACTTTAACTTCTGTACCTTTTTAAAAAAAAATATTGAAAAACCTCCTCTGCACCTGTCTCTTGAAGACTTCTTAGGTGTACACCAGCCTACATATGTTGTTTTCAAAGATCTATTGTTTAAAAAGTAGTTCTTATATCTCACTGAAAAGTTACTCTTCATGTAATAATGTCTTATTTTAAGTGTGATGAAATAGTTTCAGCCGAACTGAGAAAAATTCAGTTTTTGCAGTGTAATACAATTCAAATGAGATAAATAAATATAATAAATATGCGGTTCATATTTTTCTGAAGTTAGGAGCCTTTATTCTATAGCAGTATTAATTATGACTTAATACCCGATGGATTTTTTTGTAATTATACATAGTGAAATAAAGGGTAGCATTATTGGAATTATGTTTCCTGTATAAAAATTTATTCAGGGCTGTCCTTGATACATGTATAAACTCCACGAGAGAGGAAAATGTGCATCATAATTTATTAATGGTCAAAACACAGATGAACATGAGGTTGGGGTGTAGTGGGCAAAATTGAAATGATAGAGCGACCTAAAGGTGAATGTGTTAGCAAGATACTGTGGTTGGCTACAGTTTGGTCTGATTTATCCACATTCATCTATCTGCCATCGAAAGGCTTCACCTTAACTTATGGAAATGAAGTTGGCCAAGTGATGTTTGGATACTTGCTGTAGCAGTGATAAAATGCTCACTGAACACATTAGCATACTGTGTCACAATTGCACATCCTTCCTCCTGATCCCTCATGCCTTATTGCCTGAATGAGTTTTTCCTTTTGCCTCAAAGCCTCTGTTTTTCAACCCAAGATCTAAATATATATATATATATATATATATATATATATATATATATATATATATATATATATATATATATATATATATATATATATATATATATATAAAACCAATTAATGATTTTCTCCCCTATTGGTGGGTTAGGGTTAAATGTGATGTAGTCTGTAAACTTCAGGTCTTGATAGAAGTTTAGCTCACATATTCTTTTCCGTTTATCAGTTATTACTAGTGCAGAGCCCATAGAAAATGTCTGGGTAATGTGCGTCTGCCTACTAAACTACAGCTAACAAACAAACAAACCAAAAATGAATGAAAAGGATCTAAAAGTGAAGTGATAAAGCTGAACGACAGATGAGCCAGATAGTAATGTAGCCTACAGTCATTAAGATTGGTGCAGTGTTAAATTGAAGGTGAATCAGATGTTCCGCCTGTTAATTCAGTAAATTACAGACCTAACTTAACTCATGTGAATGTGCAGTAATAATAGCCTCGGTCGCAACCAGACTTGCTGTGGCCGCAACAATGACTAAAATATCCTAGGGGGACTGAAGTTGTGACGCCGTGTAGCACAGTTGTGTTGTTGTCTAATGCCCTTTTGACACGGGATAAGTATTACCTATGGACGACTGGTAATTTGGAATAATTACGGAGAATGTCTGAGTTCTTAGTCCTGTGCAAATGTGCCATGTATGCGATTTGCTCAGTAATAATTCCACTACAAATTACCTACTATGTTTCGGCGAAAGACAGTCCAAGTCTGAGGCCCACAAAGGGTAGATCGCCCTCTCCGGGTCTGCAGTAATGCGGGTGCTAAACCGATCCATTGTGGTGAATAAGGAGCTAAGCCAGAAGGCAAAGCTCTCAACTTACTGATTGATTTACGTTCCGATCCTCACCTATGGTCATGAGCTTTGGGTCATGAATGAAAGAATGAGGTCATGGGTACAAGCGGCCAAAATGAGTTTCCTTCGCAGGGTGAAGCCTTAAAGATAGGGTGAGAAGCTCGAACACCCAGGAGGGACTCTGAGTAGAGTCGCTGCTCCTCCATGTCCAGAGGAGCCGGCTGAAGTGGCTCGTGCATCTATTGAGAATGCCTCCTAGAGTCCTCCATGGGGAGGTGTTCCGGTCATGTCCATCCGGGAGGAGACCTCGGCCCCGACCCAGGACACACTGGAGGGATTATATCTCTCGGCTGACAAGGGAATGCCTCGGGATTCCCCTGGAGGGGGTGGCTCAGGTAGCTGGGATGAAGGAAGTCTGAACCGCTTTGCTGAGGCTGCTGCCCCCACGACCCAGACCCGGATAAAGCGGAAGAAGATGAGATGAGACAAGATTTGTAGTTGTTAAATGCTAGGATTTTGAAAAATAAATCTCAAGGGAAGCTGACATTTCTAAATGCCGCTGATGGAAATGTAAAAAAAAAAATCAGTAACTGATGCATAAGTATCTTTTGTGGTTGAAGGTAAAGAACAGATTTATTGCTTCATTACTTGTTTTTAATTAGGAAAATATCAATGACTAAACTGCCAAGGCTGTCTCATAAATGCCTGTCCTTCAGTGAACATCTATATAACACAAGGCAGGAGGGAGATTTACTCAACCTGAAGTGAAAACAAATCAAAAGGAAAGTACGGTGATGTATAGAGCCACAGTGATATACTGTAGAAGAATTATTTACTGGCAAAACACTGCTCAGTATCTGGTAATATTTAACTGATTTGCATTATATTGATATATAAATGTAAACTATATGTCAGCATTTAGAAAGTATGCTAAAACTACTTTTTTTTGGACAACTGTGTTGAGTGTGGACTCCAGGAAGAATAGCAATCACTTAAACCAAAGCTAATGGAGATCCATATACATGAAATGAAATGAGATGTGAGGTTTAATTGTAAAGGTAAATGTGTAGTCACAATGAAGCAAAACCCAGGCAGTGTAGCCACTTATTAATAGAATTTATTCAGAGCAATATTGTGTTTATACATCCTTGTAACAATTCATTTTTAACATCTAATGCTGTCTGTATGTATTAAACCTTTGTCAGACAAGTTATTTTTTATGAAAGGAAAAAGCTGTTATTAATTTAAATGCCTAATCTTTACACTTGACAATGCTTTGAGTATAAAGGAACATTTGCATTTCTTTCACTCAAGCAGTAAGGGCACTTTCCCATGTACTACTTTGACCATTTACAGCAGAGCATGAACTTCATAAGGCTTACAGTGCCCTCCTGTGGTTAGCTTTTGAAAAAGACCAGCATAAAACATGTTTTTTTTCCCCTGCTGTTAATAAGAAAGAAGTAAAATACAGAGTATTCATTCATATCTGCATTAGATTATGATAGCATCATTTAAATGCTTGTAAATGTTTCCCCAGTCAAGAAATTTCATTCTGCTTTTCACGCTACATTATGCAATAAGAAGTGCACTGCATTATATATTAACCTTCAGGATAGTCCTGTCTTCTTTTTAAAGGAGAAAAACACACATGTAAGCTATTTATTGTTCAGACAATTGTATGTTTATTTTTAAACTAGTGACTTTCATGCCTCTTATCCTATCACTCCAGTAACTACAGCACTCGGTCTACTGCTCCAGTTCTTTGATTAATATTTATTAAATGTTCCCAGGGTACACTCACAGCTCAGCAAAACAGCTTCTCTTTTTATGCACCCTGAGCAGCAATACACAACACCATCCAACTAGAAACTGCCTCTTCTATTAATACCTTTAAAGAGTAGCTTGTCATGAAAGGAAACAATATTAACCTGAAAAGGCTAATTTTATGGATGTCACTGGTAATACATGGTCTGTATGCATTACCAGTTGCTCTTTTTTTTTGTTTTCACTCCTTCTCTTTGATTTATATCCATTTTGTTCTCTGTGTTTTATAAGTGTTTATCCAGCTGCGTATGCTTCTGTTTGGACCTTGACAAAAAAAACCAAAAAAAAAAACACCTATAACTCAGGCTATATTTATACAGACGATGAAAACAGAAGACGTAAAAGTGGTGTCTCGTCTGGAGTTTTTCATCTGAGTTTAGACGAGCATATTCAGGAGGAAATCCTTGACGCAACAGTAGGCAAAATATGATTGGATAGTCATGCCAGGTCGGCTGTGTGGTACAGTGACAGACCGCTGATTGTACATCCGTCTCTGTTCAGGTATGCGTGTAATTTCTGTACAATAGGTGAAACGAGTCCTGTACATTTACTAGAGCTGCTAGTGTTGCATGAAGATCTGTGGGATCCAGGTTTGTCCGACATGTTTGTTGATTTACCTGCGTATGAATGTAACGTAAAAGTGCATATGACGTAAATATATGTGACGTAAAGACGCACACAACATGAACATGTGCGTTTCTTGCCATTTAGATAGAGGGGCCATTTACATGAGGATGATTGCGGCTAAATACGACAGCATATTTTATCAGTAGTGCCTTTCATTTACAGGAAGCCGACGCCGTCAGGGTGTGAATATGCACAAGTCTGAAGACTCCTTCCAGTGTTGCCCAATGGGTCTCGCATGAAGAAGACAGAAATAACCTAAAAAAAAAAAGAAACCAAGTATTCAGAGAATGCCTAATCTCGCCCCTATTTTATGCCAATCTCAAGTTTCTATGACAACCTGTTTTTGAATTAGAACCAATAATGTGATTTTGACCTTTCTGCAAAATTTGACCTTGACCTTTGACCTTTTGCAATATTGATTATTTCATTATATGTATATATGCATCAGTGCGTGTAATATTATGATAATATATCCAGTATTGATTAAGTTATAGTGTGATATGTCTATGATTGACACACAAACACAGTGTTAGAGAAGTTAATTTTGTGACATGTCACCTTTGACCTCAGGAAATCTCAAAAGCTATTGGTCATAGATGATAACACCAATTATGATAATTGTAGAACTCTTCACTCCACATAGTTTGGTACCAATCTGAACGTTCTGTGACCCTCCATTCTTGAGTTTTAACAGATAATGTGATTTTGACCTTTTAGATAATTGTGTCTCAGCCATATTCCTTTGTGATATCACTCAACCACGTGCAACTTTCATATTTTTTTATCATATCCTTTTTCACTTCTATTGATAACGCAGCCCGCTTCTTCTTTTCATTCACACCAGGAATCACTTTCTTTGAGCTCATGATGAATAATGAATACGTACTGTAATAAAGTTTCAATGAACACACCGGGGGAAAACTCACCAAACAACACTAACTCTGTGATGAATGAGGGTCAAAGGGTAACAAAAAGCATTATGGGTAGCTCCTTCATAGCCAACGGGATGCTATGTACAGTACGTAGTTGACGTAGTTACGTAATGTACATATTTATTTCTCGGGGGTTTCATTTCGTAAATGTAATTTTCTTTTATATTCATGTTTTTTGTTACTTGGATTATTATTATTATTTTTTTTTATTTGATTTTAAAATAGTGTTCATGTACTTAGATATATCCTAGTCGTGCTATGTGTTTACTGCGTATCTGACAACTGACTTGCACACCCCCCCACCAAAAATTTTTCAGTCAGAAGTTATCATTGTGACATCCACTGATGTTTCTACTTGATAATGCATCATTTTTATTTTTTTATTATTTATTGCAGGCTCTTCTCACAAAGATCTGGTGGGGTGCCATGACAACAGACACAGCCATCTCCAAACTGGTGGTGTCTTTCTTCTGTCCACCGCTCATCTGGACCAACCTCATCAAGTTCAGGTGATCACAGTTGGACTTACATTCATTTTAAATGTTACCCATGGTTTCTCTAATGCACAGGTGTCAAATATATGGCCTGCAGTCCAAAACCAGCCCACCAGAGGGTCAAGGGTGGCCTGTGGGATGAATGTGTGAAACAAAACTTCCACTGAAAATATTAGCAGTCATTTAGTTCACACCCCACATTCAGCCTAATTTGAGATCCAAGTGGGTTGGATGATGAACATATCGTCATAATAACAGATAAATAATGACAACTCTAAAGTCTTTTCTGTGTTTTAGTCTAAAAAAAAATAAAGAAAACTACATGATCATGTTTGTATTTGCAAACTGTCCTTTCACAAAAACCTGAACAAATATGAATAAAATGAACTGTCACAAGAGAAATGAGACCAATACTAATAATATACTTGTTAATATTTGTATTAAATGTTTTGTGTATATGTAGATCCACTGTGATCAGTAGGTTGTAATGCATATTATTCAAATTTGCCCCTGACTTGAAATGAGTTTGTCACCCCTGCTCTGATGTGTACTTGTCTATAAACTCTGGTGTGTGTTTTGTAGTGATGAGGAGCTGGACAATCAGAATGGCCAGGAGCAGTTTGCAGAGCTGGATAGTCTGGACACAGAAAAGGCATTACTCCTCACTGATGACAACGACCCTCTGTAAGTTTGTTTTTAAGCAACAGTTAAGTGTCTGTTATAACATCAAATCCTTCTGCAGATAATAGTTTGGTTTGACTAATGCTAATTTATACATTTTAGCACCATATTTGTTAAATCACTGGAATGAAAAATAGATTATGTTGCTCAAAATTACGACTACATACCTTAAGATAATGAGAAACTTTTTCAATAATAAATACTTAATGTGGCAAAATTGTCAGAAAATTCCAAAACAGAATAGAATAGAATAGAACAGTACAGGCTTATTGCACAGGTTGTGTAATGAAATTACAGGTGGTCTCTGCCAGCAACGGTGCACTATGGAACCATATACAACACATTAAATACATACATTTAAATTTTCTTATGTTTTATGTAAAGCACCTTGAATTATCATGTACATGAAATGTGTTTTACAAATAAATGTGCCTTGTCTTGCCTTCCATTAAAAAAAGAAACACACACACATATACTGTATATATAAATAAGCATATATAAATAGCAAATATTCAGCTCACGCAGCTTTTTTTTCCATCACCTTATGCTTTTTTATGGTTCTTCAGTTTGTCCTTATAGACTCAGTCCTAAACTTTTAGTCTCATATAAAGAAAGTCACCAAAACATCATTCTTCCATCTCAGAAACATAGCCAAAGTAATACCAGTTATAATTCAAAAGGATGCTGAAAAACTGGTTCATGCTTTCATCTCCAGCAGACTGGACGACTGTAATATACTTTTTATAGGCCTCCCAAAAAGCACCACAGACAGAATTCAGCTGATTCAGAACTCTGCAGCTAGGTTATTAACAACAAATAACAACTAACTTTTTATATTGTTTATTGTATTCCATTTTATTCTATTTTACTGAAATTTTATGAATCTATGGATGATCACTTACTATTGCATTTTTGATTCACCCCTGTCTTATGCAAACCCGTGCAAATTTCATTTCATTTCTTGCACTTTTTAAATCTTAAAATGTATGTATAATCATTTTTAGTTTTTTGTTTTTTCTACTTTATTTGAATTCTTGTACTTTTATAATTTTGTGTGTAATTATAATCTAATGCATTTTAAAGTTGTATTTTAATTGTCAATCACCGTGAAGCACTTTGGGATTTATTATTATTGTTATTATTATTATTATTATTGTTATTATTATTATTATTATTATTATTATTATTATTATTATTATTATTATTATTATTATTATTATTATTATTATTATTATTATTATTATTATTATTATTATTATTATTATTATTCAGATTTAATTTGGCACCTAAGAAATACTTAGTAACTTAAAGGAAACCTGTAGTGAATTTTCATTAGTAGCTGTCGTACTCAATCATGGTCAATCATGATTAATTGATAAGCTGCAATTTTCCTGAGAATCCAGTTTTATATATGTATGTTTTATTTCATTTTTTTTTTTTACTGAATTTGCACCTCTCTTACTTATAAGTAACACACAAAGCACAGTTATAAACATGACCAGTACAGGTTCATGTTAAGTCCAGGTACATTCCAGCAAAGCTTCAGTCATCAGCAATCACACATAATGTGTTCAGAGATTGCAATTGATCTCATATAACCTGTAAAGATCCAAACATCCACCGGTGATCAAAATTATTTACTGATATAAAAAAAAAAAAAAAATTAAATGCCTCTCAGAATTGTCACACTATAAAAGACTTAATTGCATCTATTCATTGAGGCATGATATATATTAGGTATATAACTGTTGATCCCTTAATACTGTCAATCCATGTAAATAAATGAAAATAATTGGTGTGAAATAGACTTTTTCAACTTTTCATAGGAGATGAAGGTGTTTCCATGGCAACTACAAAGCCTCTGAAATTACAAAGGGGTGATATCTGAGGAGTTGGATCAATGACAGTGGATGGAGATGCATGGTTTACACTCGGTTAATGATGTATTTTCCTGTAAAAGTCTCTTTTGATTCAATTTTCTGCTTTTTATGTAATAATCCTCAATTTATATCTGAGCCTTTATGAACTTCTACATGATCCTAGAACAGGGGTGTCAAATTCATTTCAGTTCAGGGGCCACATTAAGCCAAATTTGATCTGCAGTGGTCCAGACCAGTGAAATAATAATAACATAATAATATAAAAAATAAAATTATCATAACTCCAAACTTTTCCTCTATGTTTGAGAGCGAATAAAGTAAAGTTATGTCATGAAAATGTTTACATCATTTAAAACAACGTAAATAATATGAACTTAAATTACTTAAGAAAACTATGTGCAGGTTTAACATTATTATGTCTCAGTTGATCATTTACACATGTCAATTACAATTTAAAGATTACAGTAGATCAACAAAACATACATAAAATATTTTATAACAGGCAGAATATTGGTAAACTACAGACATTTCAAAAATGTTCATATGTTTTCAGGCTACTTGTAAAATAAATAACATAAAATGACATGAAGATGTTTACATTTACAAAGAGAAATTGGAGTTATGAGTAATTTTACATTATTATGGTAGTATTTTACTGATCTGACCCACTGGAGATTAAATTGGTCTGTATGTGGAACCTGAACTAAAATGATTTATGTCTTCAGTGTCATTAAAATAGGCAAAAAAAAACCCCAAATATTTGTTTAACATGACAAAATACTATAATAGACACTGATAAATCACTCACAAAAGGTTACTGAGAGCAGCTACAAAACGCAGCACTGTCTCTTTATGGGTTAAAATGAGGTTTTGTTGACAATAAATCTTATCTGTAATGATGTTTTCTTAGGGATTCTTCACCTGGGGACCCTGCAGCCCAGAGCTGTGCTTCAGTTTGGTGGCGTTTCTTACTCCGCCGCTGGCGTCGTTTCTGGAGCGCTCCTGTCACTGTGTTCCTTGGTAACGTCATCATGTATTTCGCCTTCCTCTGTCTCTTCACCTACGTTCTCCTACTTGACTTCCAGCCAGCGCCCCCTGATGGCCCGGGAGCACCTGAGATCATGCTTTACTTCTGGGTCTTCACGTTAGTGTTGGAGGAACTTCGTCAGGTGACTACAAAAGACCTACATCTTCTTATCTTATAGAACATACATACAGTGGTACCTCTACTTACAAAATGAATGCGTTCCAAAAGTGGTTTTGTACTCTGAATCTTTTGTAAATAGTCACGTTTTACACGTAAAAGGCCTGATTCATTCCAAGGCCCAAAATACTACCCCTCAAACCCTTTAAAAATGATAAAAAAAATGACCAACTTTGTATGAAATATATGTTAAAAGTAGAAGAAAATTTAGATTTTAGATGTAATGTATTGGTCTCAGTGAGTAAATGTGTCTTCACTGACTGAACATTAAACATTAAACCATTAAAATGAACCAGACAATTCCATACCATTGTGGTTGTTTTAATTGTCACTTTTACCTTCAAGAATGTTTGTTGACCGCCCACGCGATGCTTTAAAGTCTCTTTTTCCATATCACACAGATGTTCTTTGCTGCTTTTAATGCATCCTTCTGCTTCAATATTGTACCAATGGTAGATGGGTTTGACCATGTTCCATATTCCTATCACTCAACCATGTGCCACCTTCATATTTTTTTTTTTTATCATCTTCCGTTTCACTTCTATCAGCCCACTTCCTTTTATTCGCACCGGGAATCACTTTCTTTGGGCTCATGATGAATCATGAAAACATACTATGATAAAGTTTCAATGAACTCACTGGGAAAAACTCACCAAACAACAGTAACTCTGTGATGAATGAGGGTCAAAGGGTCACGAAAAGCATCATGGGTAGCTCCCTCATAGCCAATGGGATGCTAAAAACAGTACAGTACATGACGTATTTCCATACATTACGTAGTTACGTACAGTAATATACAAATTCATGTCTGGGGGGTTTCGGTTTCATAACATAAATTTGAATTTTCTTTCATATTCAGAGATGAAAAATGAGCTAAAGGTTTTTCTTTACTTGGATTATTCGTTAGCTGGGTCTTTTGTAAGTAGAGCTACCACTGTATATCTTTTCAATGCACCTGATTAACTGTTAACTTCGTATTATTAACGATTTGTTGGATTTTTTGGCTCAGTACACCAGGCCAGTCTGGGTAGGAGGTGATGCAGATGTCAACAATGATCTCAGTCTGTGCAGTTTTCAGCATTCATGGGTCTTTTTCTGCCTGACTCCCCTGTGTTTCAGGTCAGAGAAGCATGAATCCTTATTGCACTGATCCCACTGAGCCTTTATCCCTTGGGCACAAAAATCCCAGATGAGGCTAACCCTCACTGCTCTCGCCTTAGATGTTCAGTGTGCATCGAGTCCTAGAGCTGCAGACAACTATGGCATAGGTTTCCAAAAAAAAAAAAAAGACCCGGTTCTGGCATGATGCCAAGCCTGACGGGGCTTGTGTGTCTTCAAAGTGATGGCTTTGGGCTGCCCAGCTCTGCCTGAAGCAAAACAACAGCACAGGGCAGCAGGAAAGTGCACGGTAAAAGGCCTGACCAGTAAACACTCAAAGAAATGTGGCAACAAAGTGTCAGGAAATATTATTGAGTGGACCTAAAGTTGAAAAATATGAATTTAAATGTATTTTTAAAATGTTTTCAATACAAAAAAGAAAAAAAAAAAAGAAAAAAAGAAAAAAAAAAAGAAAAAAAAAAAAAAAAAAAAAATATATATATATATATATATATATATATATATATATATATATATATATATATATGCATGCTTTAAATTAATTTAAAATTCCTATTCATTCATTCACATTGAATTCATAGAAAACTATTAAATAAAACTAATACCTGTAATTATTTCTTTATCACTATGAATTGAATTTATAAACTAATGTAAGAGTGAAAATGGGAAATACTAATAATAAGCAAATATTCTGTTATAAACATAAGCATACTAATGGTGAAGAAATGTTCATGACCTGGATTTTGTTGATATTCTGCTATGAGGGATTCTGGTGAGAGGTGAGAGGGAAAAGACAGTTGGATGTACTGTGCATTGAAGTGAATTTTACAAGCAAATCTAATTAACTGATTATTATCAATGCAGTCACTGAAATGTACTTTGTCCTTTGCATTTTCTACTTACATTCTAACTGCTTCAAAATGAAAAATTTCACCTAAAGCTAATGTTTTTTCAAGACATTTTAAAATACTGTGACATTTAGTCAAACTAAGTTTAGGGAGATTGACCATTGGTCAATGGTCAATACACCACATGCTTTTAAGAGGACAGTGGTATTTACTTTCATTATTTAAGAATTGTGTGAAACAACATAGACTCTGTGACAGCAGCACAGTTCAGTCAGATACTCTCTCCTATAGGCCGATATTGAGTCAGAACTACAGCACAGCGATTTGGTTTTAAAGAGTATTTACAAGTTGCAAAATAGTCCAATGTCACATGACTCAATGAAACTGTAAACTATATGAGTCACATAAAACGTCTTTATTGTATTTACAATGTGTGTTTAAGTAATTGCACAGATTCATATAGTTCATATAGACAAACATGCACAGTTATGTTGCATAATTATAAGAGCCCATTATTTGATTTTTGTCAGTTGAAATTGCTTCAGATTTGAACCAGGTATATTTTTTCCTGCTTAATTCAACGTGATGTGCATCAATAATAATTTGTAAAGTTATTGTTGCATTTATTTATCAATCAATTCCAAAATATTCTCAGTCTTGCCACAGCCTAACACATAAGTAAATAAGTGTACAGCATTCTACCTACTTTGTCATGTTAGACTGGGAATTAACAGTAACCACTACTTCCATTCAAATTATCCATTACGTATCATTAGTCTTTAATTAAAAGTCCTTTGGCTGGTTTATGAAACATCTGCATTTACATACCATTTGAATTTTGAAAAGGTCAAACGGCACCAAAAGTTTTCTGAATGAATAAATAAACCCAGTGAAGGATGCAGTCCTGTACCATTCCACTTGTATGTGCATTAGAATGCAATTCAGGATCCAGTGTGTCTAACAGGCTTTGACAACAACAAGGTACTCACTGAGCACACTGAATGTAGATTTAGCAATTACATACAAAACCTTTTTTTTTCCCAATCCATTGTGGTGTTGTGACTGAAATCACAATAAATCTTATAACTGTGAGAAGAGTAAAGTTGTACATAAATCTGTGTTCCTGAAAACTGACATGAACTGGTCTTTTACAGTATAATATTAAACTGTTAAATCAGCTACAGTGAAGAAATATACATTAGTTGTGAATCAACCCTGCATATTGCTCAGTCTCAAGAAAATACATGAAATATGCACACAACTTTAAAAGACATCATTTTAATCCCCAAAAGTTAATATATTGGCTGACTTATGACTGTAATTATTACTATATCATCTTATTTTTATATAACACAACAACATAACACAAAGGTTGCTGTATTACTTTGTTAAAATAGAGGTTCCTGACAAACTCAGAAAGCTGTTATGTAATTCACCCATGCATTTAAAGTTAGTTGTAAAGTAAAGTAGTGAACAGATTCTTATCATTCACAAGAGCTAAACATCAGAATGTTTGTAGGCTTTCATACTAGCGCATTAACGACTTCAGTTTTTTTTTTTTCAAGTCGACTTATATCTGTCAATAAATTCAAAGTCCAGTTGACGGGTCGTGATGATGTCATCACATTGTCAGCGGAGGAAGAAAATGGACACACGCCTGTCCAGCAATGACTCAATGTTCACTGCAATGTAACAATGTCCACTGACAAGACACAGGCATCAACAATTGAACCCCAACAAAACAAAGGCTAACGTTAGCAAAGAGTTTTCTTTGAAATTTAACTGCACAACATCAGTAGGGTGAACATATGTCAGCATCCCATTGGCTATGAGAGAGCTACCCATGATACTTTTCGTTACCCTTTGACCCCCGTTCATTATGGAGTGGGCTGCGGCTGCTGTGTCTCCCGGTAACACAGCCATTTTAACAGTCATTTCTCCACCTAGACCAGCGCTTTTAGTATCAAAAGTTCAGACGAACGGTGCAAGAAGAGTATATGACCGGCAGACTATCATCATCTTAAGGAACATTGTTAACTTGGACTCCGCAAGCCTGGAGACACAGACCTCAGTCAACTACGTCAGTCAGATCCAGCATCCTACAGGGTCTCCCCCTACAGAGGACGCACGAGAGGAAGTAGCGGTGGATTTACAGCTAAACTAAGAGCTAACCGACCGCTGCCTCCATCAGTCCTGCTCGCCAACATATGCTCACTGGAAAACAAACTGGACTACCTGAAGACGGATTTAAACACCAAACATGACCCACCAGACTGCTGCATCCTCATTCACTGAGACATGGCTCAACTCTTCTGTCCCGGACAAGGACATTAGACTGGATCGGCTAACAATATTCAGAATCCATGCTCTCACAGGCGGTGTTTGTATCCACACTAACAGCTGGTGTTAGCCTGGACGGGCTAAAATCAAAATCTACATTTTCTTTTTAACACGTTTCATACAAAATTGGTCATTTTTATAATTTTAAAGGGTTTGAGGGGTAGTATTGGGGGCATTGAAACGAATTAGGCCTTTTACATGTAAAATGTGACCTAATTTACAAAAAAAATCACGGTACAAAAACACTTCTGGAATGAATTAATTTAGGGCCATTTTTAAACGCAGTGGTGTTTATTAAGTGCAGACCAATACTGTATTTAACCCATAGCCTAGTATGACATTTGTTATCAAGCATCACCTAATTGTGTTTAGTTGAACTTTATGGTTGGTGGACAGCATAGTTCAGCTGTGTCGATGTCCATGATGCACACACGTGTTGGTTGGTGTGTACGTGCCCGCATTTTAGTGTCTTCCTTTTTCATGTAATTCTTCACACAATTGGTCCATGGTGTGCAAGGTCTACACTAGATACAAGAAGATTTAAGTCTGTATTTATGAATGTGCTGATGGTTTGGTTTGGTTTTGCGGCCTGTCGACCTGCTGGATATGCAAGTGTTGCATCATGAATACAGAGGCAATGTACTTTGTTGGTTCGTTGATTCATATACATGTGTTCGCAATGACTTTTCTTTTTAATCACATGTATAGGCGTTTAGTATACCCTAATTTCCCTAGACTGTTAGATACCATGCACAGCCGCTTTAGAAAAAAGTCTGGTGCTATACGTGGGCATGACACAAATCTGACATGTGACGTCATCACCATCGGTCCCAAAATGCTGACCCCCTCACCCCTGAAGCTGTAATGATCATTCAAACACTGCCCACCACCCCCTGTTTTACCTGCAGCAGCCATGTCTCCTCTGGTTTAGGTCTGACTGATCTGAGGGAGAGAAAGAATAACATGCGACTCGTCATCTCCTCCAAATTTAAGTTGACGTTTCTGTTAATGCCCTACTGTATTTCATACCAAAAAGGAAATAATAGTCATGAAAATATAAATCATTTTATCTTTAGGCGGCTTCCTGGATGCTCAAAGTCAGTGTCCAAAATTTTTAAATGAAAACACAATCAAAATAATTACAGACAACAGCTAAAAGTGAACCAATGGAACTGAGGAAGCCTGTCTAAGTCAGTTTTAAGTCAAATTATAAATTATCACAAAAGAAAAGATGTCACTCGATGGTTTTCTTTGTTTCTTTTTTTAATCGTTACATTGTTTGACATCCTAAATAAAGTCTACTTCCTGTGGTTTGCATCAGTCGTGCAGTAAATGGTATCTGTGCAAATCGGCATCTTTTCTTACTTGATGCAGCAGATGTGAGTGGTATTTGTTAATAACTTATGAGGACAAGTGTTGAGTTGTTATGTTGCTGGTACATGACCGCTACATCCACTCTGGCCCCCACTCTGTCACGCTACTTCCCTCAGCTGGTTTTAAGCAGGACATTGCCATGCAGGGATGTTGCATTGCTTGTTGCTATAATATTAGGTGTCCTGTTTAAACCACAGGGGACAATAAAACTATACTCTGTAGCTGTAGGAGGCATTTGAGTGGAGTAGGAATTTAGGACACTGCAGGTGTTTCCATAGCAGGAGACCGTACACACACAAACTGCCCTCAGACACTGCATGTGTGTGTGTGTGAAAACACCTCTACTGTAGTTTGACCAGACATGCTATCAACATGTAAGAAATATATTAGCCTCCTTTAACCCATAAGGACCCAGGACTACTGTTGTGTCAGTTCTCAAATGAATTTTTCCTCCATATTTAACATTTATAAAGTGATTTATCACAATTTCTTGTAATAATACCTTTTATGGGGGGTCTTGGGGGGGGGGGTTATTGTATCAAAACCAGAAAAACAGAAGAAAAGGTGTCTTTTTCCGGCAAAGTATATGGAGAGGTTAAGTCACGCCCTTCTACTTCCGGTCCATGGGTACTTAGCTCGCAAAAAATTTGAATGGGAGTGAATGGAGTGAGTCAAGCTAAATACTGATTCCGTTTGACAAGTGCTCTGAAATTCACGTATGATCGTGGTTAATAATAAATATTTGATATAGCATAGGCAGACCACCCATTTTTGATGAGAAGCAAACGTGACTTTAGGTTTTATGTGGACTTGGTAAGAGACCATAGACCGCGGAAACAGGGGGGCCACCCGGGCCATGGCTTTTTGAGAGAAATTATTTAGAGAAAAAAAAGGCCTGCAAGTTTTTTTCATCTCAAAATCGAACTACAAGCCAACCCATGCTATTATAATTTAATCGATCAAGTGCTTCCTTAAGAAATATTTTGACGTAACATACGTCATGCTTGAAAGTTGCAAAATGTAACAGCGCAGGGCTAAAAATCCCGCCGAGGTAGTAAATGGATTTACTGTTGGTAGCTAGGCATGTTGTTACACTGCCCCACTCTCGCTCTTATCTCTCTTACACACTCTATATATTGCGCGCAACTCTGATGAAATGGCAAGCATATTTCCTCTGACTGAGCTCCAAAAACTTGCTTGTGCATTTTTTTCCGCGGTCTATGTAAGAGACGACAATGCGTCGCGTATGTGACGTCACACTCTGATCAGCTGTGGTGTCAATTTTGTAGAACATGGCAGGTGTTTCCATGGCAACTACAGGAACTCTGTTTTTTAAAACATGAAAAATGACATTTTACACAAAATATTTACATGGATTGATAGGGTTAGTGGATCAACAACTATGAATGGATGAATGAATGAATGAATTTTTAATTTAATTAAAAAACAAACATTTGTACAAACCAAGTCTATTCCTATTTCTATATTGACAAAAGTAATATAATGAATTTCCATGACACAAAAATGTGCAATTGAACTGCGATTAATCGCAATGAAATATGTGAATCGATTATTTATAGATAAGTGTAACTAGGACTCTGTATGGAATCATTGCACCAGGTCAAAGGTGGAAACTGATGTTTGGAAGTAGGAATGACAAGAGGAACTTGTCTGAAAACTAAATTATTCCAACTTTATGGACACCAGTGTATGCTATATGTACATGGAGCTTATTTTTGAACTCTTGGATAAAATAATGTCAATACCTCTTGATGTTATCCTATTTTTTATTTAAAAAAAAACTACAAATGTATGTTATTGAGCACATGAACTCTTGACTTACAGCCAAATAAATGAATAGATGTGATTTATGAGGATCTTTGGACATAACTTCTAATAAAAATATTCAATGATGCTTATACTGTTCTATAATTTATTATTTTTCTTTTATCACAGAGCTTCTTTACAGATGAGGAGATGAACATCTTAAAGAAGTTCAAACTCTACATGGAGGACAACTGGAATAAATGTGACATGGTGGCCATTTCGCTCTTTGTTGTTGGAGTATCATGCAGGTCAGTAACAGTTAAATGTCAATTAAATGTTATGACATACATTATATAACATTGGATTTTTTACTTGATAGAGTCATAATGAAATGGAAATCTGAATCATATTTGCAGGATGGTTAACGACACCTATCAGGCAGGAAGAACAGTTCTGGCCATAGACTTCATGGTCTTCACTCTACGTCTGATCCATATATTTGCTATTCACAAGCAGCTGGGGCCCAAGATCATCATTGTTGAACGAATGGTGACCAAACCACCACACATTCTAACTAACATAAAAATCTGAATTAAAATATTATTGTCCTCAAGAGGAAATTTGTCTTGGACTTCAGGGTCCATCGGCTGCAACAGTTAAAAAAAAAAAAAAAAAAACTAGAAAAGCACTCTGAGACCCTCCGCCAAGGCAGACCTCCCCCTTTCGAATGAAGAGAGGTCCGCCAAGGAGGTTATGTTTTCTATGTTTTTGCCAGAGTTTGTCTGTCTGTCTGTCTGTTAGTTAGCAAGATAACTCAAAAAGATATGGACGGATCTTGATAAAATGTATGTGGTAGGTTGGTAATGGGGAGATCTGGAAATGATTAGATTTTGGTGTGTGTGTGTGTGTGTGTGTGGGGGGGGGGGGGTCAAGATAACTCAAAAATGTATGGACGGATTTTCATAAAAATTTTCAGGATGTGTTGGGAGTATGAAAAGAAATGTCAAATTTTGGTGTTGGACTTGAACCAGGGTCCTACTGTCTGTGAGGCATTAAGGCTAAACACTGCACCACCATGCTGCCCCATAATACAATACATATCCAATAAAATACAGTCTAACATACAATAGCCAGTAATAAGTGGAAACAGAGTGGAATCCAATATTAGTTGATAAATATTTCATGTTGCTGGATCTTCTATGGATGGAAGTCTGTGAATCAGCCTCCAGCAGTAGTTCAGCAGTAGCGCTGGTGTAGGTTTTCCTTTTGAACAACATGGCTCCATCTCACTTATACCCTGGTGGAATCCATGGAAACCGTGTTTATCCAACACATTAGACATATTTTCATAAGAGTCAATGAGAATTTTATGGATGTATTACAGCCACACGTTTTTTTTTTTTTTTTACACAAATCCCAAATATTCTCAAAATGTACCCGTATAAGGATAAAAAAAAACCCTGTATTTTTTAAATCCTCATCAAATTGAGGCTCAAATACATGTGTTGCATGATATGTGAAAAAATCCTAGCTGTACAGTTTTATTATAGCACTCTGTCCTGCAGAAATTGTACTTTTGAGTAAAGTAACATGTGCATTCAGTGCATACCTACACAATTTAGAAGGATACAGTTGACAATAAAGGTTAAGTTAAAAAGATAAGACATCTGTGGCATCATAAAAGACATATATAAAAGTAATTTTCTAAAACCGCAGGGGTCTTTCATTCAGTTTATTGTATCCATGTTTGTTTTTTTTTTTCCAGATGAAAGATGTGTTCTTCTTCCTGTTCTTCCTGAGTGTGTGGCTCATTGCATATGGAGTCGCCACTCAGGCTCTTCTCCATCCCAACGACCCCAGAATCGACTGGGTTTTTCGCAGAGCCTTGTACCGACCCTATTTGCATATTTTCGGACAGATCCCACTAGAAGAAATAGACGGTTAGTTACAGTGGATGAAAGGACTCCATTACCTGTTGGAGCTTCTGAATGCTGTGTAGGATGTACTATCTGTCAGGGTCAGTCTTGGCATTCTGCCCCCTGCTATGTTTTATAATCGACATTTTTCTTTGTTGTATTAAATTCAGCTGCTCGCATGCCAGAAATTAACTGCACGAACAACACAGAGGAGATTATCATGGGCCTGCGGCCACCGTGTCCAAACCTCTATGCCAACTGGCTGGTCATCCTCCTGCTGGTTATCTTCCTTCTTGTTACCAACGTTCTGTTGCTCAACCTGCTCATTGCCATGTTCAGGTCAGGGATTCACAGCGCAGACATGGACCCATATGTTTGTGTGTATGATATGGATTTCAATCTAAAGGTGTTTGAATTGTGATACATAGCAAAAGAAACTAACAGGTTTTAAGGTTTAATGTATGAATTTAATTGCCTGTTATATCCTAATAATGAATAGTAATGAATTAACCCTTTAAACTCCTGAGACTTAAGCTATTCCACAGTAAAAAAAATAAAATAAAATAAAATAAGATAAAATAACCAACAAAATGAAAATTCAGTAAAAAAATCAGTAAAAAAAATCAGTAAAAAATCAGTAAAATAAATAAAAATGAATAATAAACTGACAAAGTAATATGTAAACTGAACAAAGAAAGACGCTAACAGAACACAATTGAAGAAAATTAATGAAATAAATCAACAAAATGTAGAAAAAATAAACAAAAATAAGCAACAACATCAACAGAAACTAATAAATATTAACCCAAAAAATTTAAGAAAAAACGTTTACATTTAAGAAAAAAACAACAACAAAAAACCCACAATTCACTATGTATTAACCATTTATTAGCTACTTGTTAATGTTTGTTCATTATGTATTAACCATTTAATATCTATTTGTTAATAGTTTATTCATAAGCAAAGCATTTGTTGTTCTTTTCTATGAACAAACCATGTGTATAAGCAATACATTAATAAACATTAACAAAATGTTTGTGAGGTTCATCTTGTAAGTTCAGGAAATTAGCACCACATGTGTAGTGTTGATATCAGTGCATAGTTACTCCTGCTCAGGATGTTACCCTGCCTTAATGTGCTATGTGCTAACCCATAAATATACTAGTTACAAACTTGAAAATTACACATGAATGCATGTCATATTTTCCTGGGGAGATGTGGGAAAGAAATTATACACAGAATGCAGAGGTGTAAATAACCTTTGAAATGTTCAACATGGAGGAGAGGAATGACGGATTCATAATCAATGTTTTTATTAACGTCCTGCTGCGGTTAGCTATTGATGGTGCACATTTAGATGATACACAATTTACAAAAAAAAAAAGAAATCCAAAAATGTTTTGCCAAACTAACAGCTCACAATGAATTCACTGCCATGGGCCATTGTAATTATTTTGTTATCTATCCATTTGTCTGTCCATTCAATGACATCATAGCTGGGTTTTTTTTTTGTTATTAAATGTATTTTATTTGAAGAATGTATTGACATATCTGCTCCAAATGTATACTGTGGATGCGTCTTGGCATTGAGCATAAAACTATTGAAAATAGGCGACCTTGACCTCCTTTGTAGTTTTATTTGCACAGAAAATGTCATCTAAATTCTAGATCATTAATTGCCAACAGAATGTTTCACTATATGTGGTTTGGGGGAGGGGTTAAAAGTGTGCAGTAGGTTATGTTCTATTTCCGTATAACAAAAGCAATTGAACACAACGCACTCATAATTTTTACATCACCACAAGTGGAAAATACAATTTCCCCGATAGCTTGTGAATGCAGCATTGCTACTAACTCTCAGTCGTCTCCTTTATAATTGATGCTTCAGGCCTTTTCCAGCCTCACTATTATTACCTCATAATGAAACAGACTCTCAGAGGGGTGTAACTAAGTTCATTTGCAAAACATATTGTGTGTGTTACATTTTGGCAGGAAATTAGCTTCATACTAAATAAATGTTTTCTTTGCACCTCTTTGTAGCTATACCTTCCAGGTGGTGCAAGGAAACACAGACATCTTCTGGAAGTTTCAGAGATACAACCTGATCGTTGAATACCACAGCCGTCCAGCCCTGGCCCCGCCCTTTATCATCATCAGCCACCTCTCACAGCTGTTCCTCAGCCTGGTCAAACAACCTGAAACCAAGCAGGAGCATCTGGGTACCTGGATTCCTCCCTGTTTTTAAGCCATTCTGAGTTATTTCAAATATTAAGAATTTCTTATGGCTTATTTAATTACAATGACTGAAAATTCAGGCGAATTCACTGTGTTCTTATCTCTGTCCTTCACCTGCTCTCTCTGTGGAAATTGCCTGTCGGTTAATTGGTTGTTGGACTGCTTCATTGTGTGTGTGTGTGTGTGTGTGTGTGTGTGTTTCAACAGAGAGGGAGCTCCCCGCAGGGCTCGACCAGAGGCTGATCACATGGGAGTCGGTGCAGAAAGAGAACTACCTCGCAAAACTGGAGAGACAGCACTGGGAGAGCAGCGAGGAGAGGCTGAAGAACACCTCTTCCAAGTATCTGTTCATTTGTTTTTATACATGGGTTAACCCTGGCACACTAACATTATCTGAACATTAGAGCAAGTCACTCAGTATTCAAGCACAGAGTCAACATTTAGCCCATTAAAACCTGTAACCATGGTGAGAAGACATCAGACTACAGCAATACCTCCAGTTATTAATTCACTTTATTATGTGGTGTGTTCAGGGGCACCACTACCAATTGTGGGCCCCATGAAAGGTAAATGTTTTGGAAAAATTGAAGAAATTAGGAAGAAGAACAAATAAATGGATATATTTTTGTATCCAGAGGTGGAAGTAACGAAGTAGAAGTACTTCCTTTACTGTACTTAAGTAGAGTTTATAATAAATAATAAGTGCATTATGGTATAACTGTGCAGAACTGATATCCTCATCTGTGCACAAGTTATACTTTTCATTCATTATTTTAACTTAACCCTTTAACTCCTGATGGATTGATGTGTTCCGAATGGATGGTTTAGTTTAAAAATTCAGAATAATTCAAGTTTTTTTGTGTTATTTTACTGATAATTTTGTTGATGGAACTGATGTACAGGTGTTGAAAAGAAAAAGCTCAAACTAAAACTACTGGAACCAAATTACAACACTAGTTAATTATTCCTTTTTTTTTTTAAACTTAACTTTGGTTTTTGTTTTTTTGGGGGGGCAGGGGGGGGCATTTTTTCATGTTATTTTGTGAATACTTATTAGTTTCTGTTGATGTTGTTGCTTATTTTTGTTTATTTGTTGTTTGTTTTGTTGATTTCTTGTATTATTTTTCTTCAATCGTGTTCTGTTAGTGTCTTACTTTGTTCATGTTACATGTCATTTTGTCAGTTTCATATAAATTTTTGTTCATTTTACTCATCGCTTTGGCAGTTTTTTGTTGATTTTGTTGCTTATTTTATCTTTTTTTTTTTTTTTTTACTGTGGAATTGCTTAAATCTCAGGAGTTAAAGGGTGCTGTGTAAAATTCTCAGCCTTTGTTGTTTTTACAGGTTTGTAATAACAAGAAATATGCAACAATTTCTATTTTTTTTATTGCAAATATAAACACGACATTGTCATGATATATCACATTTTGGGGGGGGGGGGTGCAGAGAGTTTTTGGGAGTGGAGAAAAAGAGTTAAATGTACAGAGTGTGACCGGCGCAGGTGTTGTCCCGTTCTTGGAAATAAACATTGAAAACGAAGCTCACTGAAACCGCTCATTGTGTTCCAAGAACCTGCAGAGTTAAGTTAACCCTGGGGTAAGGTACTTACTTCAGCCCTGGAGGGCCTGCATTTCCCCCTGATTTGTGACTACAGGATAACGTCAGAAATGGTTAATAATAAGTTTACAATAATAACACGAAAAAAAAACGAAAAAGTTCATTTTGGGTTGCATGAACTTCTAGTTCATAATTTGGAAGAATGAACGATGAACTGAACTAATTCATATTGAGTAACTTGAACTGAACTTTGAACTAGTTCCTAATCAAGGTGAACTTTCCCAACACTGATTACAATACATGGTGATAAATCATTTCTGAAAGGTTGAATATAAAGAAGTGTTCACTTGGGAACGGACACACTGGGTTTTTATGGATTAAAAATCAGATAAATTGAGTAAAGTCTGTTTGTGTCCAAGGGTCCAGAGTTTACTGAGGATTGTTGGTGGCGTCAAGGATCAAGAGAAACGAATGGTGTCCATGGAGGCTCAGGTAAACCTGGCAAAGTGTTCAAGCTGCCTTTGACTGAAAACTAAATGTGGCTCCATCTGACACAGTCAACATGTTAACATTACCCTTATTTATCATCTTTAGATCAGGTATTGTGGAGAGGTGCTGTCCTGGATGGCAGAGTGCTTTGCTCAAAGTACACTCAAGTGTGGAAAAGAGGTTCCAAGAGCTCCAAGTGGGTCAAGTTCACCATAAAATAAGAAAATAATAGAGATTCTTCAGACTCAGATTCTCAGCTTCAGAGGACTAGTCTGTGAACATATTTTTAGTTTGCTCATACTGTGTGCATTTTAATTTAATTACACTCTGCAAGTACATTTTATGAACTATTTTTATAGATTGGTTTGGGTATGTAGGATTAAAATTTGATATCTGTTTTTAAGATTCAACATGTAGATTTTTTTTGGGTAAGAATCTGTTTAGTTTTCACAATTATCAAATACAACACATACACTATATTGCCAAAAGTATTGGTTCACATTTGAACTTGACATCCCATTCTTTAATCCATACGCTTTAATCTCACCTAGATTCAAATTTTGCAGCTTTTGCAACTTTTCCGTGAAGGTTTTCCACAAGGTTTGGGAGTGTGTGTTTATTGGTATTTTTGACCATTCCTCCCAGAAGTATTTGTGAGATCACACATAGAAGGCCTGACTCTCAGTCTCTGCTCTAATTCATCCCAAAACTTCAGGCCACTCAACTTCATCCACATGAAACTTTCTCATCTTCATGCACCTTACTTTGTGCACAGTCATGTGGGAACAAGAAGGAGCCACCCCCAAACTGTTCCCACAAACTTGGGAGCATGGAAATGTCCAAAATCTCTTGGTATGCTGAAGCAACAGCTGTGGTGCTGCTAAATCCTTGTTGCCACACCATATATTTCATACCAAAAAAGAAATAAATCATCATCACCATCGCATTTAACTTTAGCCCCCCCTCCATATTAAACTCTATGGATTAAGAATGGAACGACACTTAAGTATGTTTCACGGCAGGTGAGTGAATACTTTTGACAATACAGTGGTACCTCAACTTACGAAATTAACTCGTTTCATAAGTGGTTTTATATTGTGAATTTTTCATAAATAGTCGCATTTTACATGTTAACATTCTGATTCATTCCAAGGCCTCCAATACTACCCCTCAAACCCTTTGAAAATGATAAAGGTATACACATTGCACACATTTATTGGTCTCAGTGGGGAAATGAAATAATTAAACATGAAACCATTAAAATGAACCAGACATGTAATTAATTTCCATATCATTGTGCTTGTTTTAACAATGTTTGGTGAAATATCGATTGCATTTGATGACTTTTCATAACCTTCCTAAAATGCACAAGTCATACCACCTCAAAGTGGGTGATAGCATGACTCGTGAACATTTTTTTTTTTTGGGATGAACTATCCCATAGCGTAGATTCGGGACAGAGAGGGAAGTCAGTTCTTTCTTCACAAAGTCAAAGACTTTCCTCCGTCTGATCAAGTCAGCAGAAACTTCGGGGAAAAACATGACTCTGGTTGTCATAGAGTATATTTCCCATGGTTCTGGCTGCCGTCATGAGCCGTTTTGGAATTTCATTATTACCACTCTGGGACGCACACTTGAACGCCTCCCCACCTCAACATTATTAACACCAGCTCCACTGATTCTGTGCACCCTCTCAATAAGTACAGGTCTTGGAAATGATGTACACCAAGCACTTCAGGGACTCACCTTTCCAGAAAGGCGCATATATCAGACCAGGTGAAGATTAGAACGGCAGAATCCATTTTTCAAGTCGTCAACTTTTGACATCCTGTTGCACTTCTATTGACAACACAGTCCACTTCTTCTTTTTATTCGCACCTGGAATCACTTTCTTCGGGCTCACGATGGATAACAAATACGTACTGTAATAACGTTTCAATGAACACACTGGGAAAAACTCATCAAACAACAGTAACTCTGTGATGAACTAAGGTCAAAAGCTCATGAAAAGCATCATGGGTAGCTCCGTCATAGCCAATGGGATGCTACGTATAGTTGAATAGACAGGGAATATGGTGCAGTAACAGGCCGCCCCCTACAGGCACCAGGTAAAAACTTGGAAGTGCACATAAAAAGCATACACGTATAACACAGATAACATTACTCAAGTGTTTTCTTGGGACACAATGTGAAGACAGAGGTATAAACGAAGATAAAGTTTGCAAACAGAGCACAGACATATCATTGGAGGAGAATTTCAAGGACACATAAGGGAGACACAAGGAGCCCAAACAGCAACAGGGGCTTGAAGGAAGAATAAATTGACAAGGCGGGTGCACACAAGAAAAGACGGAACTGAAGGAGGCCCAGCAGCCAACTGCAAGATAAGCACAAGGTCAGGGGCAGAGAGGAGCAGGAAGAAATGTGACTGCTCTGTTTGTGGGAAAAACAAAAGTGTATATTTACGTACATTACATACAGTACGGTATTTATATCTCGGGGGTTTAGGTTTTGTTTCCTATTCAGAGACGAAAAATTGACGTAAATGATTTTCGTGACTTGGATTATTCGTTAGCTGGGTCGTTAAGTTGAGCAATGACTGTATAGTTTATAGTTTTACAGTGTTATTATTGCACCAAGTCCTGCAGAAATTGCACTTTTGAGTAAAGTGACATGTGTATTAAGAGCAGAACTACATAATTAAGGATACAATTGAGAAAAAAAGTAAATTGTTTGTCTTTAATGTCGTTTAATGTCTGTTTTGCAGTGTCTTTGACAGGCAGTAAGACCACTGATGTTCTTCAAAATCAACCAGAGAAAGAAGATAAAGAAGCAAGAGAAGAGCAACCAGGATATGGAGCTGCTAAGAAGTTCCCCTACATTGATGAATAGTGCATCAGAGCCAGTTGTGATGATATAGATTAGGGAGTTTGTTTTGTTTTATGAGAGTTTGAAGTATGTAATTGAGTCAAATGGGCACTGATTTGATTTGTAATTTTAAAAAATATATCATTTTTATGTCTCCTCGAATATTTAGCAGAGATGCAAAAAGTACTGAAAAAAGTTGAGTAAAAGTGTCATTACTTTGTTTAAATTCTACTCAGAGTAAAAGTACACATCAAAAAATGTACTTGAGTAAAAGTACTAAATTATTGAATTTAAAATGTAACTTGAGTACAAGTTACTTAATTACTTTCATTTATTTAATGCAAAAAAGGATAAGTCATGAAAAAAGTTCAGCACTAGTTGTTGTCAATTTTGAGGCGTATTAAATTAAAGTGCACGTCCACACTTAAAAAAAAGTCACAACCTGAACTGTATAGTACAAACATTTTTCAGTCCCATTGTCAAGCTGACAACATTACAAGAATAAATAAATTTAAACCAGAATTAAAGTAATCAAAAACACAAAATACACACAACATAAAGTGCCCACAGGATCTAAAAAATTTTAATTAAAAATTCCAACTATTCACAATAAAATGTCACAAGATTTAAAAATTCAGATGAACATGTCCACAAGGTCCAACTACACTGAATAAATTAGCAGAACTAAACAAAATTTAAAAGAATTGATTGCCTCAATTATTTTAAGTTGACGAACTTAAAAAATAAAATTTTGCAGAACTTAAAATTTTGATGACATGCAACTTATCTTCTGATAACAGGTGAATTAAAAATGCTCATTTAGCTCAACTCAAATATGTGCAGTTAATTTGACTCATAGTTTGTCTTGTCCAAGGACACTTTGACATGTGGACAGCCTCAAACCACTGACCCTTCAGTCATTGGACGACCCGCTCTACCAACTGAGCCACAGCCGCCCCTGAAAAAAATGACTGTTTTTTTGTGATATTAGTGGTTATTTGGAGTCCTTTAAAATTGTATTTCATCATCTACTACATCAGTTAAGTTTATTTTTTTCAATCATCCTTATTTGAAACAATAGAAATAACAGTAAATATCATTCTGAGCATTTAATGACTTAATTCCACTCAGTTGTACCTCATATGTTGTTAAGTTATATTCATTTATATCCACAATAGTTCCCTTTTACATAAAAATATTAGTTGGAAGTACTTAAAAAGAAGAACATGTTCCAACAACTTAATACATTTCAGTTAGTAGTACTATTTCTGAAACTTTGAGTATTCCCAACTTTATATATTTAATTATTCTGAACGTTTGGGTTTACAGTTCTGAGGAATTAAATTTTTTTCACAATCAGTCAAATGTAGTGAAATAAAATACTTGGGTCAAAATGTAAATGAGTAAAAACTACTCTGAAAATTACAAGTTATCCATAAAAATTAGTCAATTACAGTAATGTGAGTAAATGTCACTCATTACTTTCCACCCCTGACCTTTAGGATGTAGTTTAAGTAAACAGCTTGAATTATTTTCACTAAACTTCTGCAAAATAAAACACTGAATTTGAAGGTAACATTCATTAAAGACACAGACGTAATCAGTTTAATAATACTCGACAAGGTTCTACTAAAAGGAAATTTAACACCCAATGTCATTTGTGTCGTTAAAATCCCCTCACCCTCATCACATGTCTGGGTGTGTGATCATTTCTGTTGTTTTTGGCAGACAAGCAGAGCATTAATGAAATTAATTGCTTGCGTCTGTGTTTATAATTGGACCTCTGGACTATGCCATTGCTAATTTGTGCTGTTTTGGGAAAATCTGGCAAAAAAAAAAAAAAAAAAAAGTCTGACATTATTTCTATCCTGTCATGTTCCACCAGTTAAAAATGGATGAAAGCACAAACGTTTGATCACATCCAAATGGTTGTTATCTTGTCCTCAATCATTTTAAAATAAACCTGTAGATGATGAACACAGGGACATATTTTGGGGAAAAAAAAAACTGCTCACTCTGCTATTTTATGTTGTGTTGTAATAACCAGGGGTGCTGCTATGAATTGTGGGCCCCATGAAAGGTAAATGTTGTGGGACCATTCATAAAATATGTTATATTCTGGACATTGGTATGTGTTGTTGTGTTAGTTTTCTGTTCGTCTTCCTGTTTTTTTCTATCATTGAGTGTCTGGGCCTGTTCATTTGTGTTCACCTTTTACCTATTTTCATTGCATCTGATGCACATTAGCTATATATATATATATATATATATATATATATATATATATATATATATATATATATATATATATATATATATATATATATATATATATATATATATATATATATATATATATATATATGAGACCATGTAATTTCATGGTGATAGCTCAAGTATTCATTGAGTTATAGCATGATATGACACACACACACACACACACACACACACACAGACACTGATCTCTCCCAAATAATCTCTCCCAAACAATGTTGTGTGAGATTAATGAAAACATAACTTATAAATAATGACCACTCCAATTTTTGTAATTGTTTTAGTGCAAAAAAAAAAAAAACAGTATTTTTTTAATATATATAAATTATCCAAATGCAAAACAAGTTACATTTCATGAGGAAAATACGGGCAATTTTCACAGTATTTTGCCTCAGTCCATGTGTTTTACTAAAGTTACGAGTCTATTCTGAGAATGTAAAGAGTATAATGTACAGATATTTACACAAAAATGTAGGGAGTAAAAGTAAACAGTTGCCAGAAAAATAAATACTCAAGTAAAGTACAGATACCTAAAAAAAAATAACCTACATAAGTACAATAAAGGAAGTACTTCTACTTAGTTATTTCCACCTCAGGCTGTAGTGAATGTTTGTAGTGCTTTATAATAGCTTAGAACTATAATTTTAGTGTGATGTGCATCATTTACTCAATGTTTAAATACTTCATGTATAATAAAGACCTGGTTGAGAATATGAAACATCACCAATGTCTTACAGATTCAGGTGCAGATTGATTATTACTGCCCTCTAGTGACCACTGAGCAACATGACAGTTGGAAAAGTATGACTACACTAAGCATGACATACTGATGAAAAAAACTACAACTATTAACTATCATGCACAGGATGATAAGATTAGTACCTTCTAGAAACTAGTGTTCTAGAGCAGCACCACTCATGAGCTCTAGAAATATAGAGCATAGATTTACACTGAGGATATTGTTATAAAACCCTCCACCAAAATAAAACAGGAAGTGGACAGAAATATGAACAAAACTAACTAAAACCACAAAATAGAATATAATACACCTTTATTGGTCCCTTACAGTGAAATGCATTTGTTACAACTGCAGACTCAATGGTTCAGTAACAGACTGCCCCCTACAGGCGGAATGGAAAAATGACAGCGCACACTTAGCATTTAGCACAAAACATGTGACATTACTCAAGGTTCAATGAGCTGGGACAAAGAACCTAGAACTAACATGAATGGACTTTTTTCACAATAAGTGGAAATACATCAGAGGAGCGTAGTAACCAAACTTCCTGTTAAACGTCAAGACAATAGAAAGTTTATTGTAATATTAAGAGAGTATTTTCAAATTCCTGCAGAAATTTGCCACTTTTAACCTTTACAGATATTGGAAGAATCGTGTTGGAAAATTCACTAATGAAAAAAAAAATTGATAAAGACTAAAATTTTTTTTCATGAGGAAAAAGTATCAGCTACGTCCACAAATCATTAGTATGTCCACTTATACCTAGGACTAGTGTTATAGGGTATAAATGGACATTATAGAGGACATGGACTATTACACTATTGAATTACAAATGTTTTATGGCTGTACTATATCACATTAATATTTTTGTGAGGTGTCATGATCAGAGGTGGTAAAAGTACTTACATTCTGTACTAAAGTAGAAGTACACAGTTACGTATGTGAAAAATACTCTTTCTGGTAAAAGTAGAAGTACTGATTCAACTTCTCGACTTAAGTAAAAGTAAAACATTTTTTAAAAAAAGTCCAACTTCTCAATTGTAGTACAAAAGTAAAAAGTGAAGCTATTTTTTTTTTTTTTTGCCATGAATGCAATAACACTTATTTAACCAGGAAAAATCTGAAAAGTTTCAAAAGTATCTAAAGCAAAGCCTTTAAAAGTGAGTTACTGTGTAGAAATTGTGTTTGATCATGTTACAGTTACGCAGTTTTGTGGGCATGGGCAGGAAATGTAGGAAAAAATGAGGAGGAAAAAAAGTCACAAGTGAGATAAAACGTCATCATGAGAAAACGTCATTAATATGAGATTTTAAAAAATTTTAAGAGGAAAAAGTCAAAATCGTGAGATAAAAAGTCAGAATTATGTCATATAACTATAATATATAATGTCGCAGTTTCTCTCTTCCAGTAATTTTCCCTCTATTCTGAGAATGTAAAGAGTATAAAATGTAAAAATGTAGGAAGTAAAAGTAACAAGTTACTAGAAAAATAAATTCTCAAGTAAAGTACAAATACCTAAAAATTCTACTTAAGTACAGTAACAAAACAAAGTACTTTTACTTCATTATTTCCACCTCTGATCATGACCTTAATACTTTTACTTTCAGGTCAAATGAAACTGTTTATTACTGCATTGCAGTTACATGTTGAACAAATATGTCTCCAAAATCCATTTCCAGAGTTTTAAGGTTATTTCTAAAACTACATGTTCACACTTGCCATTCTTCCATGGAATCACAGGACACGTTTCACATGTGGATAGTGCGACCCCACGTGGCCATTTGATGGTGTTACAACAGTGGTTATAATAATTATATGCAATGTTCTGTGGTTTGTTTTGTTTTTCACTTTTTATCAGAGGTGGAAAGTAACTAAGTAAAAGTACTTTGTTATTGTACTTAAGTAGATTTTTTTTTTAGGTATCTGTAATTTACTTGAGTATTTATTATTCTGATAAGTTTTTACTTTTACTCCACACATTTTTGTATAAATATTTGTACTTTAAACTCTTTACATTCTCAGAATAGACTCATTATGTTTTAAAACTAGACAAATGTGACAGTATGAAAAAATAAATGGTTTCAGAGGGAAAATCACTGGAGGAGAGAAACTGTGATATTATATATTATAGTTATATGACTATTATCTTACATATTAACTCTCTACTAGAAAACACTCTGCTAGATAAATAAAAGTTGTACTATAACTCAATAATCTTCAGGTTATGAAATTAATATAGTTTGGTTAAAGATCCCATCTTTATATATATATTTTTTTTTATAAAACATGTCCCCAGTGTGACCCTCGGTAATTTCACAGTGGGTGACTGGGTTTTTTTTCTCTGACATAAAATCAGAAATGATGATCAAAGCATGTTGGGTGACATCTACCTCTGAATAGGAGTAAAAAAAAAAAAAAAGAGTGACAGATCACCATGGGCAATTACATGAACCAAAAACCACTGCTCTCTGATGTCAGGAGTTCATTTTGACAGTGAATTTGACCTCATGACACTGATCAAAGATGTTTAACTGTGTCATTTAGCTGAATATATAATCCTCCACTCATCCCCCTCCTCATGTGTGATGAGGTCAGGTTCAGCAAGGCCAAATCCTTAACTATAATTGTAAGTTCAAAACCTCCCAGTATCAAAAGCTCTCTCTCTCTCTTTGTGACAGTGGACAAAACTGCCACTAAGTTGATGGCAGTGTTAATCACTGCTAACAGTTTTATGTCTAAAATCGTCCTCTCATCTGTCTTGTGTTGAAGCACATGCTGGTCCGAGTGTGTGAGTTGAAATCTGCCTGATTCTGGACATACTATTTTAATCATTTCACATCCTCACGAAAAAAAAACAAAACAAAACAAAAAAACCTGCCTTTATTTTTGAGATGTTACCATTTTTATTTATTATTTACTCATTTTTGGGTGCAGATTTAAGCAACATTGGACTTTTGAATATTCAATTCAATTTCAGAGGAATTGTACATGGAGAGTGTGTGAGCAGGGAACTGTGGAGCTGCTCAGGAGTATTAGGCTCATTCTATTCTTACCGTTTCACCTCTGTTTTCCATGCCACACATAGGGGTAGGGGTGTGTTCAGCCGCATTTCAGAATCAGAATCAGAATCAGAATCGTTTTTATTCGCCAGATACATTTGAACATACATGGAATTCTATTCTGGCAGGTGGTGTCACTCTCAGAATAGAATTATAAAATATAAAAATATAAAAAAGTATGTACAAGAAAAAAAAAAAAAAAAAAAATATTCTATAATATAATAATATTCTGCAAAGTACACGAGGTAGTGCAAATAACGGTGCATTTTGTAATAAACTCCCCCAACACATTTTGTAATACATTTTGCCCCATTACATTATGTAATAAATTATTACATTTTGCAGCAGCAGGGCGCTTTGGTGGTGTGTCATTAAAACTCAAGGAGCTGTTTGGGAAACTTTCCATGTGGTTTATGTCTTGGTTGGTAATTAGATATATTAGACATGGACAATTTGAAATTACGAATATATTTTGGAAATAGAAATGTCTGTTGGTGTTGGAAGGTATACATAGATAGTAGCTCTCGAGGGCCAGGATTGGGCACCCCTGCTTTATAACACACCTGATTCAAATGACCAGCCTGTCATCAAGCTCTGCTGAAGACTGATAACAACCATCAGGTGTGTTAGAAGAGAGAAACATCTAAAACATTCAGGATAGTAGCTCTAGAAGACCAGCATTGCTGACATTGATTCACCACTAAATAAAGTTGGATTGATAACGGCATATAGAAATGGTTGGGGTATGTTAAAGTAATAATTGAGCATTAACAGAAACGTTGACTCCCGGAGCAAAAGTCGACTTAAACTTGGAGGAGTCGAAAAGTTGCATGTTACTCTTTCTCTCCCTCGGAGCATAAACACAGACAGTTAGACTTAAACCAGAGGAGACATGACTGCTGCAGGTAAAACAGGGCGTGGTGGGTCTGACAAAACAAAAGAGAGTGACAGACACATATTGCATGTGTGAAAATACTTCAGCTTAGATGGAAAAAAAATGGCACGGGCATCTGAAGAAGCATCCGCTAGCTAACCTGAGTGATATGAGCAGCATCCGCTAGCTAACCTGAGTGATATGAGCAGCATCCGCTAGCTAACCTGAGTGATATGAGCAGCATCAGCTAGCTAACCTGAGTGATATGAGCAGCATCTGCTAGCTAACCTGAATGATATGAGCAGCATCTGCTAGCTAACCTGAGTGATATGAGCGGCATCTGCTAGCTAACCTGAGTGATATGAGCAGCATCTGCTAGCTAACCTGAGTGATATGAGCGGCATCTGCTAGCTAACCTGAGTGATATGAGCAGCATCTGCTAGCTAACCTGAGTGATATGAGCAGCATCTGCTAGTTAACCTGAGTAATATGAGCAGCATCCGCTAGCTAACCTGAGTGATAAGAGCAGCAGTGCAGTGTGGTGTGGGTCTTGGCGGCCACTGAATTAAAATTTTTACACTTACTATAAAAAATGAGGACACATGACAGACGTCTGGACAGTCCAGTTCTAGAGCGGTCAGTCCAGACAAAATGTGGACATATGTTCACCCTACTGATGTTATGCAGTTAAATTGAACAGACAACTTTTTGCTAACATTAGCCTTTGTTTTGTTGGGGGTTAAAATGCTGATGCTTGTGTCTTGTCAGTGGACATTGTTACGTTGCAGTGAACTTTAATACAAGTTGCTCATTGTTCAACAGACGTGTGTCCATTTTCTTTCTCCGCTGACAATGTGATGACATCATCACAACCCGTCAACTCGACTTTGAATTTATTGACAGATACGTTGACTTACAAAAAACTGTCATTAATGCCCTCGGTCATAATATAGTTTTTTGGAAAAGGTTTTGGGTTTTTTGCAGTTTTTTTTTAACTTTTGACTCAATAACCCTCAGCTGTAATCTAAGCTTTTATTAACATTTTCATGATCAGTAAATTAAATACAGGAAAATATCAGACTTTTTATACTGATAAAATGCAAACAACAAACATAATGTTATTAATCAATGGTCATAAATTGATTAAGAAAGGTTAGGTATAGTGAAAATGTCATTTGGGAACTAACACAGGTGGGTCTAATTATGATTAAAACACTGACTCCATTAGGAACTTTTCTTTTATGTACAGTTAAATTACTGAATAAGTTTGACTTTAGGCCTGTATCGTGTAGCATTTCAGATGATAACTTTTATAAACAGGCAAACAACTGCAGTCTCCTTCCAGCGTGTTGTTATGGAGAGAACAGGTATCAAAACATGGAAAGTCGTGGCCAGTGACTTAGGTAATGGAAAAGAGGCGTACATGAAATGGGCTGTGACGAGTCTGTCAGCCTCATTCCTTCAGGCAAATCTATGGAGACTGAGCTCATAAAGGGGTAGTTCCAGAGGACATCTGTTATGTGTCTTCCAGGATGTGGTGAAATTATCATGTCCAGCATGACAACTGGCATCTGATGAAACATGTGGGTTAATGAGTTGCAGAAAGAACACACCAATCGTTACAGAATATGCACAAAAAGTCAAACGAAAAACCAAAAAAACCAAAACATATCTGAATATCTAAAATCATCAAAGAAACCTATCTGCTAAAACTACTACTGCTACATTTTTTTTGTTTTGTTTTGTTTCCATTCTTCACTGTTTTACTCATTAGCATGCCTTTATTTCCCTCAAATGTACTTTCCACTTCCTTTGCCAATGAGGATTTTTCCCTTGTTGCTCTTCAGCTGTGCACTCATTCTGGATTCACAACTAGAGCAGGGACAGGGGAACTGGTAGTAGAGCTAGCACTAGTGTAACGTGAATACAGGAAGATTTACAAAGCACATGCAGCTTTGAACAAATGAAAAAACAGTGAAAGGGTTAAAGCTCTCATCCAGAGGTACTAAAATGAAACTTCTTCATCCACTGCTACGTCATAGGGTGAGCGTGTTGGAACGTCTGTAGGTGCTGCTTTGTTGGAACTTAAAAGTAGAAGCTCGGATGCAAACATGCTCATTTTCCTGACAAGGCAAATATTTGTGCCAGCTCTCCTGGACTGCAGGATCCACTACCTCCTTCTTCTTACTTGTTTTTGTGTAGCATCATGGCCATATGGTAAGTACAACACAATGGTTGACAGGAGTTGTGATTACCACTGTTGTTACTGTGTATTCCTGTGGAGAAATATGTTGTTTTCTGTCCCCAGTATCTGCTTTCCTTTGGTTTGTTCTAACTTTTTTTTTTGCATCCCCCCACCCCCCACCCCAACAAAACAGCTGGGTCTGACTGACTAACTGTGGAGTTATTTTATGATGATGAGTCACTTCTGCTGTTTCAGTTCATTGCAGACTCTATTGTTAAGAAAGGTGCTGCGTGTCAATCCCACATTGTGCACAGCAAAGAAATGCACAGCTATGTGTCACATTAATATCTTCCAGGGTATGTAAGGGTATATGTAAGGGTATATGTATTCATACCACACAGTTGAAAACAGGTGTTTGGTTTGGTACAGCCCTATACAGAACAAATATAGTTTGTATGTGTTTTTGGTGCCACTGCATGTGCCACTATGGTTATATTATATTCATGTGGATATCTCTACGTGATTGGAGTAGTGAAGGGAAGACTCTTTAATATTTATGATACTTGTTCATGATTCCTGCTCTTGTGACCATGTGCATATCATGCGGAGGTGACGGTAGAAAAATGACTTGAGGTCAAACAACAGAGTTTACCGGTACTTCCACATACATGTCCATGACGCAGTGATGAGGCATCTCTGATTGGCTCAGAATGTGAGAAGGAATACTCCCCCATCCCCTCTTGCTCTGTGTCTGTTTACCATCCCAGAGTAGCATCTAGCTAGGTTTCGTGCTGTCGCTTGTTTTGAAAATGTGCAGGAAAAAAAGCAAGGCTTTATTTCCACAGAGAGCACATGAACCAGTTTGATCCACCATTTTTTTCAAGTTTGTGCAGTAGCTACTGTGGCACCGTCTTCTCTTGTAGATGCTAATGCTTAATGCTGCTTCAGATTTGCTGCAATCGAGGACGGCCTTAACCCCACGTGGGTGATGCTAATGTCTCCGAAGCTAATGTTAATAAAAAAACAGGGTGACTGTTGAAATGATCTACTGAGACAATAATGAACAATGTGTTTTCAGTCTGTTTTTCATTTGAGGAGTCATATCCTCTGGTTTTTCTACAGTTCCCCCTGGAGACGACTGTCCAAGTTCTCAGTGGAGTGCCATGTGTCGTCCATGTTGTGAGTACCAGCTGATCCAGTGTCGCTGCCCCTCAAAGGGTTCCAAGGTGGGCTACACGGTACCTTGTTGTCGCAATGCCCTGGATCAATGTGACCCCTGTATCTTTCATCCAGGTACCTGTACACCAACACTGAAAACCATCGCACTCATTTGCGCACTCATTTGCTCACTGCCTCAATTTCAAAAAAGGACATGTAGACTTTTTTTCTGGTGTATTTTAACCTCTTACCAGCCTGGGATGTTGATGATGCTGTATTATAGAAGCTATCAGTGGTGCGCGTGTCGATGTATAAACAAGTAGTTGCTGGTGTGGGACCATTCAGTTTGTCACCTCCATAACTTCCCTTGTCATCATAACCAAGACATTTCAGTCACCAACACGGACTCTGGCTGATCTACCCCCAGGTTTTTTTTTGTTTTGTTTTTTGTTTTTTTGTCCGCATTTGTTGTCATTGTTAACACCACAGAGGGGGAGTTAACATTGGTTGAGATCAATGCATATTTTAGTCTTGCAGCCAAATATTTTAATATTTAGTGCCTGTGTGTGACCATCAACGGTCCTCCCTGAAAGCTGAGCAGGCATCCTTTATTAGAACTCTCTATTATAAGCCATCATAACCCAGACATTTCAGTCACCACCACGGACTCTGGCTAATCTACCCCCAGGTTTTGTGTTCTGTCTGTGTCTTTGTCATTATTTTGGTTCTGCTGTTATTAAATCTTTTCTCCCTTCAGCACTCTCCACCTCACCTATCATGACAATTTTTGGTTGAATGGGACATTGCAGTACAGACATCATTACTCAGAAATAGGGTTCAAGGTGAACCTGCAGAGTTGAAATAATGAAGAATTCAGACCCAAGCAGAGCTGTTACAGTTCATGTAGACCACAGAAATTTTTTTTAAAATGCATTATTCTGTTAAAAAAAAGCAAAACATCACTCCTTTAAGATATAAGATAAAAACAAGCTTCATGAGCGAGTTGAATTATTAGCACCAATGGTTCATTATACTCTTTCTCCAACTCTTCTAGGCTGCAGTCTGTTTGAGAATTGTAAATCTTGCCA
>CM035785.1:36894675-37112175 GCA_020466265.1 Siphamia tubifer
TTATTTTTTTTGTTTTTTTACCCCCTTTCCAGTCGTGTGATTTCCTCTCATGGTGTTTTTTTCTCTCTTCATTTTTCATGACCTGAGGCAAAATTACCACTTGGATACTTTGCAGTCATATGCTGTCAGCTGGATGCACACACAAAGGAAAAATACGAGTCCTTGTACAATTAATGACGTCAGTAAAACTTGTTTTGAGCAAAGCATTTAAATGAAATCTTCACTGAGGGGGGTTGTGTTAGCAACTGGTTCATACTAAAATTAGGATTAGAATTCAGTTATTTTATTTATTTCATCTTCCACCTGCCAGCATGTATATTAGAATATTAAAGATGTTATGTGTAGCATTATTAGTAAAAAACTTCAAGAGCCATAACACAACATATTAATGCTACCACCAGGTGTGCATCTAAAACATGCAGGATAGTAACTGTGGAGGACCAGCACTGAGCACCCCTGCAATAATACATAAATAATGTCACCTCCAAACTTATCACTATATTTTAGAGTGAAAAAAGTTCAATTAAACAATGAAAATGTTTCCATTGGCAAACTATCATTTCAAAGAAAGTGAATAACATGTACAACACGGGTGTCAAACTGCGGTCCTCGAGGGCCGGTGTCCTGCATGTTTTAGATGTTTCCCTCTTCCATTACACCTGGAGGCCATTGCATCATTATCAGTCTGATGAGGAGCTGATTATTAACTCTTTTAAGTGTCAGTGCTGATACGTTCTGAATTGATGATTTAGTTTAAATATTCAGAAAAATTCAACCATTTTCCTTTTAGTTTTGTGCATGGACAAGGTGCCAAAAAGCAAGAGTTTTTTTTTAAATTTATTTATTTTATTTAAAAATTTTTAAAGGCAAAATTAAAATTGCTGGGACCAAATTTCAATAGTAGTTTTCTTTCTACATTATTTGTCATTTTGTAAATATTTATTAGTTTTTGTCGCTCTTTTTGTTTATTTTTCTACATTTTACTTTTATTATTGTAGTATTTTTCTTTGATTTTCTGCCATTTGTGTCTAACTTTGCTCATGTTACCAATTATTTTGTTAGTTCCCAGGAGTTAAAGGGTTAAACTGAATCACATGGAAGAGGGAAATATCTAAAACATGCAGGACACCAGCCCTCGAGGACTGGAGTTTGACACCTGTGATGTACAAAGTAAAAGAATGAGCGGTTATTCGCCCCACTGTGTGTTTGGAGGATACAATGTGTTCACAGATGTCATTCTCATCAAATGCAACTAGTTGTGTATTTCCACTCACATCTGTAGATCCTTTCAGATGCAGTGAAAATGAGTCGCCACGTTTCCCCACAATTTGTTCGACAATGTCTGTGCTCATGTTATCTATTCTGCAGCAAACAGTGTCATTAGACAGAGGCTCAGTTTTTAATGTATCCACTGATTTTTTTTTTTTTTCATGCAGCATAGCTTCGACTAATACAACAGCGGCAGGGAACAATAGGTCTTCTGCTATGGTGAACAGAATGAGCAAAGACACTACATAAGAATCCTCCAGGGCTTTGGCTGATGCAGTGGAAGCTTTTCATATTGTGGATTGGGATGACTGAAGTCACACAGTTTTCTGCTGAAGAACTCTGGTGTCTTACCAACGTGATGCTGCTGGAGATGTGGCGGCTTCATGCTAGCGTTGGCTAATTTTTTCCCACAAAAAAACCCACAGTGTCTGGGGTGGATCAGAGCCCATGGATGTAAATCCCATTAAAACGGGGGGGGGGGGGGGCAATACTGAATATACAATTCAGTGCATTAACACACATTTATATATTATCAAATGTTTTACAAAATAATTTCTCCCAAGACTTATTAGGATGAAGATACTGAAATTTTAAAAGAATTTTAAATGGAGGTACTTCTATCTACCCCCATTTGAGAACTACTGTTCTACAACATTAATTCACCAGTTAAACCCATCAAGTTTGATAAATGACAGTGGGTATGTTCCGTTAATGACATTTCACAGAAAAAAAAAGAACTTTTTCTTCAGTTTTCTTTGTATTTAATGTCGTCACTGTCAACGTTAATCTGAGCTTGTATAAACATCTACATGATCAGTGAACTAAATATATGAAAATACATGATGTTATCTGGGGGGGGGGCAGAATACAGAGGATAATGTCATAATAAACAGTGATAAGTCACTTAAGAAAAGTTAAATATAGAGAAAAAAATATTTTTGGAATGGCCATTAAAGTAGCACAAGGTGTTGTGTTTGTGTTGTCATCTATTACACAAAACTATAACGACCTTTTTTTTCCATAACTTGAGAGAAGTGAATAAAAAAAAACCCAAAAAAACCAGTTGACCGGCATTCACAAAGGCTGTGTCCCAAAATCACTCCCTACCCCCTACTGCCTACATAGGGAAATAAATGTAGTGCGCGATATAGTGAACTCAATTGAAAACATTACTACGGCGCTGTTTAATCGCGTCATCACCATCGAACAATTAAAACGTAACAGTGACGTCTCTCACAAAATTAAAAGGCTTTTTTTTTGTTTTTCCCTTCTGTGCAATAAAATAAAAAAGATACGTTTAGCTCATGACTGTTTTACTGTAATTAACTGTCAAAAAACTCTTTTCTCACGTCTGTCAGAGTTAGTTAGAAAGTTAACTTTACATACTGAATGTTTTATGTTTTTACTGTCATGTTTTATACACTGAATTTCATGTTGTATGTCTTTATTGTTATGTTATAATTTATGTCCAGGATCCTTCTGACTATCATTGGAAATTAGCCTTTTGGCTAAAAATGGATGCATTTACATTTTCCTTCTCTAGAAAACCTTTATTAATGTACATAGTCCCTCTATAATAAATAAAGGTTAATAATGTTTACCATGACTGAACAGCTGTAGCTGCAGATATGCCCTCCAATTTCAGTCTGTCCCTGTTTCTTTTAATCATAAATCTCTCCGTCCTTCGGCCATTTTTCGACTTGTGCAATGCATGATGGGATATAGTGCTTTAATTAGTGACCAACGATGTCCACTACATTTTGTGGTGGATAACTCTTTTTCTGTAACACTGTAATAACAACTCTGTTTTAATAGAAATGTAGTAGAAATTAAAGCTGCAAGCAGCATTGGATCGGGACCTCGACTTTACGCGTGGATTTCGTCCCATGCCATAACATGTTATAACCCTCATATCTAAAAATGAGCAAATTATACTCCATAATATGGAATTTTCATCAAAGTTTCAGTCAAAGCAGCTCCTGTGCTGGAGCCATTCACACAGAGTTGTGCCAAATATGGACAGGAAGGGGGCGTGGCCGGAGCACTGCATGTATGTGTAGAGCAGGGTGAGAGTGTTAGCCAATCAGCTGTCAGCTTTAGAGGGTGTGGCTGTATCCAGGCAGAAAGTCAGTAATTTTTTTCATTTTATAAAATTTTTCTTGAGGTGCGTGCCGAGATAGCTGAGTTTTCGAGCATGTTTAGGGGGTCAAAATCCAGTTTAAAGTGACGGAGACAAAATAATAATAATATAAAAACGAACGAAATACAATAGGGACTCGACCCTGCGTGCTCGGTCCCTAATAAAGATAAATTAGTGGTTGGTTAAGTAGCCACTTCAAACCTGTCAGCTTAGAAATTTCTAGAAATAATATTCCTATTGTAAAACCAGTAAATGACTGCATTTTCTTACAACACACAAACATCTTTGCAGTTTTTATATATAAAGGTGGATTTTGTTTGTGTGAAAAGTAATGACCATTGTTTTGTGTGTAGCATGTGGAGCGGTTTTCCAGCGAGCGCAGGGTCACATAGCCCTGGAGAGTTATCCCACCAACGCCCGGTGTGAATGGAGACTGCATGTAGAGAAGGGAAACAGCATTGAGCTCAGGTGGGTCACTTTACCACACGTCTGATATAATGCCAAGTTTTTAAACATGAGCAGGAAAGACCCAAGCTTCAAGGTTTATCCACCTGAGTGACTGTGAGTGCTTGTTTTCTGGACTGCAATGAAACAGAAAAATAATATCTAGTTCGTCAACACTCAACACTTACCAATAGAAAAAAAATCTAAAGCAAATGACAGGTTTTACTTAAAGGAATTCTGAGGCTAATTGAACGCATTGAAAACAGAGAAGACTAACTGTTTTTTGGGGAATATACTGCCTTGTTATGATCTCAAATTGCCTACACATGGGTTCACCTCAGCATCATTCTGTCACCTGTTGTTTAGGCCATAACACAACCCTGCATGAGTCCACATCGTTATCACTAGTTTATTTTTACTGGATAGAAAAATTAGATTAACTCCCATGCCACCAATATATTTAACCTGCTGCCCCCAAGTATAAAGCACCCCAGCCACCTGAGAAAATCATCCAACCATCATAACTAAAATGTTATCTTAGTTCTTTCAAAAGGTTTATGAGTGACGCAATTCATTTTATCTCATAAAGAGATAAGTAATAGGGGTGGGAGAAAAAAATCGATCCACATATGTATCGTGATTTTTTAGTTTTCCAATTTTTAAATCGATTTATTTATTTTTTTTGTTCTAAAATAATTTTTTCCCCATATTTAAATGATTCACTTTAAGCCGGGTGGGGAAAAAACAACCACATGTAAATACCGTAGACGACTGTATGAGTCACTCAGATGTATAATATGCGTCATGGAATACACAGAAATCACCTTAGTGAAGGCACACAGATGACAGCTAGCTTATTATTGTATTAGCTTCAACAACACACCAGCGTTAAACAGCATTAACTTATGCGCAGATAAACAATACACTATGCTAATATCTATTCCAATTGTATTATGTTATTAATCTCACCTTGTGTTATTTACACACAGTAATAAACCAGGAGTATATGAATTAGAGTTGGGAAAAAGAGAGTTGCTTAGCAACAACATAGTGGCTAATTCTAAACACAGAGTTTGGTGCGTTCAGGACCGTCGTAACATCTCTGGCGCGTTCAACAGCGCAAGATATCTGAAAACTTAGAGAAAATGAGTCTTTCCTGAATAAATATAGTTAAACAATCCACAACAATTAAAGTGTGTGGTCTTTCTAACAGAAGGGAAGAGTAGAGCTGTACATGTGCACTTTAAAGTACACTTTATTATGAGGTATGTTCATTTAAAGGCTTCTATTTGTGTCGTGTGCAGATAAATATAATAGTTTACTTCCGAAAGTCAGGTTCAAATATATTACAGCTGAATAAATCTGAACTGACTCACACATGATGTGAATTTTTTGGGAAATATGGCTCCTGATATGATCTGTAGGCATCATCATTCAGGTTTTTTACGTGGTCTGGTGTTAAAAAGGCAAGCGAAAAAATTAAAAAATCACAATTTAAATAGAATCGGCACGCAAAAAATCGCAAAAGAATCGAATTGACATAAAAGCATCTCATCCCAGCCCTAATAAGTAATGTTTAATTTTCATATTGTATTGATAAAAAACATAGTAAACAAAGTCCAAGATAAGGAATGTACAGTACGTTAGTGTGGAGCTCTATATAAATATGAATTTTATATAAAAACTGCACAGACAGCTTTTTGGGTTTGCATATCTTCTCTGTGTGGACACTTCTTGTCAAGGCATCATTCTGAGGACAGGGTATTTTAAAGCAGTGATTCCCAACCTTTTTTTGTTTGTGACCCCAGTTTAATGTCGCAAGTTTCGGTTGATGTGTATATGTTCATACATGATCTGTGTCAACTGGAGAACATCAACCAAATGATGTGTCTTCAGATTTTTATTTAGTTATTCAGACCTAATAAATTACAGGAGATTACCAGGAGAAATTACAAAACAGGAGGAGGGGGGGTGGGGGTCCGAAATACGGGAGAGTCCTAGGAAAAATGGGAGTGTGAGCAGCAGTGCTATGACGACCACATACTCTGAGGTGGGTACTATCACGTAATGAAAATAGTTTCCAGGAATAGTACCTGGTACCTGAGTCAGCTTGAGGCGAGACGGTGCTACGTAATGGAAATGTGGTATTGTACTAGTGTCTGCTGCATGACGTCAGCGAGCTGTCCGTCACAGCCCAGATATTCAGACAATACGAGTATGCGTCACTACCAGTGCTAGAACAGCCTGTGAACAGACTGTTTGAGTCATTTTTCCTCCTTACTTCTATGACTGACTGACGGAGCAGTGTCTAAGAACTTAATATATTTCTAACTTTCTGTTAATTGGTTTTTAATGGGGTTATTTTTTTACATTCAAAAGTCAAACGCAGGTAAACATGTGGAACAATCCCCCCCCCCCCCCCCCCCCTTCCTGCAGCACAGAAGAAGAAGGGAAGACAAAAATTAACAAATAAATAAACAGTAAAGTAGAAGTACAAGAAAATACTACTTTAAATATTACAAATAAAATGTAAATAAAATAGGCTAAATAAATAATTGGAATAAATCAAAACTGCTCAGACACACTGATTCTGTGTCGGACAATTCTCAGTCAAGAGAGAGAGGAGAAAACTTTTCAGACACTACTAGGGTGCTGTTTATACACACACGCACACGCACACACACACACACACACACACACACACACACACTACTTTTCTCATTTACACCGTTTCCCTTCCGTTTGCTCCGTTTCTCTTTTGACCGGCAGACATGTTCATCACAGTCATCTTGGGTGGACACTAGACAACTGTCAAAGCAGGGGTGTCAAACATATGGCTCAGGGGCCAAAACCGGCCCGCCAAAGGATCCATTTCGGACCCTGGGTTGAATTTGTGACACTGAAAATATTAACAAAGATGTTTATTTCATTTTATGTCAATTCAATCTAAAGTGGATCAGAGCAGTATAATACTATCATAATAACCAAAAATTAAGCTAAAAAAAAGCAAATTTTTGTCTTTGCTTTAGTGTAATTTTTTTTTTTTTTTTAAATTACAGTTACGAAAAATGTTTTTAAAAATGTTTTAAGAGAAATATGTGGAATTTTTTATTTGTAGATCCACTGTGATCTGTAAGTTGTGTTGCATATGTATAAATGATAAAATAAGGTGTAATATTGTCAAAGTCACATTTGTTTTTCTTAAGAATTTTCAGATTGTTCATATTTATTCCTTTTATGTTCAAGTGCAGTTCATAAATGAAAAAAAATCATAGTGGAATTTGATGTTTTTTCCTCAAAAAATGGAGTTGACATCATTTATTAGTTCTTATCCTTTTATTTATATTAGACTGGTCTGGCCCAGTTTAGACCATATTGAGCTGAATGTGGACCCTGAACAAAAATGAGTTTGACACCCCTGTGTTAAAGACTTATTCTTGAAAAAAAAAAAAAAAAAGAAAAAAAAGGCTTATTCTTGCCATAGTTTTGTTATTTTACAAACTTAAAGCCACTATACACCTTAGATCCACCAGACTGTGCTGTCAAACTGAGTGCTGTGCGCTGACTTCCTCACTATATTGCATCGTGCATGGAAGACCATCCTCCGACGTCAGGGTGACGTCACCACAATGTTTTTGCACCAAATTAATTTTTTTTTTCTTCCCAGTGTTGAAAATTAATGTGAAAGGTACTGTGTCAATTATATTTTAATGTTATTTATGTACCCATGGTTGTGTAAAATGTTATGTTGTATGAGAGATATGACCTAATTGGTGGTTAATTAACTGAGGGGGAGGAGCTTCAGGATTTAAAAAGTGGGCATCTTTCCATAAGCAGAGTCATTGGAGTGTATTACAAGGAAGGTAACAGAGCGAAAAATATCTTTAATTGAAGAAAAATTATTTCTTTTTTTTTTTTTTTTTACTATTTATTATTTTTTACTGCTAGGCTTTCAAAGAGCACACTTAATCACTTAAAAATTATTTTTGACTATCCCATATATTTGTTTTTTGTTTAAGTTGAAGAACCCCGTCACAGTCTCACACAAATTTAAAATGATTTTTAATTGTTTTTACTGGATCACGACTGTTTTACTGTTATTAACTGTTATACAACTCTCGTGTGGCGCCTGTCATCCAACAGAGTTAATGTTTACCTTTAACAGCTGTAACTCTGCCAGTATGTCATCCAATCTCAATCTGTCCGTGTTTCTTTCAATCATAAATCTCCCTGTCCTTTGGCCATTTTTCAATTTGTGCAATGCATGATGGGATATAGTGCTTTGGTTAGTGACCATCGATGTCCACTACATTTCCCAGTGGATTGTGGGATATATTGAGTGACAAAATGGCGTGTTCCCTACAGTATGTAGTGCTCTATATACTGTGGGGGTTGCGGACACAGCCCATGTATTTTCAAATGTGTTTGAAGCTCTAGCCAAAGTCAGTCAATTTTATTTTTTTTTTTCAGTTTAAGAAAATAGAGAATGTCCTTGATCCATTTTGAGAAGGTTGGTGTAAATGAGGATTTTCACTTTAACAATACAATCATCCTGGCCAATAAAGATGTAAATGCAATCACATCCTTATTAAGAGGACATTTTAAATGCAGCAGGCACAACACAAAACCAAACAAAACACTAACAAACATTAGCAACAATTTCCTGTTACTGGTTTATCTCATAACAGGCAGCTACAAAACATGTGTGTGTAATTTCATTTGCATGGACTTTATAATGGAAATGCTAGTATTATATGTCATAACAATGAAAATTCACTGCTTCCATCCGATCATCTTCAGCACACATGCACAAAAATCCAATCTGGACATCTTGAGACAAAAGAAAAAAACAAAATAAAAAGGATGTGTTAGAAATATTAAGAGCTTGTTACAGTGTTCAAACCAGACATTAAGAGGAAAAGCAAAAGCTCTTAAAATATCCTCCACTAGACATTCTAGGCAAATTCTATACATAGATGAAGCTTTTATCAGATCGTGAATCTTTGAATGACTGTCTATATTTACAACATACTACAATGGGTTTCATTAGTGACCTTTGCACTAATGCGTATCAGGCATGTGGAAAGATGTAGGTGGCATTTGTGTGGACGGTTTTATGTGTGTAGTCTTTTCATTGTACAGCAGAGTGATGTATAAAGCTATTAAAGGCTCCAGACCTTGTGAGCTGACATATATCCTTCTGTAAAGTAATTTGTCATGTATTTCACCATGATTCACTACGGCATGTTTCATATCTCAATTAATTTGCCAGTGATTTGCTGCCTTTATCTAAGTCGGTATAGTCACCCCTGGTCTGTAGAGTTTTATTTTCTATTATTTAACATTTGCATCCATAGACCTTTTACTGCTAAACTATTCATGTTAATAATTATGGTTAATAATCACACAAGGTGTTTCATATTTAGCCTACATTATTCATAGAGAAAAGATATCCCTACCATCAAACTTTGGTTTTTTTTAGTATCATTGACCTAACTAGGTTTTTTTTTTTTTTTTTAAGTTTTTAAAGATTTGAATAGATTTCTATCCTGAAGCAGAGGTCTATAGTTACAGTGTCTTGTGGGAATATTGCCTTTTAATATATTACTGATTAAAAAATTATCTGAAATTTTTTAGAAAAAAAGATGATAAAGTCATGAAGAACTGGATTTAATATAATATAATATAATATAATATAATATAATATAATATAATATAATATAATATAATATAATATAATATAATATAATATAATATAATATAATGTAATATAATATAATATAATATAACGTAATGTAATGTAATGTAATGTAATATAATGTAATATAATATAATTAATATAATATAATATAATATAATGTAATATAATATAATATAATATAATATAATATAATATAATATAATATAATATAATATAATATAATATAATATAATATAATATAATATAATATAATATAATATAGCGTAATGTAATGTAATGTAATATAATGTAATATAATATAATTAATATACTCACACACTCGCATTCATCATCTGAACCTGCTTTATCCTCACTAGGGTCACTGGGGGACTAATCCAGCTACAATGGGTGAAGGCGGGGTACACCCTGTATGAGACGCCAATTCATCTCAGGGCTGAACAAAAATAGACAATCAGGAAATGTATATATTATATTATATCATATCATATCATATCATATCATATCATATCATATCATATTATATTATATTATATTATATTATATTATATTATATTATATTATATTATATTATATTATATTATATTATATTATATTATATAACGGCAAGTTGTAATAGAAGCTCTCTTTGGTTTTACAGGTTTTCGCTGCTCAGTCTGGAGGCTGACCATTCCTGTCGTTACGACTACATTGAGGTGCGTGATGGGGAGGATCTGAGCTCTCCTGTGATTGGTCGGTATTGTGGGGATCGGATACCTCCTCCAATAAAAAGCTCTGGGAACAACTTGCATGTCTTGTTCACCTCTGATGGCTACAACAACTTTGACGGCTTTGTTCTCACTTTCCAGGAGAGTTCAGGCAGGTATAATTAGTGTTAACATTGTAAGTTGTACTAGGTCATCATTACATACGGTACATAATAGATGTTATTCAATCAATTAATCAATTAGGGCTGCAACTCACGTCTATTTTAATAGTTGACTAGTCACCGACTACGGTTAGTCGACTAGTCAGATTTTTTTCTTAAATTTAACATGAAGTTGATTTAATCATGTGGCAAAAGATAATAAATACAAGAAAGATGAGTACAATGTTTTATTGAACATCAAAAACCAGTTGGTCACAGTGCTGGGTGTGCACATCTGCCTCGTCTGCAGGAAGGGCTCCATGGCAGAGCATGAAATGGGCCTTGAATGTCAGACCCGAACGGACCCAGGTCTGATTCAAATAATAAAAATGATTCGATCCAATTCAGTCAATACATCTACATTTGTCATCCTCCCACTGATTTAACATGACTTTAAATGTATTAAAAGAGACTAGTTCCTTCAGTTTAATGACCTTCTGTAGGTTGTTTCAGGCGGTGTGAGCAGAATATTTAAGAGCTTTCTTTCCCGGTTCTGTTTTGACTTTTGAGTTAATGATGTGTTTTACTGAAAAAGTCACTTTTTTTTTTTACCTTTTTTCTAAGTTTTTGATACAATAACCCTTAAATTTAATGTAAGCTTTTATGAACATCTATATGATCAGTGTAGTGAATATAAGAAAATAATTGATTTTCATTGAAAAGAAGCAAAGTACTGAGGATTATTTGATAATAAATGGTGTTAAATCACTTAGGAAATGTTAATTATAGAAGGAAAAAGAAATTGGGAACTGTCAGTGGGTGTTTATGGGATAAATAAAATGATGCCAAAGTGTGTTATGGTGCATGCATGTCATAATACTGGATCTTTTTGCAATATTCACACACAAAAAAAGTATCTGTGATAAACATACACTTTCTGAAAATGTGAACTGTACACTGTGAAAAGTAATTATAGTTTTAGGTAGACTAATGCGGAGGTGTTTCTGTAGGTTTAGTGTCGCATTACCCCTGGAGAGTTAATGCCTGATGTGAATGGAGATTACCTGTGGAGAGGGGAAAGGCATGCTGACACTGTTATCAAAGATGTAATAGATATACAGTAACATACAGATGGTAATTTGTCCCTCCATGAAATATGCCACACTCTGTTTTTCATCCTACACTATTTTATCTTTTTTGTCGGTGCATGTGATCATGTGCACACAGGCCAGTGATGAGTCACTTTCTGACAGTTGTATCAAAGTCAAAGTATCTTTATTTGTCTCCCTTAGGAGAAATTTGTCTCAGACAGATGCATCTGCTACAGACAGGACATTCCACTCACCCTCCCACCCACTACATTCATACCCACAATATACAGTATAGAGTACCTAAAATACATTAATAAAAATAGCAGTGGTGCAGTGGTTAGCACTCGTGTCTCACAGTAAGAAGGACCCTGGTTCTATTCCCACACCAGACCTTTCTGTGTGGAGTTTGCATGTTGTCCTCAGGTCTGCGTGGGTTTTCTCCAGGTACTACGGTTTCCAGGATTAGCCCACCAGTGACCCCTACGACCCTAGTGAGGACAAAGAGGGTTCAGATGACGAGACGAGACAAATGTGACCGTATGAAAAATCTGAAATTGTGACTTACTATATCATAATTTTGGACTTTGTATCTCGTAATTTTTACTTTTTAATTTCATAATGAAATCAAATCTCTCTCTCTCTCTCTCTCTCTATAAATAAATAAATAAATATATATATATATATATATATATATATATATATATATATATATATATATATATATATATATATATATATATATATATATATATATATATATATATATATATATATATATATATATATATATACATATATATATATATATATATATACACATAATTAATTGGTTGATCTAAATTGTCCATAGTTGTGAATGTGACAGTGATTGTTTGTCTATAGATGTTCAGCCCTGTGATGAACTGGAGACTCATACAGGCTGTACCCTACCTTCGCCCATTGTAGCTGTATTAGGCCCCCAGTGACCCCTGTGACCCCTTCAGATGACGAGATCATAATATACATATACAGTGTGTGCGTGTGTAACAAGTAAAACTTGTAAAAAGATTTCCAAGAAATATTATGTAATGTAGAAGAAAAGAGGTATCCCACACACTGCGCATTCAACTTGCAAGAAACTTTAAAATAACATAGCAACGTTTCAGTCTTCTTTATCTTTTTCAAAAAAAAGATTAAAAAACCTCCTCTGCACCTGTCCCTTGAAGACTTCTTAGGTGTGCACCAGCCTACATATGTTGTTTTCAAAGATCAATTGTTTAAAAAGAAGTTCTTATATCTCACTGAAAAGTTACTCTTCATGTAATAATGTCTTATTTTAAGTGTGATGAAATAGTTTCAGCCGAACTGAGAAAAATGCAGTTTTTGCAGTGTAATACAATTCAAATGAGATAAATAAATATAATAAATATAAATTGTTTGCCAATTCAACGGACACATAAAACATAACACATGTTTCAAGACCCCACCATGTCTCTAACGTTCCTGTCCATTCAGTACCATTTGTTTATTAGTGAGTGTGATTGACAGTGGGATGAACCAATGCTTGTATCTGTTGACACTATACCTCCTTACCCAGTTAAATAAAACATTCTCTATTTAATATATGTGATATTTCTGCTAAAATAAGATAAGATAGTACTTTACTGTCATCATCCAATTGTACAACGAAATGTGTCCTTTGCATTTAAGCCATCCTTGTAAGGAGCGGTGGGCAGCCATGGGTGGCGCGTGGGGACCCATCTCCAAATGTGGAACTAGGCTCATGGTCAGTTACCTGGCTGATTTTTTTTTACCCTAACAAACATGTTTTTTGGGTGATGGAGGAAACCGAAGCACCTGAAGGAAACCCATCCAGACACTGGGAGAGAAACATGTAAACTCCACACAGAAAGGCCCACACGGTCCGAGAATCTAAACCAGGTCTTCTTGCTGTGAGGGAATAGTGTTAATGGCTCCACCACCGTGCTGCCAAATATTGTTTGCCTGTTTAAAAAATTATCCTTGGAAGAGGTCTGGAAGAGATGTTATTAATTTTTATTAAATGCAAGATCTGAGCCTTTGATTTAACTTAACTTAACTTAACTTAACTTAACTTAACTTAACTTAACTTAACTTAACTTAACTTAACTTAACTTAACTTAACTTAATCCATATGACGGCACAGACTCAATGGTAGCTCTGTTATGGAGAAAATCAACATGATCTTAGTGCAGACACAAAACACCCTGAGCCCACCTAAAAACTGAAGGCACTGGCGGATGACACTGGTGACACTGGTCACATGTGTGTGCCAGCTGAGGTCACAATCTATATGGACTCCTAGATATTCATAAGAGTGGCCCAGTTTGATATTCCGACCATGTATGGACACAGAATTCCGACGCGTATTATCCGTCTCTCACCATATGCCCTCCATTAATCTTCCATTAATCCATATTCTTTTATTTAGCTCCCATTCTCATACCTAAATACTTGGGTTTTCTCAGCAATATATAGGAATTATTGGGTTTAGTTGTTTTAATTAATTTAGCAGAATCTACCTTTAAGAGGAAATGGTGATCTAAATGTTAGACGCCCTGAAGGTTTAAAATACATCCCAATAGGAGCGGAAGGATTATTGTGGGTATTGAAAAGGATTCTGCTTACATACACACCACTATCATATGAGGTTTTATTATCTCCTCATTTATATTCAGGAAATGACATTTTTGTGGACCTTCGAGCAGTCTGACTCTCAGTATATGATGGTTAGTGGGTACTGCCTGTATCTAGTTTTGACAATTACTCTTGTCTTTAGTGTTGTCTACCATGAGCTGACATACTCATATGAACTGTACGTGTTGGGAAACCAGCATCTAAATATGTTTCATTATTTTATCACTAAAATACAAAAGTCACCAGTTTAGTTTAACATGAAAGGCTTATACAAATGAATATTTCAGGCCACACCTCAGTAAATGCATACACTGCAAAAATCTATATCTTACCAAGTAATTTTTTTTAATTTCTTGTGAAAATATGTCATCACACATAAATCAGGTAAAACAACTAAAGAATAACTTTTCAGTAAGACATAAATAATTTATTTTCAGACAGTAGATCTGAAAGAAATTGTACCAAGACCTTTTTCAGTTGTTTTATTGTTTTTGGGTTTTTTTTTCAATTCAAGTAATGTTTCTCCCTTATTTTCGCAAAATAATCTGCTATCTTGATTTTTTACAACTTCATTTTAGTAGTTTTTATTTTCTTTTGCAATTCAGAATCAAGCATATGATTTAAATCCTAATGTATGTTATTGAGCTCCTGCAGTTGATGTTACAGGCTGGTCACATGACAAGAAAAATTATCCATCTTGGCAGTAATGGCGTTGGTAGATTAACAGGCACTGGTAGCAAAGACATCACAAAAATACAACCTTGCAATTAAGTTTGGGAATATGTAGTTATAGCACAAATAATTGTGGGAGTCAGTGACACAGCTGACAAATGATCAGCTGATACGAAAGGGACCATGGTTATTATTCCACTCATTGCTGGTTAAAATGGTTGAAATGGTTTGTGCGTGTTGTTGTTGACATAGTTGGTCTCACCACCGACATGAGAAGCTTCAACAAAACAGTGTGAGTTTTTTTTTTTTTTTCCTACATGGAAACAAACTCCAGGAGCCCTTGTATTTGTGGTTATGAAGCGGTGTCGCCTGTACTGCTGTGAGATGTAGCTAGCACAGCTAATAAACAAACATGCTAACGAGACACTTCCTATTAACCTGGGATAATTTAACACTTACTCTTCCACTGATGATGCTGCAGTTTTTGAATTTAATTTTCCACAACTGAATGTTTGAAACAATCCATTTGTAAACCTCCAGGCTCTTGTCGACTCTCAGAGAGTTCCCTGAGTTAACTGATGGGAAGCTAATGAGCTAGCTGTAGATGTTAGCATACCACAAATCAGGTACGTCTTCTTCAGCTGTGGTGGAGATACTTTTGAAAATCGCCCCAGGGGCATTATACAGGTCTGTTAGATTTAATCTGTCCAATTTTTGCATAGAAAACTGAATTTCACACAAACTGAAGTGAGATGTGCACTCCAGTGGTTTAAAGATGTTTACTGCCATAATGTTAACAGTGGCACGGTAGTCGCCATGTTTACTGCTAACATGATGTCCTGACAACTAAAAGTCATGTGATGTCCGGAGCTCGCTATGAACATTACAGTCTGTTAAACACAGTGGTACTGTTCAGACTGGTGTCAGTAATTCAACTGTACATATGTGACCCACCACCACGAAACCAGGCATAAGTGTCTGCAAATCAAAACTGAGTTATCTGTGTAGCTTGATAGAGTGGAAACTAAGGTTTAAGATGGTGAAAAAATTATGTTTCTATCACAAGTAGAACCAAAGTTATGGTAATTTTAATATCCACTTTTGGACATATTTTGCAATTTGCATATTTTTAGATATTGTCTGTCAAAGTTTTGGACTGTTTTGGGGTAGGAAGTCCTTAGCAACGCATAATAATTCGTATCCGATTGACACAAATTTTTCACAGATGTTAAAGGACACTCTGATGGACATGTCACAGAAGTTTTATATATTATAATAATAGGAAAGAAGTGCAACGTATTATAATCATTTGGCTTACACCATTGGACAAGAACATTCAATATAGGCTTTTACCTCGTACCGAACACGTGGGTGTTTGCCCACGGAACGGAGATCGTTTTATTCGGCGAAAAGAGGTGGAATTCGGCTTTGTCTTTGCTCAGCAATCCCTGAACTTTTGTCGCCGCTTAAATAATTGACTCAATAAACATCTTTATTGATTGGATTTCAATGTAATGAACACAGGAACTGAAAATAGAGGTGTTAAGGTACCGTTTTTTGATAAGAGGTAAACACAAATAAGAAATCGCCTTCCAGCCTAAATTTGGCGGTAGCTCTGAACGGGTCAGCGCGATTTATGCCTGGTTTCGTGCTGAGCAGTCACATATGTAGTCATTTTTACAGCAATATTCTTTAGTTAATTAAGAAAAAACAAGGTTCATTTTTAAAGATGTGATATTAAAAAATACTAAATGTATTTATATGTTTGTTTTTCGGTGCTTGAATCTAAAAACTTGTGTGTGTGTGTGTGTGTGGGGGGGGTATGGTACCGAAATCCTGGACAGAGTATCTATTCCAACCACATTATTTTATTGAACTGTATAACTTACAGACCCCATCAAAAATATATTATTGTATGTACAGACACTAACACTGAATTGGATCTGGTTTTATATTTACCTCTAGTCCAACATATAATTTTGGGTCCCTAATACTTAGTGCATATGCCCTATTTACTGATTAGAGTAATGCTTTAAGAACAGCCAGCTCCATATGTGCTTTCTGCAGATGAGAATTAGTATCACATTAAGATAAAAACTCATTAGAAATATTATGTTCACTGTTGAGCTTCCAAGTATTAAAAGTTGGGTTTTATTACAGAAAATGTTTATTGCCTTTTATAGAGTGCCAGTTTGTATGGTCATATTTATTTAGATGGCTTTATCTGATTCAGGGAATAAACTGTAATTTTGTGAAGAATCGTTCCATACTATTTGTTCAGTTTCCATGGTAATTTACATCTTTGTAAGAAGGCACATGCGGCGGCCAATACAGGGTTTTCTTTTACAGTTTTATCAAGTCTATTTAGGTTTAATGTCATTGAGTTTTTCACTAACTGGGTTGTACCGAATACCACATACAAAAGCTTCTGTGCTTCAGTGCTTTCTTTATATTTCAGGAAAACTCTCCACCTGGATTTAACTCCACAAACACTTCAGATCCTTCTACTAAATAATCACTGCAGTCATGAATATGTTTCAGCTCCAACACATTCTCGTCACATGGATTTTCTACAACAGTACTGTAGTTCTCAAATCCGGTCCTCGGGTCCTACAATCCTGCGTGTTTTCGACCTGATTCAAAGCAGTGAGTCATTATCAGGATTCAACAGAGTTTGATGAGAAGCTAATTGTTTTAATCAGGTGTGTTGGAGCAGGGGCAGGGTTACATCCAGACCTCAGTGGATACCGAGCACTGGATTTGAGAATCATTGGTCTACAACAGGGGTGTCAAACTGCGGTCCTCGAGGGCCGTTGTCCTGCATGTTTTAGATGTTTCCCTCTTCCATTACACCTGGAGGCCATTGCATCATTATCAGTCTGATGAGGAGCTGATTATTAATTCTTTAAGTGTCAGCGCTGATGCATTCTGAATGGATGATTTAGTTTAAATATTCAGATAAATTCAACCATTTTCGTTTTAGTTTTGTGCATGGAAAAGGTGCCAAAAAGCAAGAGTTTTTTTTATTTTTTATTTTATTTAAACATTTTTAAAGGCAAAATTAAAATTGCTGGGACCAAATTTCAATAGTAGTTTTTCTTTCCATATAATAATATATTATTATTTATTTATTCAGAAAAATTCAACAGTTTTATTTTATTTATTTTATTTTATTTTGTGCATGGAAAAGGTGCCAAAAAGCAAGAGGTGGTTTTTTTTTGTTATTATTTTTTTCACAATTTTTTTTAATTGCTGTAACCAAATGTCAATACTAGTTTGCTTCTTTAGTAATTTTTTCCCCCAAAATGTTCCACATTATTTGTCATTTTGTAAACATTTATTAATTTTTGTTAATTTTGTTTATTTTTCTACATTTTGGTTCTTTTAATTTTTAACATTTTCTTTAATTTTCTGCCATTTGTGTCTTACTTTACTCATGTTACCAGTTACTTTGTTACTTCTCAGGACTTAAAGGGTTAAACTGAATCACATGGAAGAGGGAAATATCTAAAACATGCAGGACACCGGCCCTCGAGGACTGGAGTTTGACAACTGTGGTCTACAATATAGTATAACTTTGTAAATTATCACCAAAATGGAACTTAATGTGGAGTTTTAGTTTGTCACCTACCTTGTTTAATTTATTTAGGGAGGTAAATATGAATTTGTGAAAATGAAATTGCTGAGAATGAGACTTTTTTGGTCCCCTTTTGGCTGTTATAATAGAATGGTGTTTTGCCTTCCAAACTCTGAATTCATATAATTGTATTTGTTCTCATGACGGCTAAAACAATTCTCCACAGCTTCAACTGTCAGGACGCTGGCATGCACACCTCCAGAGCAACCATTGAATGGGCATGTTCTGCATGTCTATGGCCCAGAGGGGGAGCTGTTATCAGTAGAGTACCAGTGCCCTCCACCTTTTACACTGATGGGTTCCCAGCAGCAGACCTGTCTTCCTAATGGTACATGGAGTGGCAAAGTTCCAACATGTATTAAAGGTATCTTTCTCACCATTCCTATAGTCAAACCCTGTTGATTTGTACAAGGTGACAGCAGCAGAATACATAGTTGTTGCTCTCTATAATCATTTGATCTCTTTTCCTCTTGAATATCAGCCCACACAGGTCAAACAAGTGGGATCCCATGTCCCCCTCCATCTAAATTGCACAATGGTTTCTACAAGACAGTTACTGAGACAACTGGAAGTGCAGAGGAAGTTGAGTTTTTCTGTAAAAACTCCTACATTTTGAGTGGAAGCCATCGGACTACCTGCCTTTTTAATGGCTCCTGGAGTAGCAGGCCACCCAAGTGTGTGAGAGGTAGTTGTTTTCAAAAACACATTAGAGTAGGGAACACACTATTAAGCACACAGAGTGGGTGGATTTTCCACCTCATTACTTTGCAGGGATGACACAAAATGTTCGTAGCATTCAGTAAGTCCCAACTATTAGTTTACCTGACACTCAATGTACATGATAACATGTGAGAGGATGAACATTTATACAGTGCAGTGACCACAAGATGAGTGAATGTAAAGGTCATCAGTAAATATTTTAATTATTCTTCATAATGAGCAGAGGTGGAAGTAACTAAGTACAAGTATTTCCTTTACTGTACTTAAGTAAAATTTGTAGGTATCTTTACTTTACTTGATTATTGATTTTTTTGGCAACTTTTTACTTTTAATACCTACATTTTTGTAAAAATATCTGTACTTTATACTCTTTACATTGTCAGAATAAACGTATTACTTTTTCAAACTAAACAAATGTGACACGGTGGTGCAGTGGTTAGCACTCGTGCCTCACAGAAAGAAGGTCCCTGGTTGGATTCCCACACCAGACCTTTCTGTGTGGAGTTTGCATGTTCTCCCCGTATCTGCGTAGGTTTTCTCCAGGTACTCCAGTTTCCTGGATTAGGCCCCCAGTGACCCCCGCGACCCTAGTGAGGATAAAGAGGGTTCAGATGACGAGACAAATGTGACCGTATGAAAAATCTGACATTGTGTCTTACTACATCATAATTTTCGACTTTGCATCTCGTAATTTCGACTTTTTAATCACATAGTTTTATATATATATATATATATATATATATATATATATATATATATATATATATATATATATATATATATATATATATATATATATATATATATATATATAATTTATCTCATGATTTTTTTTTTATCTCCTATTTATAACTTGAATTTTTCCTAAATGCTCTGTCCATACCCACTAAAGTGGGGGGGGGGGTATTTTTTTTCTTTTCTTTTTTTTTTTATTATTAAGCATTATTACATCCATAGCAAAAAAAAAATCTGTTTTACTTTTTACTTTATTACAATAGAGGAGTTGTACTTTTTTACTTTCACTTCAGTAAATTTTACCAGATAATTTTTTCACACCAGTAGCTGTACTTCTACTGAAGTACAGATTGTGAGTACTTTAACCACCTCTGATAATGAGTATCATGTACTGGATATTTTATACATTTAATTATTCTTGTTTAGCCTGGAATCCATACCCTTTTTCTCATTCACACACCCCTTCATGTTGGATTTCAGATAATTTTTATGTAGTAATAATGATCTGGTGGATTTATTCCTGCAGCCTGCCGTGAACCCAAAGTGTCTGAACTTGTGCAAAAAAGTGTTGTGAGACCAAATCTACAGTCAAGGTATTATTATATTTACTTTTGACCCTCTATTTGTCTTTACTTAATTCAAAGTCAAAGTCAGCTTTATTAGTTTTCGATTATAACATACAGAAAACCGCAATTACAAGATTCTGAGACCTCACAGTGGCAGTTATCAAAATCTGTTCAGAACTTTTTGCGTAATCCTGCTGACAAACAGACTTGAATTTAATACTTCTTCATCCAAAGGGGGGGGGGGGCTTTTCTAGTTTGTCATGTAGTCTGTTATTGTGATTTTATTTTTTTTTAATACATATATAACAGGACTGATACACATTTAAATATGTCAGTACATGACAAGTAGCTGAACTAATGGTCAATACATTTATGAAAGTGTTCGCTCATCCCTCATATCCCTTCTTCTGCTTCACCCACTTGTCCAAATCTGGTCACCTGTACCTTCAAAAAAAAAATGGTGCTTTCTAAAGCAGTGGTTTATTTTGTTGCCATGTCTACTATGTTATAATTTGTGCTACTGTCATAATGGTATTAAAGAAACTGCTAAATATACTATATACTACAATGCATTTATTTAGTAGTACCTTTAGCAGATTTAGCTAGCATTGTAAAGTTTTGTAAACCATGTGAGATTATTTATGTGTGGATAATCATCTGTAATAATACATTTTCTTTGTCACAGGATGAGTTTAGTCCAAAGACTCGGCCTCTCATCCAGGTTCAACATGCAAGACTTGCTCTCAGTGGGCTTTGTCCCCCTTAGACCAGATGGACCATCTGGAAACGATGAGGGCACTCCAGATGACCTCCCCCATGGGCTTTACCCTGTTCATACGAGTATCGACTATACATGTGCTTCCCCACTGTACCGCCACACAGGCAGCTCCCGACGCACCTGTATGAAGAACGGCAGGTGGAGCGGACGCCATTTTTCCTGCTCCCCAGGTGAAACTACAACTTTCAAATAAGACTAATCTGCTTTGTGATGAAAGGAATATGCATTACCTCAGACAATTACCCTAATAGTAAGACCACCCCAATTAAAAACAAGAAAATAAATGTAAATCCTACATATAGGTTTAGGAAATGTACTCTTACAATATTGTACCATAACACCACCATTTTTAAAAGATGCTAAATGTCAGAATCTGAATGTAAACTAGCTTGAATTAACCATACCATGTAGCAATACTCCACAGCAAATCAAGGCATTATAATAAGCAGGTTTGATATCAGATATTTTAAACACATTTAAAAGCTGGAGTCTCTTTGCATAACATCTTGATTGTTAAGTATTGACTCCGTAAAACCATGAATCATTAAAGGATTGGCAGGAAATTCCACTTCTTTGAAACTGGAGTCTGTATTAGTCTTTCTGAAGAACTAAAAAAACAATTAAAAATTCAAATATCAATTTACATGTAAATTTAAATTTTGTGTCATATTTGATATATTGGTTCTTCATGGCCAAATATTATTTTTGACTAAACAAAAACTAAATATAACCAATATGTCTTAACAAATTAATAATCCATTTTCAAAGTTGTCAAATTGTTCTCTCTCTTTCCTCATTAATGACAACTATTCAGATAATGCCTAATGTCGCTCCTATATTGTGCCAATCTCAAGTTTGTATGACAACTCATTCTTGAATTGGAGTCAATAGTGTGATTTTGACCTTTCTGCTAAATGTGACCTTGACCTTTGACCCTTTGCAATATTGATAATTTTGTTATATGTATATATGCATGTAATATTATAATATATCCAGTATTGATTAAGCTATAGCGTGATACGTCTATGCTTGACACACACAGTGTTCCAGAAGTAAATTTTGAGACATGTCACCTTTGACCTCCAGAGATCTCAAAAACTATTGGTCGTAGGTCTTAACGCCAATTATAAGAATTGTAGAAATCTTCAGTACACATCCTTTGGTACCAATCTGAATGTTCTGTGACCTTCTGTTCTTGAGTTATAACCGATAATGTGATTTTGATCTTTTAGTTAATTGTGACCTTGACCTTTGACCTTTACTCAAATTGATCATTGCATCTGATGCACATTAGCTATATGTGTATGCCCATGTCATTTCATGGTGATATCTCAAGTATTCATTGAGTTAGAGCATGATATGTCTCTGCGGACACAATAATTAATTAAGATTAAAAACATGCCTGATCATGCCTGAGATCTCTGGAGGTCAAAGGTGACATGTCACAAAATTAATTTCTGTAACACTGTTTGTGTGTGTCAAGCATAGACATATCATACTACAACTTAATCAATACTGGATATATCATAATATTACACGCACTGATGTATATATACATATAACGAAATTATCAATATTGCCAAAGGTCAAAATCATATTGGCTCTAATTCAATAATGGGTTGTCATAGAAACTTGAGATTGGCACAAAATAGGAGTGAGATTAGGTATTCTCTGAATACTTACTTATTTGATTTTATGATCTTTGGTATTTTTTTGATTGTATTATTAGTTTTATCCTTTTACTGATCGATGCTGTTTTATTGATGAATGATGGAACAATGTGTAATTTTAGACTTATCACTTGATCAAGTACCTGCTGATGTGTTTTCAATGTGTGTTTTGTCATAATGCCAAATGCAACTACAGAACAGGTATAAATAAAATAACCTTGAGCCTTGAAAAGGTCAGTGATACCATTGATAAGGCTATGATCGTGCCGACATGGAAACAAATTCAGTACCATCTGGATGTGCTTCATGTATTTAATGGCGTTAATCACTTAATTAAGTTAATCACTGAGGCAAAAAAAAAACCCTTCAATGTCTTACTTTTCATTGTGTACTAACTTCCACAGATTTTTCTCTTAATTTACTGTGTTAAAGTGTAAAGAGACTTAATGGACACCCTATAGATTTCATACAAACTCTCCTAAACCTCATGTTCTCTTCAGTTTGAAGCATTTCTATTCACATAATTTTGTTATATTTGCTGGGCTCATTATACCTAAACCTCGTCCTTGAAGACAATGGCAATGATTCTGTAACTTCTCACACAAAGCTTCACGTTGAATTCTTCCAATATCCATGTACACTTCTGAGAAACACAGCATTATGTGTTCAACTTTTCATGTGATGTGGCCATGAAATTATCATTCATCATCATCATCATCATCATCATCAGTCCGTCTTTGACGTCTTTCTTTTCTTTCCACTTTGTGATTTTGACACAGTGTGCGGCAAATTGGAGTCTTTCAGCACATCCAACATGACAGATACTCAGTGGCCGTGGCATGCAGCCATTTATATCCGCTTAGCTCCTGATCAGCCTGCCGGCTCCCACAGGGCCCGTGAAATGCCGACGTCCGTCCAGCAGGAGGCCTCAGAAGAGTCCACATTCTGGAAGCTGGCCTGCAGTGGCGCTCTGCTCAGCCAACGCACTGTCCTGGTGGCAGCTCACTGTGTGGTGGACAGCATCCGACAGCAACCACTTCAGCCGGCACATGTGAGGATGGTCGTAGGCGCTCAGGCAGTCAAGAAGAAGCCCATGAAAAGTCTGCATCACCTCAGGGTACAGTTCTTACATTTACAAAGCTCAGCAAATTAATTTAGATATTTTCCTGTGTACACATTATTCACTTTTCTCCCTTTTTAATAATAGCTTTGCTTCAGATACCACACAAGCATTATTATTATTATTATTATTATTATTATTATTATTATTATTATTATTATTATTATTATTATTATTATTATTATTATTATTATTATTATTATTATTATTATTATTATTATTATTGTTGTTGTTGTTGTTATTATTATTAATTATTATTATTATTCAGCACACAAACACTGTTGCCTAGCAGCACACAGAAATATACTGTAGGCTAATAAAAAACAAAAGTTACACTATACAGTAGGTTAAAAGAAAAAACAGTAGAAACGCCTACACAGCAGATCTACCCAAATAGAAAAAAAGCCCAAATATTCATAAGTATAAGCAGATTGTATTGTGTTACACATTATTAAGCACAAAAATAAAATAATAATAAAAAAAGAAAGGTAAGCACTTTGGGTTGGGAAGGTTTTATAAAAGTATAATAATAAAAGTCTACTTACTGAAAGTCTGTATTCAGCATTAAAACTAGAAAAAAAAATGCTAACAATATAGTCACATTGTACATGCAACCGGTACTAAAAGTACACATATTGAAGTTTTAATAGTGTAAAATAGAAAAGCTGAACAGGATGTCTCATTCTTTAAAAAAAAATTAAAAAAAACAATAAAATTATTGTTTATATGCTCGGAAAACAAGGTTGATTGAACATATGATGTATAAAGTTAGCATGTTGCTACAGTATAGCCCTGGTGTTGGCTGCAATGTCTTATGAAGGGAAATTAGACGTATACATATTTTTCAAAACAAGTTAAACATTATGAATAAGATGAACAAAGCCCCGCAAGAAACAAAGCTTGACTTATACAAGTAACTGTAAATGCACACAATCAAAGCTAAGTCATTTAACTTTTCAAATAACTAGCAATTCAGATAAAGTGTAAAAAAAAAAAAAAAAAAAAAAAAAATTAAATGGGCCCGCAATTACAATATTATCACTTCACCATCCTGTTTTGTTTTACAGACACTAAACACACACGTTAATCACATCCCATCTATGTGATAAATAGATATAATATGTGAACATTAATGGGGTGGCTGTGGCTTAGTTGGTAGAGCGGGTTGTCAGTTTGCATCTCGGCTCTGTCTGTCCACATGTCGAAGTGTCCTTGAGCAAGACACTGAACCCTGACTTCGTCTCCCAGTAGGACTGACAGAACCTTAGAAACCTACTGGTGTATGAATGAGTGAATGTGAGGCTAATGTAAAGCACTTTGAGCACCATGAAGGTGGAGAAGCGCTATATAAGTGTAGACCATTTACTATTAAAAATTATAGTTTACATTGAATCCAAAATTAAAATTGAATTCAATTAATAAAATTGACAGCAATGTAATTAGTTTATTCCAAAGTAAAAAAAAAAAAAAAGTACATGTATGTAACTGTTAAAATTAAATGTATCCAAATTGAAAAAGAATGTTGCATCAAAATAACAATGTGTTTTGTCTTTATAATAAGTGAAAGTATTTATTCCTTTGATAAAATAAATATATATTTGTGCTTTCAACTAAACTATTAATGTAATTTGTGAAAAACTAATAAATTGAGCTGTAACAAATGACAGCATTTTTTAAAGTTAGTCCACAGTGTGTGTGTGTGTTTGTGTGTGTGTGTGTGTGTGTGTGTGTGTGTGTGTGTGTGTGTGTGTGTGTGTGAATATGAGGAATTGTAAAGTGCTTTGGTCACCCACTTGTGTATAAAATGTGCTATATAACTACAGTCCATTTACCATTTAATGTTCTAAACTAGCCTTAATTGAGGTATATGATACAGTTTAAGCCATGAATAAAAGTTTGTAGAACTCCAGACACTCACTTGGTTTTTTGACATATCACATCAGAAATATTTCTGTGTCATATAGTGCATGAAACTTAAAAACTTCCACCAAACAGCAGATGCAGTGATGCTGTATTAAGCAAAGACTCTTCATTAAACAAATATACTGTAATCTTCTGGATAGGTTGTTGTTTGTAAATGCAGCAGACAGAAAATCCTAAGGCTTTTTTTATGTGCATTTAAAGCTTTACCACAATATAAATATATTCAACTAGGATTTGAAATATTGGCACACACTGTCCCCTATCTTCTTATTTTAAAAACATCCAAAACACTACTAGTGTGGGGTTAAAATTAGACTCTGATGGTGGTGTCAGAGAGGCAAATCATGTCCAAAATAAGGATAGTGTTAAACTCACCCATGCCATGTCACACTGACCACAGGAGGACGTTCAGTGAGAGACTGATTCAACCCAAATTCACCTCTGACCAACACAGGAATCAGTCCTGCTGGTGGTCATCAGGCTGTGTAACTCCTCATTACAACCACATCATTTTTAATAACATGACAGTATTTTTGCTTATGTCTTGTTTATAATTATTGATAATAATGTATAATTTTTAAATGTATATATATATATATATACTGAACAAAAATATAATGCACCAATGTATCTGTTTATATTTTAAAAGAATTAGGTACTGCACAGTATATTAAATCAGTATTTATTCACTGTAGTTGATCAATGTGGTGCAGATCGCTGTCCTTTACAAAACAATGGTGGCGTCTGACATTCAGGGACATTCATGTGGACACGGTGGGGGCCACTTGAAAGAAATCACAACTCAATATCTTGTGTGTTCACCGTTGGTTTCCCGTCGAGCAGCACATCATCTTCTCATCGACATTACAATATTGTCAATTGTGGTTCATAGAATGTGATTCCACTCCTTTACACAGAGTGATGGGATGTTATCCGGAACAGTTCCCACATGATTTGAGATATCTGTGGCATGGTGACATTTAGAGGTGTTCTTTTATTGTTCCCAGCTTAAGGAATGCCTGAATAGTGTTAACACAATTTGAACAGCATGTGGACAGGCCACATGTGTGTAGGGGGAGGATTCACTGGATCACTGAGCTCGTGCTCATAGAGAGGGACGGAAACATTTGTTTCTAAATCCTAAAAAACTAACCACATTTTACAATTATAAGACACTGTGAGCTCATTTAGGGCTACACATGTCATGGAGACGTAGGTCCAGGCCTTGTCATCAAATGTCAGTGTGTGATATCATAAATGCTTCTGGAAGGAACAGTCAAAAATTCCCCAAAACACACTCCTAAACCTTATGGAAAACCTTCCCAGAGGAGTTGATGCTACTATTGCTGCAAAGGGTGAATCCACATCCTATTAAACCCTATGGATGAACAATGCAAGTGACATGTGAGCCAATACACACACACACACACACACACACACACACACACATACATATATATATATATATATATATATATATATATATATATATATATATATGATAGATGACAGGTTTTAATCAGATTGATCACATGGTTGCATTGGATTTTTTTCAATGAATCATGATTAAATATTCATTTTTAATCTATATTAATTATGTTTCATTTTGCATGAGCAAACAGTCTCAAGAAAGAAGTGAATCTATTTCCACTTAACGTGTTTGTTTGATGCATTAGTGCTAATGCTCGGAGAATCCTCAACTAACATACAGTATACTTTGTGTTAATGTGGTGTTTTAAAGTGCTTCAGTGAAAAGAAAACTCCATCTTGCAAGGTGTGCAGAAGACACTTTATGTCCATCAACTGTACTGTCAGGGTTTTTTTGTTTTTGTTTTGTGATTACATTTTCCACAAAATTCAAAAAGAAACAAAAAGAATATATACATAACGTGCTAAAATTCACAAAATACACAAAAGGTGATGTAAAATCCACAACATATTCTAAACTCCCCTAAAATACAGAAAAAAAATAATATGCAATTATGAGTATATATATATATATATATATATATATATATACAATTAACATCTTTATTCAACACCTGACAGTTTCAACAGAACAAAACGTTACATTTAATAATGTTTCATCAGATTAATCATGATGATGAATTAATCGATGTCAATGGATTAGTATTGGAACCATACATCATAAGTAGGGTAAACCTAACCTGTCCTTATTATATATATATACATAGTGTGAGTGAGAGACAGATTCTTTCCTGCTACTTTTTATTTTAATAATAGTCCTCTGATCCTGATACATGATTTTAGAGTCTGTATTTTAACTTGATTTTTATCATTTTCCCCTCTCTCTCTCTCTCTCTCTCTCTCTCTCTCTCTCTCTCTCTCTCTCTTTCTCTTTCTCTCTTTCTCTCTTCGTGACCCAAACAGGTTTCCGAAATTATAATGCCTCCAAACTTCCATTCCAGTCCAGACTTTAATGTGGCTGTGCTCAAACTGAAGGACAAAGCCAAGATCAGTGAGCGTGTGCTGCCAGTGTGTCTCCCAGAAATGCGTAGTGGAGAGGTGACGGCTCAGGAGGCGTACACCGCTCGGTGGGTGTCACCTGATGATCACAAGCAGCTGAACCACCTTCTCCCCCAGAGCAGAACCAGCCTCGAACAGCCAGCTGATATTACACAATGTGAAGGAGAGTTTGCTCAAGCAGGAGAACTCACCGCAGTGATCAATGACAATACTCTGTGTGTCATTAGGAAAACGTCCAGTCCTCAAAGCCCATGTCCCAGGGATATTCCAGGAATCACAGTCATACCAGTCAGCATTCACAGGGAGACTCTGGGAGCCAACGGCGTAGGCTGGCAGCTGCTGGGGCTGGAGAGTTTGAGCTTTGAAGAAAAAGACTGCCACCTACGCACACACACATTACACATTAAAATATCCAACTTTAGAGACTGGATAGAAGCAAACATGAAGTAGGTTGTATTGATCACAGTACACACCAGAGGTGGTAAAAGTATGCACATTCTGTACTAAAGTAGAAGTACAGCTACTTATGTGAAAAACTACTCTGGTAAAAGTAGAAGTACTGATTCAACACCTTTACTGAAGTAATAAAGTAAAAAAAGTACAACTCCTCTATTGTAATAAAGTAAAACTGATTTTTTTTTTCCCCCTATGGATGAAATAATACTTAATTTAAAAAAAATAAAAATAAATGTTTAAAAAAAAGCCTTTAAAAGTGAGTTAGTGTGTAGTAACAAAGTACAATTTCTCAATTGTAATAAAGTACTGTGAATGCAATAATATTTATTTAACCAGGAAAAATCTGAAAAGTTTCAAAAGTATCTAAAATAAAGCTTTTAAAACTGACTTACTGTGTAGAAATTGTGTTTGATCAGATCATAGGTACTCAGTTTTGTGGGTATGGGTAGGAAATTTGGGAAAAATGAAAAACAAAGAAGTCACAATTGAGATAAAAAGTCATCATGAGATTAAAAAAAAAAAGTTATACATATGGGATTTTAAAAATGCACAATTTACGAGGAAAAAGTCTAAATTGTGAGATAAAAAGTCAGAATTATGACATTAAAAAGTCAAAATGATGAAATAAAATGTCAAAATTATGAGATAAAATGTCAAAAATGTGAAGTAAAAAGTCTATATTGTGAGATAAAAAGTCAGAATTATGACATTAAAAAGTCAAAATTCTAAGATAAAATGTCAAAATTATGAGATAAAATGTAAAAAATGTGAAGTAAAAAGTCTATATTGTGAGATAAAAAGTCAGAATTATGACATTAAAAAGTCAAAATTTTTAGATAAAATGTCAAAAGTGTGATGTAAAAAGTCTAAATTGTGACATAAAAAGTCAGAATTATGACATTAAAAAGTCAAAATTCTAAGATAAAATGTCAAAATTATGAGATAAAAATGTCCTCCAGTGATTTTCCCTCTGAAGCCAGTTATTTTTCATACTGTCAAATCTATTTAGTTTGTCAAAGTAATAAGTCTATTCCGAGAATGTAATGAAATTAATTGAATTGAATAATTTATTACAGACTCATATGTTCTATACAAAAAAAAGAAAGAAAATAAAACACACAAAAAAGATCAGGTACATCACATAGATACGTCCAATGTCTTAAGGTATGTGCAGACATTGATACCACTGTTTCCACATTTCAGAGAAATACCTCGTATCACAAAGTGCAGATATAATACCATTGTTAATACCAACCAGTCTACCCATAAATTTATACATAAAATTCCTCGACAAAGCATGAAAAGTTTGGACATTACAGCTTACAAATAAAGTGCTGGCACTCATTGATCTTGGGAGTTTAAGAAGAATGAGTATAAAGTACAAATATTTATGTAAAAATGTTGGGAGTAAAAGTAAAAAAAAATGGCCAGAAAAATAAATACTCAAGTAAAGTACAAATACCTAAAAAAAAATCTACTTAAGTACAGTAACAAAGTACTTTTACTTAGTTACTTTCCACCTCTGGTACACACATGACACACACCAAATACATCTCATGTAGTGGAAATGATGAAGAGCGAGCAGATTATTAGAAGCTTCTCATATTCACCCACATTAGAATATTCAGATTAGACAGACTTAAAGGATCAGTGTACAAGATTTGGGAGGATTTCAAGGGATCCTAGTGCACAAATGGAATATAGTATTCATAATTATGTCTGTATATAATTTTCTTAATATTGGCCATGTTCTTTTTTTTTCTTTTTTTTAAACTTTTAATCAGGTGTTAACAGCTTCACAGATGCCTTTTTTTTTTTTTTTTAGCTGTAAGCTGTTTTATTTTTTAAATTTTTTAGAATCCAGAATTAAAATATCTTACCATCACTCAGCATCACTTTGAGAGTTAATGTCATGTTATTTTAAAAAGTTAAAGGACAAACGTTTTATGTGTCATCAGCCACCAAAAGGAACACATTAGTTAGAGATATTCTGAGGTTAGAATCTGCCATTCACCACTAGATGCTGCAATACATTGAAGATTTAAAGTGTGTGTGTGTGTGTGTGTGTGTGTGTGTGTGTGTGTGTGTGTGTGTGTGTGTGTGTGTGTCCAGAGACTTATCGTGCTATAATTAAACGAACACTTGAAATATCACCATAAAATTACATGATAGCTAATGTGCATCAGATGCAATGATTAATTAAAGTAAAGGTCAAAGGTCAAGGTCACAATTAACTAAAAGGTTAAAATCACATTATCAGTTATAACTCAAGAATGGAGGGTCACACAACTTTCAGATTGGTAAGAAACAATGTGCAATGAAGATTTTTACAATTATCATTCATGGTGTTATCACCTATGACCAATAGTTTTTGAGATCTCTGGAGGTCAAAGGTGACATGTCGCAAAATTATCTTCTGTAACAGTTTGTGTGTGTTAAGCATAGACATATCACGCTATAACTTAATCAATACTGGATATATTATCATAATATTACACACACTGACTCATTTATACATATAACGAAATTATCGATATTGCTAAAGGTCAAAGGTCAAGGTCGCATTTAGCAGAAATGTCAAAATCACATTATTGGCTCTAATTCAATAACAGGTTGTCATAGAAACATGAGATTGGCACAAAATAGGGGCGAGATTAGGCATTCTGTGAATACTTGTAACTGCAGGCGATCAGTGTCTGGATGTCCTCATGTGGATTTAAGATAGTGATTGATAGATGGATGGATAATATACGATTCTTTTCTATCATCTTGATCCTTTACTTTATTTACATGAAGCATGTCATCATAAAAGGATGCCAGCTTAGTATATTAGTACTTGACCAAAAACTTGGAAGGTGTTTTAACATTATGTACTTGTCATGTGATTATTGAATACAAAGATATAGAGGATTCAGTTTAGTTTGATTTCTGAAACTCTGTCCATTCTTTTACTCAGAAACACTCACTCATTTTAACCCATAAAACCCAGTCATCTTCAATGTTTAATACCAGCTGATCCACAGTTTCTGTTAAAATTATAATGAAATAAAAAATAAATGATTCTTTTTTTTTTTTTAATGCAGTTTCTTATTTTTACATGGTGATCACATATGACTCATTCAGACCTTCATGGAAACATTGTCATCTTCTACAGCATTAATTCACCAATAAAAGTCATGGAGTTGAATAAGTTATAGTGGATTAGGTTTATGTTCAGTTAATGATAGAATTTACCCCCCAAAAAATCACCTTTTTCCTTCAGTTTTCTCTGTTTTTTGATATAATAAACCTCAACTTTAATCAGAGCTTTTATGAGCATCTACATAATCAGTAATTTAAAGACGATGCCTGATTTTGACAGAAAATTAACAAGAGGATAATAATGATAGATAGACTGACAGGCCAACAGGCTGACATACACACAATACATGACAACACACATGTCCTCTGTTTATGGAAGTGTCCCCCACCCCTTTAGTTTTTGATAATTTTATACATATATTTTCCCCAGTAATCTAAGTTTTTTTTTGGAGTCAAGTAGTTTGGTTTATTTTTAGATTATTGGGTTTTTTTTAGTAATCCTTTCTTAGTTTCCTGTTTTATTGTTTAGTGTTTAAGTGTTGGGAGCACTTCCTGTGGCTGCCTATAAAAACAGCTGTTCGTCCTCTTTAACAATCAGGCTGTAATCTGGTCCAGGTGGGGCAAACCATCTTTATGCAGACTACCATGAGGGTGTTGTTCCTTTTTGGTGAAGTCCTTTTTGAGGTTTGTTTTTTGTGTCCTGGGAGATCAGCTGGTCCTCTTTTCACCTTAGAATTATTTTTGGGTTCAGGTACGTTTTTCCAGCTTCTTCTTAGTTTGGCTGTCTAAGAAGAAGTCATCCCAGCCTTTTGTTTCTTTTGGCTGGTCTCCCAGGTGTAGATTTCATTTGATTTTGAGGGTTTTTTTGCATGGCCAGTCTTCTCCAGACGCTTCCGCCACTGGTCTTCAGTTAAATATGGTAGATATAGTTCAATAAACAACATTCTAAACTGTCCGTGTGTCCATAAATATGTTTCTTCCTGTGTGGTCGTAACATATTTTGGGGGGCTCGTACAAAAAGCTAAAAATGTTCACACCTTCTATATATTTTGAGTGTTTTCTTAGTTTAAAGTTTTAGATTCCATTTTTTTTCTTTGAATAGTCTTCTTGGTCCTCAAACTTCACTTAGTAAAACCATTTTTTTGTGTAACTTTTTTTGGTACAATTTTGAAAAAGTAGCTCATATAGCATTTTTTGTGGAAAAATACAAGTTTAAAAATTAAGTGGTTTAAGGTGAACTTCTTGGACAGTACATAAGGGTGTAAATGGGGTTCTTTTGGAGTTTTTTTTTTTTTTGTCTTGGGGGAAGGTTGTGAGAGCAGATCTTATTTTTGATCTTTTTGAAGGTTTGAATCTTATCTGAGTTTTGGGTTTAGTGTCATCACGGCATTTGTCTTAGACATAGCCATTGAAGCCCCAATGGGGTTTTCTGGCGAATTCCTCCTAAAATGCATGCCCAAATTAAAACAGCTGTTGCTCTGCAACTGCCAAGACCAAAGTCAACTGTCAGATATCATATATTTGTTACCCAATAACTCTGCTGTGATCAAATACACAGCAGAAAAATAAAAAAAAAATCCGCCTAGATTGAAAAATATAATTTTAAACTCAATTTAGAGCCTCAAGATGTGACTTGATAGTGAAACTGCCAATTATGAATCTGTTCGTCCATTTCTGAACATTTACATGTAAAATGTGAGGTTTGAACAACAAATAAAAATTTGTTTAGTAAGGACAGCACTGTAATGTGGTCACTTGGAGAGCAGTTTTACCAAATGCGTTTCTTTTTTTTTATACCTTCTAACTTGATGGATGTAACAAAATGCTGTCAAATCTGCCAAAAGTGGAACGATTATTAACACCCAGAACCATATATCTCCTGGTAAATGTTTCTCCACGGGGCCTACTTTCGATGGGATCAGTTCATCCCAGTCCTCCATTTTGAGAAAAGCGTTACTTCTGAATGGATGGTCCTATTGCAATGATTTCAAGTTTTCTAGACTCGTGAAAGCATATAGAATCTACTGATATTAGAGTGACTTTGTTTTATCGGGCATTTATAGTTGTCCGATCGACTGGGGAATTACGCCTGGTGTCCGGCCATGGAAACTGGGTGCTGTGCCAGAAGACTACTGGACATTTATCCATCGTTTCTACATGCTAATATATGCTAAACGGACAAAAAACAAGTTTCATCATCTTCTACACGTGTCGACAATAAATAGAAGTGGAATTTTATATCTACGACCGACCTTTGATCCTAAAACACTGAAGGTAAGAACCAACTCAGATCTGTTGTGCAAAACTAAATTCTTCTTTTCTAAGTATTTTTGTCATAACTCTGTAAATATTCATCAGATTTTGAAACAGATTACACCATTAGTATCCTTGAAGTGTTGGCTTTCTTTATAGTACACGATATTGCATGTATTATGAAATATTATGTGATACTAAATTACTTTGTAGAGTACGTATTATGTATATATATATTTTTTTACATTCCTATTGACATACTCTGCATTATAACTGTTTGACTGAGAAAAGAATGGTTGATATGGCATTGTAGCCTAACTTCTCACCTTTCCAATGATGTATGACATATAAATATTGAACAAGATTTCACACTGGGGTTAGGGTTGGAATGAACCAGGTAGCAGGTGAAGTGAGATGCGTCCCTGTGATTGGGGAACTTGGGGTGGAAATGGGGAATTTGTAAAAAAAAAAAAAAACCTGAGTTGGATGTTATTCACAAGTGCTTGAAAGTTGCCAAACAGTCAAAGAAGGCCATAATAAGTGAAATGATCTGTGCTTGTGGAATGAGGTATTTTTCCTGCTACTCCGGACTCTAAAAATGAAGCAGTCTGGATGAAGGAGGTGGAGAGGGAAGGACAAATCCGCTTGCGTGAGTTGGATCATCCAACGGCAAGATCCAGATCAGCGCGACTTATTTGATGCAAGCAAGTGTATTCACCTGGTTCCACATTTTAATGAAATATTTACATTTACAAAGAGGAAAAATGTGAGTTGAGTGTAGTTTATTATGATAGTATTTTACTGGTTCTGACCCACTTCAGATTGAATTGGTCTGAATGTGGAATGTGAACTAAAGTGAATATCACCATCTTAATATCTATTTTTGCAGTTCACAAATTCATCCCAAGGGCCGGACTGGACCCTTGGGCATGCCAGATTTGGCCCCCGGGTCTTATGTTTGACACCTGTGTATCTGAAAACTACATTGGAAATTTTTTATTGGTAACTCCCCCAAAATTTTCCAAATGATGAAAAACATGTTTTATAAAATGTTATTACAGTGCTATTTGTTTAAGTGATGCAGCAGAACAAGCTTGGAACATATTGCTGTTATGATGCTTTACACTGAAAAAATTTGATATGTAAAAATATTTGAAGGAAATGGTGTGATTAAGGTGACTTCCAACTTGAATTTAATTAATTGGCTATAGTTTTAGGTGGGTTTGTCTTTTGCTGGCAAGGTACTGTTTCCTGTGGCTGTCAACTGTTATGAATCTGGTCTTTGTCATCCTGTTAGGTCTGTCTTTTGTTTTATATCTGTTGTTGGTGTCCGGGGCTTTTATTTTGGTATGTGGGTATGTGTGCACATCTAGTTTTGTTTCCTGTCACTGCTGTAATCAGTGTGATTGAATCCACCTGTCCCCTTCCCTTCATCATTTTCTCCTGTGTATGACTGTAGTTGGCTTGTGCTTTCTTGCTTTTATCTTTGCCTTCTTGGCTTTGGCTTGTTACTCAGATTTTGTTACCAGACCCTGGACTTGTTTTTTGACCCCGAATCTGCCTCTACCCTGTTGGACCCCGTCATTTGATAGATCACCTAGTTCGACCTTCAGCTGCCCGCTGGTAACGTCTCTCAGATAGTTTTTTTTTTTTTTTTTTCTGGGATTTTTTTTGGTACTGAACTCTGCTAGACTAGTGACCTGTTTTTGCCTTACACCAATTACCAGTTCGATCCACGGATCTACCGCCTTTTCCCTGTTTCAATAAACGCATTTAATTGAAACTCCTGGTTCAGACTCTTGCGTCTGGGTCCATCTGTACGGAGTTATTGTTACATCAACTTATTGTAGGAGGTATTATGGCTGTGCTTCCTGTTTAGTGAAGACCGGGTTGAAATCCTGAATCGGCTTTGCACCCCTCTCTGCACAATCATTGACAGCTTTGAGATTCTAAACAATTTACAGCCAAAGAAAATTTTGCAGTATTTATATTTTGCTTGAATTAAGCCAATGAAACAAGTGAAAATGATCTAGGTAAGAGTTCTTGAAAGATTTTTGAGGTCTTGTGGTCTTCCACTTATCCAGGTCCAGGTCATGGGGGCAGCAGCCTCACCAAAACTGCCCAGACTTCCCTCAGCCAGCTCCTCCAGGGGAATCCTGAGGCATTCCCAGGCCAGCCAAGAGACATAGTCCTGCCAGTGTGTCCTGGGGTGGCCCCGAGGTCTCCTCCTGGATGGACATGCCCCAACACTTCCCCAGGGAAGCGTCCAGGAGGCATCATCACGAGATGCATGAACCACCTCAGCTGGCTCCTCTGGACCTGGAGGAGCAGCAGCTCTAGTCCAAGTCTCTTCTGAATGTCTGAGCTTTTTAAGATCTATTGTCAAAAAATTTATTCGTATATCTCACTGAAAAAATACTATTCAGGTGATTATATCATATTTTAAGTGTGAGATATTTTGACTAGAAATGACAAAAATACGCTTGGTAAGATTTCATTTTATATCATAAATTTGACTTTTTATTTTAATTGAAAAAAAATTTTACATTATAATTATGCATTTTTTTTTAATCCTATTTATTACTTTAATTTTCCTAAACTGTCCGTCCGTACCGTGACGCAATAAAATGGATAATCTACACAGTGACTGACTTTTAACTCAGTCACTGCTGGGTGAATGACAAGAGAATATTGACTCAGAATATAGACAATAATATATAATGTATACTATAATGAAAGACTAAGACTGCATAAGTATGGCACCCATTAAGATGAAGCACAGACTGTTCATTTGGATTTGAATTGATGCCAAAACACGTCAATGGCAATTAAATACTTAAGTTTTGTGATTTTTCCTGCTTAAATAAGTATTTCATCCATTGCAAGAATATGCAGTTTTACTTTTTAATTTGAGTTACTTTTACTTCAGTAAAGGAGTTGAATCAGTACTTCTACTTCTATCAGAGTATTTTCTCACACAAGTAGGTGTACTTCTACTTAAGTACAGAATGTGAGTACTTAGACCACCTCTGAATAGTATACAAATAACCGAAATAACATCCAACTACAGCACCATCAAATATTGTGGAAAATGCCTAAAATCTATATGGCAAGTAGTTGTTTTTTTTTTAGTCAAAAAGAAATATAATTACAACATCACCCATTTAATACAGTTGTCTTTCACTATAACATGGTTCATCCTTTCACAGACTGGCTGTTTTGCAGATTTTTTTATTTTTATTTTAATAATTGGATGATTTATTGACAAATTCACTTACACTCATTCCTGTCTATTTATTGCCACCCCATCGAAAATTCTCTAGAGCCGCCCCTGGATGTGAATAAACTAAGGTAGGACCAGTTCTTTTGACAGATTTTTTTTTTTCCCACCACAGACTATCTGGTTAAATAAAAGTGTAATGAAAAAACTGTACTACTGTAATAACTATCAAAGACTGGAGCAAACATTGGTCTGTCCTCAACCAAACGGTAGAGATGATAGTAAAGGGTCATGAAATGCTAATGTTAATCACTAATGATGCAAACACAGAGTAAATACATCTAATTTGAACAAAGTCACAAATTGTGTTAACATTGGTGAAGGAATGTTTGAGTTTTAATAGTTTAGGTGAATTTAGTGTCAGTAAAAAATCTTTTATATCCCTATGAGGTGGAAAAAGCTAAATTGTTTTTATGATTTTTGTCGTGTGACCAATAAAGGGTTAATGGCACTAATATAAGTAAACGTTAATACTAACAGAATGGCTAATATATGTATCCCGTTCCCAGAAATGTGATCTTTCTTTTAAAAATATAGGCGGCACAAGCTATTTTTCTTGTGCCTATATGTTTATTTGTGGTTGCTGTTATTCTTTATTTACACCTACTATGCTGCAACCTCTTATGCCATCAATTGCAGCCATCTAACCCTGAGTCGATATATATATATATATATATATATATATATATACACACACACACACACATCAATTTGATGTTGTGTGTTTCTCTCTCTGAATAATATTTTACAGATAAAGTAATGTTGGTACAAAAAAATAGAGGAAAATCTTCAGATGGTGTTTTTGTATGCACTTACTGTCTGCTGTGTTACCACTGGATTTGTCATCAGCGTGAGGTTATTTTAAAAGTCAAATGAATTCTGTTTAAAATAGAAACCTGATTGAAACCTCACGCTTTAGAGACAAAAAAATACTCTGCATTTGGTGGATGTGTCCTTGGGCGAGTCGCTAAACCACTGGCAGCTTCGGGGATGTTGTTAATTAGCTGATTATAACCTCTGATCTACCTGTTAGGAAAAAAAAAAATAAAAAAGTTGAACATATAAAGTGAAAGTGTGCAGATGAAAAACTAATCTTGTTAAATATTTTACATTTAATCATGACTAATATGAACACTTTGTATTCAGCTAGTTCCACTTTGTAAATGAGATTTAAAATTTGGCTATTAAACTATTTGTAGCAACTCATAATGTAAAAAGTTCATAATATAATGATAATAATCATGATACATTTTATTTGTATAGCGCTTTTCATGGCACTCAAAGACACTTGACAACAATAATCAAACCATAGAACAATAATCAACTCATAACGTAATAAAATCATAAGTGCATAATGTAGTTATGTAATGTCCACTCCTGGGACTAATTAATTTCACCAGTTTAGGTCATAATAATAATGGATTGGTTTTATATAGTGCTTTTTTTTTGACCACTCAAAGCACTTCACATTAGTGACCCATTATTCATTCACTCTCACATGCACCCTCTGGTGGTGGTAAAGTACATATGTAGCTACAGTAGCCCTGGGGCAGACCGACAGAAGTGTGGCAGCCATTTTGTGCCTACAGCCCCTCTGACCACCACTGAACATTTATACACCAGTGTGAGTGACACTGGAGACAAGGAGGGTGAAGTGTCTTAACCAAGGACGCAACAGACTGACTAGGACAAACTAAACAGATGTGACAGTAGAAAAAAAGTCACTTCGGAGGAAAGAAATTGACTTTATATATTATAACTATAGGACTATCTCAAAATTTATTAATTATTTTTAATTTCACAATTTTAATGTTATAAAATATAAAAATGCATAATTTTAATATATTTATAACTTTTTTTTTTAATCTCAATTGTTTTTTTCTCCTAATTTTTCCTACATTTCTTGCCCATACCCACAAAACTGAATAACTGACCTGATCAAACACAATTCAACACAGTAATTAACTTTTAACTGCGTTCATGGCAAAAAAAAATGTATTATAAATGAGAAATTGGTAGGAGTTGAATCCGTAGCAGAGTATTTTTTCACATCTGTTCTTCTACTTCAGTACTTCAGTACATAAAGTATTTACCACCTGTGATCAAAATGAATCCAAAGCAACCCTGTGATTAATCTGATTTAAAAATTCAGTCAAATGATTAAAAAATCATTTGACACAACTGACATATACATACACAGAATATATTACCCACCTCTCCAGGAACTACTACACCACTGCCTGCAGGTACGTATGCATGCATGCATGTGCACAGCAGCTGTTTGTACAGACTGTATGTTCATCTGTCACTGTACATATGCACAGTACGTGTGTCTGCAGTGTGTGTGTGTGTGAGGTGATGCCTTCGTGAGTTTCTCTGCAGACTGTTCAACATGTGCTGTCATTGAGAAACACACTGAGAGGATTTGCTAAACTTAGCTCTTACTCCTGGGATGCAGACACCTGCTGTGCTCTGTGCAGGACACCTTTTAAGCCCGGTCAATTGAACAATGAGCAGCTCAGCGGTCGTTATGTCTTGTCACTTGCAACTTAATATCAACAGCACATACTTTTATTTAACTCAGAAAAAAGGGTCTATGTTGTTACTACAGGCAGCATTTCTTTGCAAACACGTCACAGAATAAAAAAGAATAGCTTTTGTTGTCATTGCACCGAAGTTAAAATAAAATTGCGGTGGAAGGTGGGGCATCCACTCTGCACCCACATAATGAAGCAGAATAGTTTACATATAACAAATAAATAATCAACAGTGGGATAAAACAGATCAAGGCTGACAAAAAGGAGACTTAATACTATCATGAGCAAATGTTTGCACTTGCTGCAAAAACTGGTGCATTCAATGCTCTTAAATGCATGACAACAGACTTAGTTGGCAAGGGTCTGATCTTAGAGGACTCTTCTCCATATGATGTCATGATGCTAAAAATGTGTGGAAGGTCTGCTAATCTAGTACTCTTTAACTGCAAGAACACCCAACCCACACCTGAGGGAGAAAGGAGGAGGTACTGTCTGTGCATGACACTTTGCATGTGCGAGTACACAGGGTGCAGTGTTGTGTGTTTGTGATTGTGTGTGTGTGTGTGTGTGTGTGCATGTGGAAGGGGGAGGTGTGAGGATTTTCTATACGTTAGAGCAGCAGACGGCGACGGCAACAGCTGAATGAATTCCCTCCAAAAAGTCAGTGTGTGTTATTAATGCTGCTTTGATTCCGTATTCTGAAGGGGACCGACGTTGGCTCCACGAGGCCAGAAACTTTAAGAAGACAAAATATCCAGAGGTGAGTACTTTACTATTTATTTATTTAGTCAAAATAAATGGAATATTTGACCTATAAATATGTACTGCTACTTTTCTGGCACTTCCCATGTCGATTTTTCCTCTCTTCGTAACTTTTAAGAAGTGATTTATCACCATTTTCGTGATGTATTTTGTATTTCTTCTGTTAAAATCGGGTATTTTCTTGTATCTAAAGTATTGATCGTGTGGACATTAATAAAAAACGTATTCAATTTGAGAGATATCATATCAAAACAGAAGATAGAACTCCAGAAAGAGGCTTTTTCAGCAGAATGTATTTTTTTAAAAAAAAGTGCTTTCATTCACTGTCATTTATCAAACTCTAAACTTTAAGAAGACAAGGGTGAGTGCTTTTTTTGTCAATGCTGAAAAGAAAGCTAAAGAAATTTAGTCAAATTCAATGGAATATTTAGCCCATAAATACGTACTACTACTTTCCTGGCACTTCCCATGTGGATTTTTTTCCTCTTTTTAACTTTTAATAAGTGATTTATCATAATTTTTCAGATGTGTTGTGTATTTCTAAAGTAGAAATCGGCTATGTTCCTAATCATATGGATGTTCATAAAAACTCATTTAATTTGAGGGATATCATACAACATACAAACCGAGAAAATTCAAGAAAACAAGTGCTGTGATGTATCACTTCCATGTCATTTATCAAACTCTAAACTTTAAGAAGACAAGGATGAGCACTTTTCTGTCAATGCTAATACTGTAGTAGGTTTATTTAGTCAGTCAGTGGAATATTTAACCCTTAAAGAGCCACTGCTACTTGTGTTTTTCTCTGTCATCATTTATCATAATGATATCTGTATTTTTGTATTTCTTCAGTAAAATCAGGTGTTTTTCTATATTTAATCATATGGATGTTTATAAAAAGTCACTGATTTGAGAATCATTATATAAAAACAGACTTTTTTCACTGCTGCCCTCTGGAAGAAGGTTCTGCAGTATCAGATGCAGAACTACCAGATTCTCATCGTTTTTTGTTTTTGTTTCCCCCCCACCCAGGTCATCAGACTATTCAATTTATACTGTCAAATTTTGCTACATGACCAACCTACTGTATATTTCAATGTATTTATTGGTACTGTTCTTTACCCTTTGCTTGGACTATATTTCTCTGTGTACGAGTTTGTATTTACATATTTGTATTTATTTTACTCTATATTTCACCTTCCACAGTCTATTTTTATCTTCTAGTCTTACACTGAAACAAGCTGAATGCAACAATGATCGGTTCTGTATACACTTGTATATCTGACAATAAAAGCCGTCTGAGGGCCAATTCCAATTCCTTCCTTAACCCTCAAACTCAACCCTGAATCGGTAGCCCTCAAAACTAAGTGTTGTGACTTGGAAATGGGACACCCTTTAAATGTTGGCCCTGAAATTAATCAGGGCCCGTGTTGTCTCAGTAGTCCCTGACATGAAAGACAACTTTATTTATTTATTTTTTTTTAATATTTGCATTGTTAACCCTGCCTGTTTAATCATAAGCCACAAACACAGCTATCATCCACTGGTCGATCAGGTCCATGTTTTTGAAATTGTTGTGGACTATCTGTAAATTATTCCTTCAGTTAGAGCAAATAATCTGTATAAATAACACAACCTTATTCAGTTGTCATCGCATACCACAGCTTAATTAATGGTAAACACCAGCTATAGCTATCGTTGGATAACTCTGTGGCTACGGGAGATGACATTAGCCTGGTCATCTTATACCATTATTAGTACAAGCATGTTATATAGGCTTTTATCTTAATAAAACTACATTACCACCATGAAAAATGACCATTTTTGTAACGTTGGCTAACTTAAACGATAGCTAGCTTGTCCGCACGAGCTTCTATTGACAAAAGATGGTAAAATTTAAAAAAATGTGTTATGCAACAATGAGGTACATAATCCATAAAATGGACTGATGAATGATTTTTGTAATTTTTATATCTCCATTAACAAAGAAAATACTTATTTTTATAGCTCGACTTCTTTGAAGTCTGTTGCTGAACATACACAATGCATTCTGGGTAACCCTTACTCCCAAGGGTGGTGTCAGAGAATCTCAGTATTGAGGGCTATACAGCACTTTTTGAGATTGAGGGTTAAGGGAGACCCAAAGTTGAAGTAAACTTAAGAAAAACAGACTTTTTCAGCAAAGATACTATTAGCAGAATATAAAACAAAGTGCCTCCATTTACTGTCATTTATCAAACACCAAACTTTAAGATGCACGTTTCTGTCAATGCTAAAAGTAGATCCGTTTCATCAAAAATCAGTGGGATATTTAACGCATAAATATTAATTCATCACACTTACTGTTAAGCTGGGGCTATAATGGGCTGGTTTGCTGCTGCTGTGGTCACACCTTTTAACCCATAAAAAAATTAATAAATAAATAAAAAATAAAAAAAAATTACGTATGCCTGGTGCATTTCAGGAAGATTATGAAAAGTGGTCAAAGGAAACTGTATTTAGATTGATATTTCACCAAATGTTCATCAACAAACTTTGTTGATGGTGACAATTAAAACAACCACAATGGTATGGAAATGACTTGTGAAGACACATTTACCCACTGAGACCAAATAATTTAATTTCAAATCAAAATTTTCTTTTACTTTTAACACTTTTCATACAAAATGTGTATACATTTATCATTTTCAAAGGGGTAAAAATGGATAAAAAAAAAAGGTAAAATGTGACTGTTTATGAAAGATTCACGGTATGAAAACGCTTGTGGAACAAATGAATTTTGTAAATTGAGGTACTATTGTACAGTATTGATAGATTTAGTAGATTTCATCACAGTAGATGTTTTGGTTCAGTGGCTGTTTGGCTCTATATGGGTTAATGATGTACTAGTTCCTCCACCTCTTCTCCTTAGCTTTTTATACCACATAGGATGTTGATTTTAAGTGCACGGATTTTATCTGGGATGGACAGTCTATTTGATTTTATTGAAAAAATATTTTGGGTTTTGAGCTTATGTTTTATTTTATAATCTTAGTATTTTTAGCTTTTGTGTTTTATTTTGTCTATTTTCTTGTACAGGACTTTGAGACCCTTGTGGTTGTTTAAATGTGTGCTCTATAAATAAAAATGATTGGATAATTTAAAGTGGAATGTGAAAAACAATCCTGTGAAAGCATAGATGTGTGCTTAAGCAGCGCTGTATGTAATATGCAGTTGTCAGGATGGATTGTTGAGTGTTGTTAATGCTGTGACCCAGTTCTGTCCACACCTGAGCACAATGCACACTGCTGTACTTCAATCCATTCCCACTTCGACTCCTGAGTGAAAGGCTGATTGTAGGTCAGTTCAGGATACTGGCAAAAAGCCTATCAGAGAAAATCATTAGTCCTGAAACACCAGAAACCTGTGAACTAATGTACAGTTTGCAAACTGCAAACCTGCAGTTTGTACAGTTTGTGTATTGCCCACGCGTGATTATCGAAAAATATTTCCCTTCGGGGTGGAACAACAATGGCGTCGAAGGCAGAGGGGTGTTGTTCCACCCCGAAGAGAAATATTTTTCTGATAGTATCGCGTGGGCAAAACATTATCCTGCTTATTCTACGGGTTATTACTGCTACTACTCTAACAGATTGGATAAAATAGCTGCTACAACCTAGCGAATATTTACTTTCAAAGTGGCCAAACTACCGGCGGAGTGATATGGTACCGTAAATCTGAAGTGACCATTGGCGTTAATGGGGCAGCGGGCGGTTATCGGGGAAAAAACCCCACCCGCTGAATGCTGGGAACTTCAATTCAAAGTGAAAGGGAGCTGTCGCAATATTGCATGGAGTGGTAGTGGATTAAATGATTCAGTTTGTGTTCTGGAGAATAACTCTTATATTTAGTAGAAGTGACAGTTTCTCAAAGCGACGCTGAACTACTGGCTTTGGGTCATGTGTGCATCATTAGAGATACTGGGGACTGTAAGCTCCACTCCAAAAATAAAAATAAAAAAATACAAAAAAATGGAGAGTGAAGTTCAAAAGAAATGCCCAAAGGAATAAAATGTAAATTCTGAAGCAAATTCACCAGATAGTCTACACAGTACTGTTGTGCTTCTTATGAGGAAAACCTACAGACAAAACCACATAAAAAAAATCTTTGCAATGTTACTAGTTAATATCCACCTGTGGAACAGTGTAAAGAACACATGCATCATATGGATGATTGTGTAACTGCAGTTTTTACTCACTGTATAAACAGTCTTTTCACTTACGATTTTCTTTCCATTTGGTACACAAAAAAATTAAAAATAATATATATATATATATATATATATATATATATATATATATATATATATATATATATATATATATATATATAATTAGTAGAATTAAGAGCAAAAAGTTGTAAAATGCAACATGAAAATACAATACAAAGTACATACAAAGTATTCAGAGAATGCCTAATCTTGCCCCAAGTTTCTATGACAACCTGTTCTTGAATTGGAGCCAATAATATGATTTTGACCTTTCTGCTAAATGCGACCTTGACCTTTGACCTTTTGCAATGTTGATAATTTCATTATGTATATATGCGTACGTGATAATGAATCCAGTATTGATTAAATTATATTGTGATATGTCTGTTTGACACTGCAAATCTACTATAATGATCAGTGATCAGATATGTGTGTTTGGAACATTCATTATGTAACCATCTTGTTCAAGCCTAAACCATGATCTTTATTTGTGGAACTAAACTTATAAAGTTGGCGGTAATATTGGCACTGTGAAGGGAACTTATTTATTTATATTGTGAATTTTTATATTTGCTTATTGTGACTTATTGGTAGACAATAGTGTATATATTGTTAGGTTTTCATGGTTTTTCATTCCATCAGAGGATTTTGTTTTTCTTCTTTTTTTGTTTTCTCAGTGATAATATATGTATACTGTGCATACTTACTTACAGATATTTTATTCCACTATTTTTACCTACCTACCTACAATATTTATATATGTAAATATTTTAGATTTTCTGTCATTTTCATGGCTTACCTTGTACCGCCATTGTTGGTTGTTTACTGCAGTCGTAACCACACAATTTTTCTTTTTTTTTTCTTTTCATTGGTAAATAATCCAAAATCATGGCAGTTGCCTTTCCACCCATGAAAACACAATTCAACAGAATATCTATTTATATATGTATATGTATACACTCTGGAGTACCATGTACAGTGGTACCTCAACTTATGAAATGTATTCATTCCAGAAGTATTTTCGTACTGTCATATTTTACATGTAAAAAGCCTGATTCGTTCCAAGGCCCCAAATACTATCCCTCAAACTCTTTAAAAAATTATAAAGGAAATTAACAATTTTGTATGAAATATGTGTTAAAAGTAAAATAAAATTTAGATTTTACATGTAATTTATTGGTTTCAGGCGATAAATGTGTCTTCACTGACTAAATATTAAACCATTAAAACGAACCAGACATGCAGGTCATTTTCATACCATTGTGGTTTTAATTGTCACTTTCCCTTTTAGCGGTGTTTGTTGACAGACGTTTGGTGGGTTGTAGATCTGGGGACGGTTGCTTTTGACAGCTTTTCGTGTGGTGTGCATGCATCATCGGGGTGGGTGATGACACGACTCACATTTTCAGGGTGGTATTTTTCCACTGGTTTGTAGGGTTTCGCCCGCATGTCTTTTGTTCATGCTGGTGGAGTCATGGCTCCCTCCTCCTTTTTTGTCATCTCCTGTTTCACTTCTGTTGGTGGCTGGGAGGTACTTTCTTTGGGCTCGTGGTGAGGTTTCGGTGGACGCACTCGGGGGCGGGGACTCGCTGGGTATCATTGGCTCTGTCCTTTACGCATGTATGGATAGAACTCTATGATGAATGAGGGTCCAAGGCTCACGAAAAGCATCATGGGTAGATCCCTCATAGCCAATGGGATGCTACGTACAGTTTGTACATGACGTATTTATGTACATTTCGTAGTTACATACAGTAACGTACGTAGTATTTAGGTCTAAGGGGTTTCGGGTTCCTTTCGTAAATATAATAAACGAAAAATGTAGGTAAATGTTTTTCGTTACTTGGATTATTCATTAGCTGGGTCTTTCATAAGTAGATGTACCACTGTATTATCATTATTATTATTTTTAAGTGTTAAGTGGTGCTGTTGTCCATTCCTCTTCACAACAGACTTCATCAGGCTCCATGTGTGACTGTGTGAAATGACATCAAACCACTGAGACAAGGATCATTTTGAAAACTTATGAACCTAATTATGCTGCTGTTATATTTCAAACAGTTCCGTCTTGTTCGTTTGTTGGAACCGTCATGATGCTCGATGACACATAGAACCATATTTCGAGCAGATGTACATTATACTTCAAAACATGCAATATTTTAAAACAAAAAAAGACTAACAACAAAGTGTTTTGAACAGTTAAAAAGTGGCATTAATTTGACTAATTCATGCTAGAGTTTAATGCCTCATTATACCACACTATTAAATCAGAGTTGTCTTGCCACAATTAAAAATGCTTTTCTAAGTTACTTTAAATTCCACTGTGTCCATTTGCCTTTGCACAGCCTGAGGCAGGAGGCAAATTATTAACCTCTAAATGTGCAATTACTCTCAGTAGGAATAGGAGGGAATAAAAGGCTAAGAGACTGAAAAGCACCGTGACATGCACTACCGTATAATTTCCTAATGCAGACAACAAGTCTAGTGTATTTTAATACAAAGGCTGCAGTCAATGAAAACTGCTTTAAGGGTTGCAGAATGCGAGTCACAACTCCAATATTACATTCAGTTCAACAGTTTTTATTCTAATATATATATAGTTATTTTTTTCTTTAGTTTATTTTACTAAACTTAAGAATTTTTAGCACTGAGATGACTTTTTTTTTAATTTAAGTCATCTCTACATCTTCCCATACCTAAACTAGATCACTCCAAGAGCATAGACCTCTGTGAAGAAGCACAAGTCTGTCAAGGGTTGGACCTGGATGTTCGTAACTTATATGTAAACTAGTGCTCCGTGTTCACTCGTGATTTATTTTATCGGTCATTAACAATCCCTTAGAGGGTTTGAAAAAATTCAAAGAAATTCTCGACGTCGCACAACAACCAAATTTCACATCTTAGATCTAATGTTAAATATGAAGCACTAGATATTGTTGGATTTAAAACAAAATATGTCAGACTGACATATTTAAAACAAAATGTCAGACTTCATCTTATCTGAAGGTAAGATGATGTGAATGTACATATAAAAAAAAAAAAAAAAACACCTGATACTATCTGGTCTGGATTCTGAGATATCACCACTTATGTGTTTTAGCTGTTGACCTTCACTGTGACCTTCACCTTTGACCTTTATAGCTCAAAAAGTAATAGTTTCTTCCTTGATGCATTATCAATCATCTCTGAAAGTTTCATCAAAATCTCTTACCTCGCTGACAAACAAACAAAACCAACAATCATTACCTACTCAAAAATATACGTTTTCTGCAGGTTATAGTTATGTATTTTTTGACCAGATGTTAATCTTCCCTTAACTTTGCCCAGAGGTCAAATACCACATACCTCTGAAGCATGACATGTGAACTGACCTGAGCGTGGAACAGAGTGTGCAAAATATGTGCAGAGTGGTTTTCAATTCAAAGGCCAGAGCGACATTTTCATTTTGCTCCCGTTCACTCCAATATGTTCTCACCATGAGTCAAGGGCATGAACAAGTACAGGAGGTCCTCGAATGAGTTCTGTTCTTATGCTGGCGACCTAACCCGAATTTCTGTGTGAATTGGAATGAACCCTTCCTGACCACACCCAAAGTAAATGAAGAATTGCTCCACAATCCTAAAGTTTATATGGATGTTATGTTTCTATGGACATCTACAGAGTTCACAGAATCTATTCCTATTCATCTAAAATACTGTAGTTCTTACTATGAGTAAACTGTAATAAACTAAAAAAGAGAAATTAATTATAGATTTTTTTTTTTTATCCTTGCTTGTTTTTTTTCCCCTTATTTGACAAAGGATAACATCCTGCTAACAATGATTCCATGAATGTAGATGCTACTGATCACCTTCAGTAAGTTGAATTAGAGCAAAGTACAAAGGTTTTAGTCTGGCTCACACCCAGCGAACAGTCTGATCTCTTACTGTATACAGAATGTAAAGATACAAAGAGGATTCAGTTTAGTTTGGCTTCTGGTTCATTCTCTTACTCAGAAAGATTCATTTTGTTTAACTCATAAAAATCCAAACAGCCATCTTCAATGTTTAATACCTGCTGATCCGCTAATTCTATCACTGTGTCAGTAATTGGTGTAAAATACAGTTTGTCATCTTTTTAAAATCATCAGATATGACCCATTTGGACATTTAGAGGGTCTGTAGTTACCATGGAAACACCATCTTATACAACATTGATTCACTCGTAAAACCTATAAAGGTGGAAGTGGATGTAGACACTTGGGTTATATTCAGTTATTGATATATTTTACTGTGGAAAAAACCCTTTTTCTTCAGGTTTTTTGTGTTTTGATATAACACCCCTCAACTTTAATCTGAGCTTTTTAAAACACCAACATGATTAGTAAATTAAATAACAAGTAATACCTGATTTTGAAAGAAAAAAATAAATGATGGAGGATATTACAGTATTACACAATTTATTATATTATCTTCTGTATCTTGCATTTGTCTGTGTAAATCATGTATTTTTCAATATTGATTTAAATGTATCATGTAGATGTTGATTAAGCATCAAACTAATTTCAAATATTGTCAGAAACACAGAGAACTGAAGGAAAATTGTCTGATTTTCTCAGCAAAAATATGAATAATTAACTTGTTCTTTCTACTCCCTTTCGAACATGGTTCATGGATGAAAATCTAATTAATTTTTATTTTGATTTGCTTTCCCTCCTTTCTTTTTCTTTTTATTATATACTCTTTTTTTTTTTAATGTCACTTGTGTGAAGCATGTTCCAAATAAAGATTCAAATCAAAAACTGTACATAAATGAAGTGCGTCCATTCACTGCCTATTACTTTTACTGGTCAATCAATGTGGTTGATGATAGTGTTACCACGGTAACTACAGATCCTCTGAACATCTAAGTATGTTATATCTGGTGAGCATGAAAAGATAATAAACAGAATTTTACACCAATAATTTAAGAAAAATCACAAGTTTAATGGTTCATAAAGTAATAAACATTTTAGACCAGTAGATGTTTCGATTCTGTTCAGTGTTAACACGGTCGTCTATACTCTGCTGTGGTCATTCTGTGTCAGATCAGTCATATGTGACTGATCTGAGGTATGTTTTATTATGACTTGTTGATGATCATCTTGGATTTTGACCTTTGACCTCTGTTGTTGTGTTCATGGTCAACTCCAATGCCCACTCTTCTACAACTTTAAAGCTATATCACACATCCTGTAGAACATAATTAAAGTATTTTCCGTGATTTCAGTTCTGTGTTATCCATCTTAAAATAGTCTCCTCTGTGGTTGCCACATGACACAGTACTTTGAAGGAAAATGAAAGCATAAATGATCACCCCTGCTTGATCTCACGAAATACTGTGACTTGATTCAGTATTCCTGTGTCATAGTTTACTGTATTAAAGCCAATAAATTACAAGCCGCAGCCGTCACTGTGTCTCACTTCAAACACCATCCATACCATCTGTCCAAATGACTTATTTTGTCTCATGCTCAGGTTTTCAAGAACGTTTTTTTTTTTTTTTTCAAATGTAAAAAAATTTTTTATAAAAGCCTTTGGAGCCTTGAATTCAACTTTAAATTGTTTTTTATGGGAAGCAGTGTTGTGCAGAGTGACAGAATAACTGCACTTGAATTGATTTAACACACACAAAAGATGTCAGCAACCTCAGACAGTTGACGAGTTTCAGGATTTCTGCAGCTTTTGTTGATGTTATTCCAAAAGAAGAGTTTTAAATGATTGTTTATTCTGTTCGAGTGTGTTTGCAATTTGCTGGATCTATGACAGAAGTTGTTTTTAAATTTCTGCAATTAGCTTTTTAATCAGGATGTAAGTGCAGACTTAAACTAAGACTGCCCTTTGATTGCATATGGGTGTTACCATTTAACAATAAACAGCTGCTGAACCTGCAATCTGAATCACACTGTGTAATCTTTTACGCACCGAATAATACTTTAATAAAGGAAAGTCATTTTCATTGTCAACATTTTGATGAAAATCTTGTTTTGTTTAACGTTTGAGTAGGATTAGTGTTTCTTTAACTCGAGATTAAAGGTTCAAAAACGTTATCGGCTCAACACCCACAGAATCAATTGTGGGTCTCAGACTTAGAGAAATCTGTAAAGACTAGGCATTAAATGCAGTTTCTTGAAATAGTGGAACATCAATCAGAGAAAGAATACATTTAACAAACGCTGACAAATGAAGTTAGACACTGCAGCACAGACTAAAAGAACTATTTTGTGTTTTCAGTCCTTAATGAGGGTATACTACCTGTTAGCATGAACGCATACATTAGCCAAAGTGCACATTTTAACTACTTCATCTAATGGATAAATTAAAGTACAGCCATATACATTAACCCTTGTATTATGTTGAAAAAATTTTTACATTGATTATGTTGCGGGTCATTTTTCCCTTTAAATCCACTCGAAACAGGTTAAACCCAATAACTTTATTTTAATTATATAAACATTTACAAAAGATACATACATTTTTTTTTTATTCTAAAACTATTTCAACACTTCTCTGATTCATCCTCATCATAGGAAAATTGACAATCTGGATCATCAATGATATTGTCCTGTGTCTCTGAAACCTCTTCCTTTGTATCACTGTCTCACTTCAAAATCTGTGATAAAACCTCTTCAACAATAAACTTTCTGGAGGTGATTTTTGGTGTTTGTCAAAGAGATGACATGAGAAAAGTGACAAGGACAAGAGAGAAAGTTCCTCCTCTACACACACCTGGCTCTTCAAAGGAAATCAAAATACAAATAATTGGGCAATGAAAACAAAGGACATCAAAGAGACATGTTTATTTTAGATCTGAGCAGATATTTACCAACAGTAAAGTGTCTGGGTCAAAATGACCCCTAACTTCATCTTTGTTTACAAACACTGCACAGACACTACACATCAAAGTGTCCAGATTTCACACACAAGTTCATGACCTTAGATGAAGAAAAGTCACACAATTTCATGAAGAAAAATAAAAGATAACCTGTACTTTGGTCAACTCAAAAACTGACCCTTAACATAATACAAGGGTTAACATATAGTAAGTTGAATTATATTAACAGTATTTTAAGGTTGATGTAATGAAGTAATCAGTGTTGGGAAAGTTCACCTTGATTAGGAACTAGTTCAAAGTTCAGTTCAAGTTACTCAATATGAATTAGTTCAGTTCATCGTTCATTCTTCCAAATTATGAACTAGAAGTTCATGGATCCCAAAATGAACTTTTTTGTTCTTTTTTTGTGTTATTATTGTAAACTTATTATTAACCGTTCCTGATGTTATCCTGACTGTAGTCAGGAAATCAGGGGAAAATGCCGTCCTCCAGGGCTGAAGTGAGTACTTTACCCCGGGGTTAACTTCCCTCTGCAGGTTCTTAGAACACAAGGAGTGGTTTCAGTGAGTTTTGTTTTCAATGTTTATTTCCAAGAACGGGACAACACCTGCTCCGGTCGCCGGTCACACTCTGTACATTTAACTCTTATTCTCTGCTCCCAAAAACTCTCTGCACCCTCTCTCTCTCTCTCTCTCTCTCTCTCTCTCTCTCTCTCTCTCTCTCTCTCTCTCTCTCTCTCTCTCTCTCTCTCTCTCTCTCTCTCTCTCTCTCTCTCTCTCTCTCTCTCTGCCCCGCCCAAGACACTTCTCATTGGCTATTCCACAACATTATGTTGCCGACATTAGTTCAGAATAATACAAAAATGACATCTATGATAATGTTGTGTTTTGATCCCATTTTATACCTTACAGGACTCAATAATTACAACGTGATAAGAACGAAATGTGAACTACATAAGAGCGCAGTTCAATAAATGCCAGGCTAACCGCGCTCACAACTTCCCATTCATTTGGCATTTATCGTTCATGTTCGTCAAAAATATATCTTTCGTGAACGATCGTTCAATGAACTCGTTCAGGTACAACACTGGAAATAATGTAATGAATAAAGGGTAGTAGTTTGTAGTCCCCAAACTTAGTGAAGCTACCATGGCTACAAAGACTGTTTTGTTGGTGTTATGTGGTATTGGTAAGGCACGATTTGTTGGGGGGCATGGGTGGGATTTTTACATTTCTATTTCTACATTTCTACAAGCAATCAGCATAATCTTTAGGATGACGTAGTTAGACACCAGGAAATTCACAGAGGAGTTAGGAAAGTTAGGAGTGACTAAACAAAATGGTGGATTATGAAGCTTAATGATTGTCGCTTCTGTAAAAAGAATTTAAAGATTGCTGACGGTTTCTCACATTCTTCAGTCATCTTTGATAAAAGGAAATCACCACCCGTTGTTGTTCTTCTTCTATGGTTGTTTCTGGTTGTTTGTCTCTGAATCGTTGCAGTCCTCTGACTCTATACTTCACTGTTATTCTTTGGCCAGTTTCAGGGAATTCTAGGCAAAAGTTGAATCGAGCGTAACTAGACTACTACTGTAGCACATTGGCTAGGTTAGGGATTTTGCTGAATATAGGTCAAAGGTCGGGGTTAATGTCACCAAAAATATATTCTCGTAATGATCAGAGATAGGGCAAATCAAGAATTTCCTTTCTGTATTTTCCATTCCTGTTCACTCAGTTTTGCATATAGCTTCTTTTTGCTCTAAATGTTGATGTGCATTGACATCAGAACCTTGAAGGACAAATTTGAAGACTAGGTCAAAGGTCACATAAAGGTCAACATTGAATTTTGGATAGAACTTGTGAACTATTCATCTTATAGCCTTCCAATGAACACCAATATGCTTGTCTTTCAATTCTGTATTTTATGTGCATAGATCCTAACCTATTATTGACCCAAGAGGTCAGTGGTCACTCACTCAAACTAAAATGGACTATAATGGAAAACCTAGTGGCAATTGTCTTAGTTACTATTATTGACAGGCAGGAAACCTGGCATGGGCTTCAAAATGGTATCCTGACCTTTGACTTTGAGTGACTTTGAAAGGTCAAAATCAAGGTCACATAATTGTAACTCCAAAAAGAGTGGTGATAAGTACTTAGTTACTATTGTTGACATATAGGAAACTACATGTATTCCCCAAAATAGCATCATGACCTTTAACCTTGAATGACCCTGAACAGTCAACCCCTTAGTCTCATGGAGACATTCATTAAGAGTTGTACCTGGCACCACTTGTTAATGGTTTGTTTAATATGTCAGTATATAAATCACATATATTAATGAAAATCTCTGTGGTTTCTACTGAAATCCATAGTAATACTTAATAATTGGACAAAATAATAATGTAATACATTATTATTAATCCTTTATTCTTGTAAATTGTGATTTGTTTCTAAAAAAGTATTTTTTTCTTTCATTTTTGGTATCTCATCTTTATTTCATTCACTCGATGTAGTCACTCACAACCAGAGGTAGAAGTAACTAAGTAGAAATACTTCATTTACTGTACTTAAGTACCATTTTTAAGTATCTGTAAAAATATCTACTTTATACTCTTTACATTCTCAGAATAGACTTATTACTTTTTCAAATTACAATTCACTCTTCATTAAAACCTGACTTCTTAAACTAGAAGACTTAACAAACGTAAACACAGCTGTTATATTGTATAAAGCATACCATAATATTCTCCCAGACTGCATGCAGGAACTGTTCAACCAAAAAGAGACTAGATATAATCTGAAGGGCGCTGCAATATTCAATAAAATAAAAGCATGAACAAATACTAAAGGAAAATGCACTTAAAATCTGTGGAACATTCTGGATAATCAACTAAAAACAGCAAACTCTATAAATATATATTTTTTAATTATAGAAAACAAAGGTTATTGATAAATACACTGCTTTGTAGTAGCAAAAAAACTAACATATATTACACAAAACTCACAACTAAACTGTTTTAATATTATTATTATTAGTCGTAGTAGTAGTATTAATAACCAATTAATTAATTGATTAATCAATTAACATTTTTGTTTGTGATCTATTTCTATTTTCAAGTACTATTGGCCTCATAAAGGTGGAGAAGAATAAAGAAAAAGGAGGATAATTTGATGGAAAAGTGAGGATGGGGCAAAGAAGAAGGGAAGTGAGAATAGAAGAAAAAGGAAACAAGGGAAAAGGAAATAAGAGAGGAAAAATAAGGAAGATAGGAAAGAGGAAGAAAGGAATAAAATGAAAGGAGAGGAGAAGGAAATAGAAAAGGGAAAATAGGGAAGGAAAAGAAATAAAGTGACTCCCTTTGTTGTGTTGTATTTGGACAGTTGTCTTGGGTTCAACTTTTGCATTGTGTTTTTTTGCTGTGGTTTTGTTTTTCATATGGCAGTGAGGTAATGGTGGCTAAATAAGATTCTGCTTCAGCTCTAAACCTTTTCAGTCAAGCAATGTATTAATCATGTGTGAATATGTGTCTTGCCTGCATTGTGCTTGTGCCTTGTTCTGTATTATTTAAAACTAGGCAAATATAACAGTATGATATGAAAAATATGACTTTTTATGTCACAATTATCCATTTCTTATCTCGTAATTATGACTTTTTCTCATAATTTTGACTTTTTATATAGTAATTTTGAGGGTTTTTTAAAATCTCATAATTCTGATATTTTTCTTACATTTCTAACTTTTTATCTGATAATTCAGAATTTTTTCCACACAATTTTGAGTTTTTCCTCATAATTCTGAATTTCTTTCTCATAATTTTGACATTTATCTCACGATTCAGATTAAAAAAAAAATCTCATTATGCTTCTTTAAAATCTTCTATTTATGACTTTTAAAATTTTCCTAAATGTCATGTCCATACCCACTAGATAACCATGACTCAATAAAACACATCATCTACACAGTAACTCACTTTTGATGAAGACTTTATTTTTGGATATTATTGAGATTTTTCTTCTTTTTCCTGCTTAAATAAGTATTATTTCACCCATGGCAAAAAAATACAGTTTTACTTTTTACTTTACTACAATTCAAAAGTTGTACTTTTTTACTTTTACTTCAGTAAATGAGTTGAATCAGTACTTCTAGTTTTACCAAAGTATTTTTTCACACAAATAGCCGTACTTCTCCTTAAGTGCATAATGTGAGTACTTTGATCACCTCTGATCATCACCCAGGGGCGTCTCAGCCATTTTAAATGTTCTAGGTTGTGGCACATGAGCAAAATTTTCTGAATGTATTATTGGAAAAATTAATCCATTAATTATCCATTAATGGTTAAATTTTTATATATAAAAAAGTCATATATGGCAGAAAATAATACCAAAAATATGTTTTTCCTTAATTAAACATTTATTCCAAGAAGAACAAAACTTTTGACAGAAATATAATAAGAATAAGAATGAAAACATCCAAAAGTGCTCCTTCTACTGTAAGCAAATTAACTTAGGGCAGGGATGGGCAAACCATTCCTAAAGGCCGGTGTGGCTGCAGGTTTTTGTTCCAACCAAGCAGCAGCACACCAGACTTGATTCAATTAATCAACTTGATCTGGATTTTCAGAGAGTTGATTGGTCAAACTGTGAACTCTTGGTTGGTTGGAACAAAAACCTGCAGCCACACCGGCCCTTTGTGGAATAGTTTGCCCATGCCTGACTTAGGGTGTATGTCACAAAGTAAGACATAGTTTAGTTAACTTAGTTTAACAAGGGAAACATTTCTCACTACTTACTGGTTGACTGTTTGCTAACACCACAAAGAAGAGCTATAAACATTTCGCCAAGGAACTGAGGTGCGCTTCATTTCCTTATGCTGGTGTACTGCCAGGGTGGGTAAACGGTTAAAACCATTGATATTGTAATGACCCCCCAATGTTATTGCTGTTTGTTTGGCGTGATTACGACCGACAGTGACCTTTTATCCTGCAATAAAATGTAGGTGAGACCAATACTCTGTCCATTTCCGAGATCCAGTGGAACGATACAATATATAACCTCAGGAAAAAGTGGGGGGTATGAAATAGGGATGTGACTTTTGGTCCAAAACAATATTATTATTATTAATAATAATAATGGATTAGATTTATATAGCGCTTTTCAAGGCACCCAAAGCGCTTCACATTAGTGTTCCATTATTCATTCACTCTCATATGCTCCCTCTGGTGGTGGTAAACTACATATGTAGTCACAGATGTGGCTGCCATTTCGCACCTATGGCCCCCTCTGACCACCACTGAACATTCATACTCATTCATACACCAGTGGGAGTGACACTGGAGGCAAGTAGGGTGAAGTGTCTTGCCCAAGGACACAACAGACTGACTAGGACAGAGCGGGAATCGAACGGCCAACCCTTTGGTTAATGGACGACCTGTTCTACCAACAATCTAAAGTGTTTCCACGACCCCACCCCTCACCCACCTCGGCCGATGTGCACTTCCACCCCCAAACACAAACGCGATGACAGAATGGGTAAAAGACATTTACTGAATAAACAAGAATATTAGAAACCACACAACAACATGTTGATCTTCCCTGAGCGATTCATGTCATCTTCTGCATGAAACTAGTTAAAGGCTTTTAATTTTGAAATCACAGCCATCAATATATTTCATTTAACTGTCTGTGCTTCGATGTCACAGAGAGGTACGTCCTCGCCAACTTTGCCAGACGGGGGTAGTTTTTTTGGTTGTGCATCTTTCTTGTGTTTGCAGTGTTTTGTCGATACGGTGAGTTTGCCCTTGTCGGCCACCGTACAATGCAAGTCAATACGGCATACTTTCCAAGTGAAACACAATTACAAGTAATGCAGTATTTGAAATTAGTATTCTATATTTGAGCTCTATATTTGAAAATCATGTCCCATCCCTAGTATGAAATCATCTGGTTGTAGAAGAGGGGTTTGTCGCAACACCCCCATCCCCTGCAATACATTTTTGTCCTCTTGTAAGCGATAAAAGTTGAACAGTTTTACTTGAAAAATGCTGCCCATGGTAAAATACATGCCGTTACTGAATAAATAAATACATTTCAAAAAAGTATCCGTAAAAAGCTGCTCCATTATGCAGTTTTTATTCAAATGTATTATTTAATGTCTAAAAAAAATCTAAAACTTTCACTTTCTTGTGTCTCAGGAGGATATTATTGATATTATTGTTGTTTCTTATCATCAGTCTCCACCACATTCATGTGCAGATATTCTCAGTACTATTATGACCAAATAAACATATAATTATCTTATGTTGTGATTCTTATAAATATTTCCCAGCTGTAGGCCTGTTCTGTGAGTGTGCCTGATCCATCTCTGTGTAAACTGTATGTGTGCTGGATTAGAATGGCTCAGGACAGATTAGTTAATTATAGACACCTGCTGTCTAAGCGTGGTGTGCGTTGTCAGGTGTTGCAGCATGAGGTCGGGCTGTTGCAGAGGGTAGAAGGCGGAGCCAGCCATGGAAATGGTTTGCCATGTGCTCTTTATAAGAGGCTGTGTCGCTGTCTGTCCATGCAGCTCACTAATGACACACACACACACACACACACACGCACGCGTGTGTTTGTAATCAAGTAGATGTTGAGTAGTGACTTTAAACATGTTTTTTTTTTAAATAAAAATAAAATAAATTAAAAAAGCAATAATATTAGTAATAGATTAGAAAACTTAATTAAATGTAATAAATAAAACTGAATTATTAAATAAAAATTATAATTTAAACAATAAAATAAATAAACTAAATAATAATATATTTTCGAAAAATAGTTTCGAAAAAATTAATACATTTTAAAAAAGGAAACACATTTTCAAATCTTTGAAAAATAAATGTTTTATGGGGACTTCCTGAAAAAACTAATTAATGTATTTATTGGGGCTTATTATTTCTATTTTAATAATGGGGACCTACATTTATATGTAACCCTTGTGGGGACCTCAATTTTGGTCCCCATAGTGTCAGAGGTCCCCATGTTGTGACTGTGTAAACATATCAATGTCCCCATAAAGATAGTAATACAAACACACACATACATACTCGTTTACATGTCTCATGAGGACCAAGGTTGTAATTAAGTAGACATTGGGTTGTGAGTGTAAACACTTTAAAATAAAATAAATAAATAAAAATAATAATGATAAAAATGTGTAAATTAAAAATTAAATGAAATAAAAATAAATAAATAAAATTGTATGAATAAATTTGAAAAGTAATTTTAAAAATAAACAAATAAATAAATAATAGAATTAATACTATTTTAAAAAGTAATTATGAATAAATAAAACAATAAAATATAAATACAGTACATAACTAATTTTATTTATTTATTTATTTATTTTTAACACATCTTCCAACCTTTGAAAAACACACGTTTCATGTTGCACCTGTTTCCCTCGTGCTTCATGGGGACTTCCGGAAAAATACAAACTAATGTATTTATAGGGCCACATCATTTCTATTTTACTATTGGAGACCTTTACATTTAACCCCCATGGTGTGACTGTGTAAACATATCAATGTCCCCATAATGATAGGAATACACACACCCACACATACATGCTTCACTCAGATGTGTTTTCACCTCTTCACCACACTTACTGTCAAACTGGGGCTATAATGGACCCATTTGCTGCTGCTGTGGTGATGCCTTTTAACCCATAAACCCCCACTGCTATTTTTGAACAATTACCAAATGAATTTTCACTCTATTAAATGTTTCTTAAACAATGATCACAATTTATTAAAATAATATTCTCTGTATTTTACATTTTTCACTGTAACTCGTGTACTTTCATAGGTGTAATTTCAGATAGCCTATTTAATTTAGATGTTAATGAAAACTCAGGTTGTTTAATCAAAAGTGAAGATTTATTTTTACCAGTACAAGATTCAAAGTGTTTATTGTCATGTGCACAGTATCCCTGTACAATGACATTCTTCCTTTGCTGTCCACATAATGCCTATTATATTACTACTATTATATAACGTGCTACTATTATATCATTAATTGAACATAAACCACCATTTACTACAATAGTTTCAGTGTTTGTTTGTGTCTAATTCACTGGAAATAAAAAAATTAAAGATCAGATGAAGTTGATTTTTTATCACAATAAAGCCTAAGAAAATGCAAGAAAAAGTGACTATTTCAGCAAAGATGAACATTTTACTGGTGAATCGATGTAGAAGGTGACAGTGTTTCCACAGTTATTATAGGGCCTGTCAAAATCCAACTGGGTCAAATCTAATGACCATGAGAAGATGATAAACTGTATTTTACAGCAATTATTGACATGGATTGATAGGATTAGTGAATCAAGAGATACTAAAACATTAACAGGTATTCTCTATTTATATTATAAGTATTATTTTTTACATTTTTAATTATATAAACACATTTTTTTCTTACTTCTGCGTATTTTTTTTACTCTTGTGTTTTTTTCATCTCTTTCTACCTGTTACAGGTGTATTGTATATTTGCTGCTGTAACTGGAATTCACCTATGGCTGCAATTTCGGATAATAGAATAACTATTTTATTTTATTTTATTCTTTAGGTTGATTTCATGTGACGTCACATTGCTATGTAGTCAGCGCGTGATTTTCAGATAGAGGGCAGGTAGTGAAACCTAGTGAGTGTTTTGTGTAGTTTACGGCTGCGCCAATCGTTCTAACCGAGAGATGGAAAGAGTACCAAAGATTGCCATTCACAACAGTGAGAAATGGAAAAAGCGCACAGAGAAACGCTGCAAAAAAAGTGGATTTTAAATCAGCGTTTGCGGTCGGGAGGAGAAGAGTCTGCTATGCTAATGCTAATGCTAATGTCTGCAGTGACCACTTCATCAGAGGTATGTTCCAAAGCTTTTTTGTGTATGTGCTATATATCATTACGCTTTTGTTAAATGCTCATTTACACGGTTGTAATATGGTTTACCTAGACACATCAAGATGCATTGCATGTTTGTTGACATTAGTTGCTACTGCTAGTGGCTAGCAGTAGCAACTAATGTCAGCATACATGTAATACATCTTAACGTCGCATCTTTACAAATAAAACACTCACCCCGGTGAAGACCAAACAATAATTATCGCTGAGCCTTTTGGTACCGAGGTTGTGAACCCACCTGCTGACAAAAAAATATATATATGCCTCCAAACTTTTCACTTTAATCTGCTGGTGTAGTAGAATGTTTGCAGGAGTAGGTAGTTAGTAATATCCACATCACAGATTGTTGGCAAATCTTTGGGTTCTGCCGAAAACTCATTAATTTTCACAAGATACGGGTCACGTCCAATACATTTTTAACTAACTGTGTGTATCTCTGTTTCGACACTGGATTTAAATCCGTACAATAAGCACCGTCTTCAATTGTTTCCTCCATGTTTCCTCCTTCCTGCCCTCCAGCTGAAATTCTGACGTCATCATAGTCACGTGACGGAAACCTACCTATTCCATTCTAAAGTCTTATTTTCTCTTAAATATTTTACTACTTTAGATGTTGTTTGGTCGCTGGTGGACAGTTGGGTCTTCATAGGATAATATTGTTCTATTCACATATCTAATATTCTGATTCAAGAAACAATAATCATGCCCAGTTTAAGGATTTAACCATACACAGGGTTATTGTTAATATTTAATACAGTGAAAAGCATAAACACACAAACACAAACCAGATACGGTCGATTTAAAAAAAATATATATTAAAAAAAGCCTGACACAAATGTCAATATTGGTGCCATGGCAACAACACCAATATGATGCCCCATTCTAAAGCCTTGCTATGGATACCTATTAGAAAAGACTAAACAGCAGCACCTCTGCTTCATTTCAAGGCTTATTTTACTGCTATTGTGACTGCAAATTCCTGCTGCTGCATTTGGCAGCAGCACAAAACAAACACTCAGGATCATAATTTTAGGGCATCACAAAGATGCAGTTTTAAAAATGACTAAAAGTTTATATTTGTTTTAATAGATTTTTTTATTTCGTCGCATCCAAATATCTTCTCAAGCGTCATAATTTTGGATTAAGCCAAGGAATGGAAAGACACCACACATGCCCTAAAATGAGTCAGAAATCAGAAATCCTGTGTAAGAGCTATAATAGATGTTTGATTAAGCAATTGAGAATGTGGTGAGGAAGCAGCTGCAATCACTTTTTCCATTTTGCTCTCAATCAACTTTTTATTTGTTTAATGAGTTCTCCTTGAAGCCTTTTTGCTGCTTAATTTGGAAGTTATTGTTTACTGTGAACTTAATGCTTAGCACTAATTGGGAAGCTGACTGACATTAGTCTCTCAATTTTTGACTTTAGCTAGTTCACATACTGATGAGGAATGGAAATGAAGTGTGCTTGGCTTCACGTTGTATACAAAACTTTCACATGAATAGAATCAGGAGAAGTTTAATTTGAATGCACAGATTAATAGAAGTAAAATCACATGGGTTAAAGATGTATTATTCAAGGAAAATAGCATATTTACTAGTCAAATGTAAATATCAGGGTATTCATGCAGGTCTTTATTGGCTCCTCATGTGTTCCATCATGACACAACCCACAAAGCTGTGACTGTAGACTTGGGGTATTTAAAAAAAAAAAAAAATCCGGGCGTCTCATTAATGGCCACTGGAAATAGAAGCATTGCAAACCCTTAATTAGCATATGTACCTACACAATGTAGCTCCAATTGTGGTTAAGAAATGTATTTTCCCAGTTGCCTCATGCACCAACGACACATAATTTAAGTAGGAAATTAAGTCCACACTGAATAATGGATGCCAAATAGTTATTGCAGTTCATAGTTATGCAAAGGTACAAACTAGCCAGCATATTCAGCTAATATTAAATATTAAGGCTAAGAAATTCAACAGGAAAATCACTCTTTCACTAACTGTAAAGTGAAGGTGTTTTAATTTATAAAGACCCAGTGGTATTTTTGTGGCAGCATCCAAAGGATATTTTCTCTCTCTTTAACCTTTTCACCATTTATTCGAGTATTATACTCTGTAATATAGCAATTATTCAGTGAATATCAATTCTTTTTAAAAGCTCTTCTTAAAACCCACCTCTTGTCCTTTAAATTTTTATACCACACAGGATATTGATTTTATGTGCACAGATATTTTATCTGGGTTGGACAGTTTATGGATTTATTTATTATGTTTCATAGTATTTTTAGCTTTTATTTAGGGCTGTGAAATGATCAAAATGTTTTAATCAGATTAATCACAGTTTTGCTTAATCATGATTAAAACACTTTATGTCAGTCACTAGTTTTGTTTGTTTGGCTCTGTTTTTTTCTTTCTTCTTGGTACTAACATTTCCCCCAAAATGGGACAACATACACTAAGAAACACAAAAAATGCAGAGAAAAAAAAATACAAAACTTGCTAAAATCCCCCCCCCCCACACACACACACAAAATTAATACAAAAAAGCAATGAAATGTCTAAAACATATTCAAAAACTCTTCCAAAATATATATATATATATATATATATATATATATATATATATATATATATATATATATATATATATATATATATATATATATATATATATATATATATATATATATATATATATATATATATATATATATATATATATATATATATATATATATATATATATATGGAATTAGCAAGGGATAATGCATGGCCCATGAGTTACTATCAGGAAAATATTCCCTGACGGGGTGCCCTACTTTGATTATGTTTTAATGTGTTTATTTTATCGTAAAGCACTTTGGAATCCTTTGTGGTTGTTTAAATTTGCGTTCTATAAATTAAAACAGATGGATATTTTCTTGTATTTGACTCTCTAATCATGTAGAGCTTTGGTAGATTCCAGATCAAACTTGATTTTTATAATCTAAAAAAGTTTGCTTAAGGAGCGCTACCTGGACTCAAAATAAGTAATAAAAATTAGAGGTGCTCTATTGGACAGGAGAAAACAGCAAAAAACAAAGAAAAATTCCAAGGCACTCTCTTAAAAGTGAAGAATAAAAAGCCTTTATTAAACTGGCTTGGTTAAGAAAAAAACCTATAAAATCATATAAAAACATATAAAAACCCCAACGCGTTTCGGCATAAATGGCCTTCATCAGGGAGTAGTCTGATGAAGGCCATCAGATGAAGGCCATTTATGCCGAAACGCGTTGGGGTTTTTATATGATTTTATAGGTTTTTTTCTTAACCAAGCCAGTTTAATAAAGGCTTTTTATCCTTCACTTTTAAGAGAGTGCCTTGGAATTTTTCTTTGTTTTTTGTTGATTTTTATAATATTAAAAACAAATAAAAAGTATAAAACAGTAAATCTTCCAGCAAAGATATCACTAACTGAATGCAAAACCACATGGCTCCATAGGTTGTCATTAATCCAACTACATGAGTTCTCCTAGTGAATCAATGTTGTACAAGATGACAGTGTTTCTATGGTAACCATGGGGTCTCTGAGTGTCCCAAGGGGTTATATCTGATGGCAATGAAAAGATGACAAACTGCAATTTACACTGATTGTCTGACATGTAATGATAGGATTAGTGGATCAATAAGGGTTAAACAGTAGATGCCTTTGGTCACTGGTGGATATTTGGGTCTTTATGGGTTCATGTGGTTTTTCTTCTTGTGTTTCTACCCTCCACTCGTCTTTGGTGACATTGCTCATATAGAATAGAAGAGGCTAAAAAGTACGGGGTTCGATTTGTCTAAAAAATGTTTGTAAATGTATAGAGGGTGATATATCAAGAATCTTTATTGTCATTATGCAAGGCACAATGAAATTTCGTCCAGTAGCTCTTGGCAGTAAAACACGCACACGTATATAATATACATTTATATGTATATAATATACATACACACATATGATCTAAATGGCACAAAAAATAATATATATATATATATATATATATATATATATATATATATATATATATATATATATATATATATATATATATATATATATATATATATATATATATATATATATATATAATAAAGTACCACCATAGGATTTTAAAATGCATTGATAGCGTCTATATACAACTAGTCAGTGGTTTGTACATGTGTTTTGATATGTTTTATTGTGTTTTCCAGACTATAAGGTGCACTTAAAAGGCTTTAATTTTCTCCAAAAATGACAGTGTGCCTTATATATGGATTAATTCTGGTTGTGTTTAGAGACTTGGAATTTAGATTTTTATCTCATGATTTTGATTTTTTATCTAATAATTTTTACTTTTTATCTAATAATTTTGACTTCACTTAATGCACCTTATAATCCAGTGTGCCTTATAGTGCAGAAAATATGGTCATTTAAGGCTATTTGTGGATCTGTCTGCATTTGTGGATTTGGCAAAACAGAATGTCTCAAAAACACACCACAGAGGAAAACGGTGAATACGTGTAATTGCTTATCCACAAATGTGAGTTACATTTCACAAACAAAATTTTCAGTTTTACAAATGTCATTTTGTTTTGCAAATTAAAAATAGTATATTATAACAAGTATTATTGCAAGTATAATTACAAAAACCAAAATACATATGACAAATATTACATGTACATTTGTGACTAACAAAACACATGTACAAACCACTGACTATTTGTAGATCATCTTCTGCGCATTTACAAATATTTCTAAGACAAATCTAACCCCATAAAAAAAAGAGCAATCTGACTGGATCTGTCAGAGGAAGTTGGAAGTTTCTAACAAATAAAAGTAGCATGCAGTGAAAATACGGATGAATCATCGACAGTTAAAGCTGTGGGACATGAAAACTGAAGGAAATAAACACAATATAAAAATATAATTTCCCTTCTGGTGCTCTGTCCTCTCACTGAAAGTCATCAAAAAAAAAAAAAAAAATCAAATATATAGATAAACCTGATGTAATTTCACAGCATTATGGAAAGTGCAGACACTTTTTCAAGCTTTTCTTTTGATCAACAGTAGTGTTAAAGTGGACTGTATTTGTGATCAGTTATTAAAGCTGTCAGTTCTATACTCAACCCTTTTAGCGCATGGGAATAGACAACACTAGACAACACCACTTTAATTTTAATATGCTGAAAGGTTAAATGCTAAAATACAAACAAGCCCTGCAGATGGAATTAAAATGAGAATTTGTGGAGACCTGTATAAACAAACTTCATAATTATGGAGAAATTATGAGGTCGTCGGTGCTTTTGACAGGACTTGAATGAAGACGGATGTACAAATAGAAGCATTTGGTTAACCTTTAAAAACCCAAACAGCAACTGGCAACAAAACCATCTGATGTAAATGGTTTAATACCTGTTGATGCATTAATTATATAAATATGTTTAAATAATTGGTGTAAAATGTAGTTTGTCATCTTTTCGTGGTTTGGTTATTGAATGTCATCAATAAAACACATAGAGTCAATCAACGACAGTGGATGGACTAGAGGTGGGCAAAGTACTCACATAAGTACAGCTACTTGTGTGTAAAAATACTCTGCTAAAAGTAGAAGATAATGTGTTTGATCAGGTCCCAGTTACTCGATTTTTTGGATATGGGCAGGAAATTTTAGGAAAAATGGGGGAAGAGAAGTCACAATTGAGATAAAAAGTCATGAGATAAAAAAAAAGTTATCAATATGAGATTAAAAAAAAGGGATAATTTTAAGAGAAAAAAAATCTAAATTATGAGATAATAGTCATATAACTATTATATATAAAGTCACAGTTTCTTTTCTCCACTGATTTTTCTCTCTGAAGCCACTCATTTTTCGCACTGTCACATCTGTTTATTTTGTATTTGTAAAAGTAACGAGTCTATTCTGAGAATGTAAAGAGTATAAAGTACAGATATTTATGTAAAATGTAGAGAGTAAAAGTAAAAAGCTGACAGAAAAATAAATACAGATACCTAAAAAATCTACAGTAATGAAGTACTTGGTTTATGTTCAATTATTTTACTGAAAACATCACAGTTTTATCTGTTTATATATATATATATATATATATATATATATATATATATATATATATATATATATATATATATATATATATATATAAACCTGTAAAGCCTGAAACATTAGATCATTGACAGAAAATTCCCCTTCTTTGAAACTGAAGCCTTTATTTGTCTTTCTGAACAACAACAAAAATATTTCTTCAAATATCAGGTTCCATGTATTAGTTTCAATTTTGTATCATATTTGATTGATTGGGTCTCAATGCTCTATTATTATTTTTTAATAAATATAGTCGTAATATAACACAAACATGTCTAACAAATTAGTAAATCCTTTTCAAAATTGTCAAAGTTCTTCTTCTTTCATCATTACTGGCAGTCATGTAGTGTCACTGGTGAATGACTTCTTCCCCCTGGTGGATTACCTGTGTATTGCATGTATCTAATTGTATACTTCAGGATATTCAAGATAAAAAATATCACTGGTGATCACGTAGAGGGCTTCAAAAGTCATGTATTAAATATTATATATTCCACATTATAAGAATAATAACCCTCAGCTCTATAAATAACTATATGATCAGTAAATTAAACGTGGAAAAAATATAAAATTTTCACTGAAGAAATGCAGAATAAAGCATAAACATTGATACATCAATTTAAAATGGGGTAATGTAAGGGCTTATAGGGTTTTAGGTATACAAGTGGTACCTTAATTTACCAAATTAATTCATTCCAGAAGTGATTTCGTACTGTGATTTTGTTTGTTTGTTTGTTTTTTTGTAAATAGAGTTGCATTTTACATGTAAAAGGCCGGATACGTTCCAAGGCCCCAAATACTAACCCTAAAATCCTTTAAAAATTATACACATTTTGTATGAAATATGTGTTAAAAGTAAATACATTTTAGATTTTAGATTTAATCTTTTGGTCTCAGTGGGTACATTTGTCTTCACTGACTGATTGGTGCTGATGGAATAATGGCTTCCTCCTTTTTTTTTTTTTATCATCTCGTTTCACTTCTATTCATAACTTTTTTTCATTCACACCAGGAATCACTTTCTTTGGGCTCATGGTGAATAATGAATACGTACTGTAATAAAGTTTCAATAAATACACTGGGAAAAATAATGAATGAGGATCAAAGGCTCACCTAAAGCATCATGGGTAGCTCCGGTCATAGCCAATGGGATGCTACGTACAGTGCATATTTATGTACATTACGTACAGTACTGTCTTTATGTCTCTGGGCTTTCGGTTTCTTTTCGCAAATGTAATTTTCTCTTGTATACAGAGATGAAAAATTGACGAAAAACACATTTATGTCCAGTACCGTACATACTGCACACTTGTAAATTTGTACATAGTGTACCTTTGACCCTCATTCATCAGAGTTCTAACATGCTTTCACATTGATCCTGGCAAGCACAGGCAACGGCGACAGACCCATTCATTGTGTATGTGTTACCACCGCACAAAGGCGCAGGGCTCTGGATACCGCTCAGTGCACTTATCTCCTCCTCCTTATTAGCACTAACACCAGGGCTTTTTGCTGTAAAGTTGACAGGTACATGTTTATGCTCGGAACTGGTTGCATAGCACCTTGCCTGCGTGTTGCCGTGTGTCATGGCAGTGGCGCTGGGTACTGGCTGTGCCGTAGCCGGCGGTATGCGCTGAGGTTACCGCGGTTAGTGTGGAAGCACCTTTACTGTTGTTAATTTTTTTTTTTTGTTATTTTTAATTTTTTTAATTTATTTATTTTTGTTAATTTTTAAAGGTTTTAGGGGGGTAGTATTGGGGACCTTGGAACAAATCAGGCCTTTTATATGTAAAATAAAAAAATACGACTATTTATAAAAGAAATCACATTACAAAACCACTTCTGGAACGAAATTAATTCATATGTTTAGCATGTTTTGTAGGTTTTTTTTTCTCTGCAATTTTTATTTTTCTTCATGTAATTTTGTTTATTTTGTGGGAGACATCACCAAAGTACTCCCATCTTAAAATACCACATGAAGTACACATTAATAGGGATACTACTAACACGAGGCGAAGACATTACACAACTTGTAACAAACATGTTAAATGCAGATATACTACCTTCTTTGTTGAGTTGGTTTACTCCATACAAAATGAATCACAATTAATATAGATTAAAAATGAATGTTAATTATGGTTAGTAAAAAAAAAAGCAACACTGTGATTAATCTGTTTAAGCATTTTAATCATTTAACAGCCCTGACATAAATACATACATACATACATAACATGCATTCTGTTTTTAGGTTCATGAACTATAGTTGATAAAAAAATCAAATCAAATCATTTTTATTTCCATCATGGTGTGCACTTCACACATAATGGAACCTTATAAAAAGTACTTTTCTGAATTATATTCCACACAGTTTCGAGCTTCCACAGTATGAACTAAGGCTATGCTCGTAACACTTGAAAAACACTCCAACAAAATAAAACTCTACAACCCCCCCGACCCCCCCACTGGTACACTTTTAAAAATCACTACAACTGCAGCCAAATCCAAGAAACGAATGGAAAATTTCAAACGGCGATAAATAAAATTGCCTCCAGGATCCTTGAAGACGTGTTTATCATGTCGGTACTCCAAACCTATTTGAATTCTTATCTTTTGCTGTGTAAGTAAACAAACAAAATGGAGCAAAGGCAGAAACGCCAACACAGGTCTTACCTTGACGCTAATCTTAGCTCTAAGCATGACTCCACCCTTCATGGTCTGGGAGGCTCCTGTCAGACCTCCCAGTCCAGTCTCTTTACGTCTGCACAGCCGTCTGGGATTGTGGATATACTCTGAACGCTGAGGAACAAGACGTCTTGCACTGTGTTGTTTTTTTTTTTTTGTCTTTAGGATTGATTGAGGAGCACTTTCCAAAAGAAAACAAAGACATTTCCCAAGGTTCAGTATTGGATTTAGTAATGCACCAGCCATGACTTTGTTACATTTTTCACTGATGCCAATGGCTGTGTAGTCGCTCTCCACTTAGTTTTCAGTCCAAACCAACGTAAAAACCAAAAAAAAAACAGCTGGTAAGCAATAGAAGTAGAAGTACGCAATAGAAGTAGAAGTACTCAGTAGTGGGTAGAAATGTGGTATTTAATTGTATAATGTCCAGATAATTCTCGGCAGCTTTTGTTTTGGATGTTGATGATCATGGAGCATCACTGACGCAGTAGGAAAACTGCTCTTCTGTGTTGAAAAACTTCAACTGGTCTTGTCACATAGAAGATGCTTTTGCAGTTCTTTGGAGATTTTGTTCTAATACTAACGCATAGACGAGTCTGAACTTTGACATCAGTCTTTTACAGATGGTCTCTTGATGCTTTTAATAGTAATGTTGGAAATTACATCTCAGTGCACGGTCAAAACGAATACAGTATATTTTCCACCTTTTGTTATTTGTTTTGCTTGAAACTTTCTATAATGCTAACTTTCTTGCATATTGTGTTTCATTTAACTACTTTCTTTAACTAAATGAAAACTGACATTTCTTTGTCTTTCTTTCTTTCTTTCTTTCTTTCTTTCTTTCTTTCTTTCTTTCTTTCTTTCTTTCTTTCTTTCTTTCTTTCTTTCTTTCTTTCTTTCTTTCTTTCTTTCCTCCCTTCTTTCTTACTTTAATGTTGAAATGTCAAATTCAAATGTATAATCTCATGGATAACAGTGATCAGTGAAGTGGTGACACCTTGACTTTTCCCGGGAAGCCCCTTTTCTGTTACATAACTCAATCACTTGTGTGCTGGGGTGCTAATTTTATCCTCTTTAACGGCTTAAGTCTCATTAATGCTAGAGCACAGTCCTGCAGACAGACGTGGTTGACTTGGCAGGTATTTTGTGTCACCTTACATGTTCGTCTTCTTCCCTCTTTCATGTTCGGGACAATGCAAACAGTCAATTGCCAGTTATTGTTGCTGAGCAGAGATGGGAAGTAACTAAGTAAAAGTACTTCATTGTTGTACTTAAGTATATTTTTTTAGGTATCTGTACTTGACTTGAGTGTTTATTTTTCTGGTAACTTTTTTTTTAACTTTTACTCCCTACATTTTTCTCGAAGTATTTGTACTTTAAAATCTTTACATTCTCAGAATATACTGGTTATTTTTTCAAACTAAACAAATGTGACAGCATGAAAAAATAAGTCACATGAGAGGAAAAATCAGTGGAGGAGAGAAACTATGGTTTTATATATTATAGGTATATGACTATTATCTCATCATTTTGACTTTTTAATTTCATAATTTTGTGTGTTTTATCTCACAATTGTGACTTTTATCTCTTAAAATTATAATTTTTTAAATCTCATATTTATAACTACTGTGTTTTAAAATCTCATGATGACTTTTTTTAATCTTAATTGTTACTGTTTCCTGTCCATACCCACAAAACTGAGTAACTGTGACCTGACCGAACACATTATCTACACAATAACTCAAATTTAAAGGCTTTATTGTTAGATACTTTTGAAGCTTTTCAGATTTTTTTCCTGCTTAAAGAAGTATTATTGCATTCATGGTTAAAATTAAATAAATGCAGTTTTACTTTTGTACTTTTTTTACAATTGAATCATTTGACTTTTTTACTATAAGTAGACGAGTTGAATCAGTGCTTCTACTTTTCCCAGAGTATTTTTTCACACTAGTAGCTGTACTTCTACTGAAGTACAGAATGTGAGTACTTTTACCACCTCTGTTGGTGAGGGAGGACATGTTTAATTTGTGCAGATTTAACCTCCTGTAGAGTTTTCCCTCTGAGCTGGGAAGCATAATCTGACACAAAAAACCCCAAAACTAACAACAAAAATCATTCTCCTTCATCCACATTCAGCAAAAATAATTCTGCATTTGCTGATCATGCATGTTTGTAAGGATGAATGTTCCAGGTGTTGTAGTCCTGAAGGTTGAGAGGAGTCAAAGGAGCATTGGCTGTTATGTAACTGTGCACGTCTGTACTCTACGGGGGATTTAAAGGCTGCAAAGGGGCTGATCTTAAGTCAAAGAGGCTTTACACCAGACTACAACAACATGACAACATCACTACCCTGAAGGAAAGTCAGAGCATTGACTCTGTGAAAGTGAAAGGGGAAAATACTGCCTCTAAAATGAATGTAGAGATGCTTTTCATGTGTTTTCAATGAGGCCTAAACGTCTTGTGCGGACCCCAAGGTGGAAGAGTGTGTGGAGGGGATTTTAAGGAATGATGAAAGAAAAATATATAGAAGTAAAATTTATGTTTTCAAGTGTATTTCTACTTTTTCTAGGGAAATAATATGGACTATCATGAGACATTAATGTAATATGAAGATTATGAAAGTACATTTATTTTATTTATTTATTTAAGCGTGTGTGTGTGTGTGTGTGTGTGTGTGTGTGTGTGTGTGTGTGTGTGTGTGTATTGCTAGTTACACCATGGGGACCTCTGAGACTATGGGGACCACAATTCAGGTCCCCATGTGGCTTAAATATTAATAAATGTCCCCACTAGTAAAATAGAAATGATGTGACCCTATAAATACATTCATTTGTTTTTTCAAGAAGTCCCCATAAAGCATAACAGGTGTAAAGTGAAACATGTATTTTTCAAAGGTTTGAAGATGTGTTTACTTAAAAAAAAGATATATTTTTATACATGTTTTTATTATTTTTAAATATTATTTATTTTATTTATTTATTTTTAAATTAGTGTTTTTGTATGCATTCATTCCATTTTACTTTTTAATTGTTTTTAATTAAAAATGTATAGAATTATTTTTATTTTCTTTTAAAAAAAAAGATAAAAGTCACTACCCAATGGCTACTTGATTTCAAACTTGGTCCTCATGAGACACATAAATGGGTGTGTGTGTGTGTGTGTGTGTATATATATATATATATGTGTATATATATATATATATATATATATATATATATATATATATATATATATATATATATATATATATACACACATATGGGGGGTATATACTATGTCACTACATATATATATATATACTATTATATGTATTTATTTTCTTGAACTAAATCAAAGGTGCTTTTTTCTTCAGTTTCATATACAATAATGAGCATTTTATTTTTTTTGTCTGTTCTATCAGTTTCCATTTTTTGCCGGGCGCGTTTTTACATGTTGTACTGTGTCACCATTCTGATCCATTTGTAGTATGTGATGCACACTGACAGAAACACTTAAGGAATGTCTTAATATTAAACATATTTGTTTTAAAATGTAGGGAGTAAAATGAATATAGATGTCTGATTGTGCTGCTTAGTTTGCTACTTCCCACTTCTGATGATTGGAAAGACATGTTTGAAGTAATTTTCTAACATATATATATATATATATATATATATATATATATATATATATATATATATATATATATATATATATATATATATATATAAAGCATAATTATAAATATATAAGCTGTCACAAAACACAATCACTAGCTTCACGACATGACAAACACAACCTGCTGAAAACCACACCTCATTTACCCTCATTGTAACATTATACATGCATTACTCACTGATTCAACCCAGAAATCAAGTAGGGAGATTATTAGAAATAATCATTTAATCATTGAACACAGTCGTCTAACAGAAGCAGCAGAAGCAGAGAGGAGGATATGAGCAACAGCTGGTGTTTTGTTTATTCAAATTCACTGAGTAAAACTGGAGTAATTTGTGTAAAATGCAGATCATAAACACGCTCGTTATTGATTCTATGCTAATTGTTTCACTAAATATGGACAGCCATCTGTGAACTTTCTGCAAAATTGCATGCAGATGCATGTAGATTTGTAGGATTTAATTGCATTTAATTGTGTGTGCATGTAACTCCATTAATTACCAAATAACACATTAGGGGAAAAAACAAAAAACAAAAACGTAAAGTGTGTAACTTTGAGAGTTCCACTGCCTTTGTTAAGTCAGTCATGTTGTCAAAACAACTCCAAATCAGTTCATTATTTTTTACTCGTCGGGTAAGATCATGGCTTTTGCTTGGTGATAGTGAATAACCTGTTCAACCCTCACTGCAGTGCTTGTCATTATTAACTTTACTGTTGACCTGTGGTTGGTGTGAGCCTTCAGCTCCATCTGCTTCTTTCTCTGTAAAAACAGGACACCCGTAGGGCGCCCACAGGCCTCTGCCTTTATTCAGATCACACAAAAAAAACTGTGGCTTAAAAATATTATGATACAGCGATGGATACACATTTAATCCTGTAAAATTACATAAAATAAGTAAGAAAATGAACAAAAACTGCCAAAGTGATCAGTAAAATGTACCAAAATGAATATTAAACTAACAAAATAATATGTAGCATCAACAAAGGAAGACACTAATGCAACACAATTGAAGAAAAATAATAAAATAAATCAACAAAATGTAGAAAAATAAACAAAAATAAGCAACAACATCAACAAAAACTAATAAATATTCACAAAATAACAAATAACATGAACAAACAAAATGAAGTGAAAAAATAGATTAAATGACTATTGTTGTAATTTGGTTCCAGTAGTTGTAGTTTTGTAAATCAGTTGCTTTTCCACACCTGTACATCAGTTCCATGAACAAAATGATCAGTAAAATAACGCAAAAAAAACCCTTGAATTTTTCAGAATTTTTAAACTAAACCATCCATTCAGAATGCATCAGCGCTGAGGCATCAGGGTTTAAAGGGTGTAACCCCTGACACATTCTGAAAGGATGGTTTAGCTTCAATATTCAGAAAAAGAATTACTGTGGTTTTGTTCATGGGTCTGATATATGGAGATAAAGAGGTGAAGAAGCAACTGATTTAGAAAAAAGAAGAAGCTAAAACTAAAACTACTGGAACCAAATTACAATATTATTTTAAAAAAAGTTAGCCAAAATGACAAAAAGAGAAAATTCCAAAAACACTCTTGGATGTTTGGGTTTGGGAAGACTATATTATTTTTATATTTATTTAATTTTTTGTGTGTGAAAAAAGGGGAAAGAAGTACATTATTGAGAAAACATCTGAAATATATTTGGTTTAATAAACAAAGTTTAAAAAAATAAATAAAATAAATAAATAAATATATGTGAAAAATAAAAAGCCTTTATTAAATTGGCTTGGTTACAAAAAAAAAAAAACAATAAAGGACCCCAACGCGTTTCGGGATCCAAGCCTTCATCAGGGAGTCAAACATCACATTAGCAGGAAGAGGGATTTTTAAAAATATGTAAACCAATCAGAAACCTCCACACCTTCTGAGAAGTGACTTGGAGTTTTGACTTTTTATCTAATTAATTTAGACTTTTTATCTCAGAAATTTGACTTCACGTATTGTCCAGTGCGCCATGTACATGAAAAAACGTATAAAATAAACCATTCATTGAAGGTGCGCCTTATAGTACAGAAAATACAGTAAATACATCCATACATTATCACATTGTCTTTATCCAGATGTCCACTCATACCACTTTTTCCACTTTTTAAAAAAATGTTCTTTCTCCAGTCTTAATAAAGAAGTCCATCTTTCATTTTTTTCAACCAGTTATGCAATAATATAATATATTATTTAATTTAAAATAAAAATAATAAAATACAATATTAATATATTAACATTATATTTTCTTATTTTTCTTCACTTTTGTGCCATTTGTGTCTTATTTTGTTCATTTCACTGTTGTTGGTTTGTTGGTTTATTAGACATTTTTGGCTATTATTGTCCATTTTGTTGCTTATTTTATTAATTTTTTATTTTCATTGGAACTGTTAAATTCTCAGGAGTTACAGAGTTAATCCTTGTGCCAGTTAATAGCTGCCTAATAGTCATCTTTTATTTTTCCTTTCAGTGCCAACAAGATGCAAAAGCAAGTCGAGGTCAGGATGGATGAGAGCCACTTGGAGCCCATCGTGGACAGTAATGAGAGTGCATGCAGCTCTCTGTGTGATAAAATCATGAAGAACATGGTCCTCACTCTCACAATCCTTGGTAAAGTCTTCCTCCACTCTCACTCTTTTGAAAACATTCTGTCTATGTCAGGGGTGTCAGACTTATTTTAGATAAGGAGCCACATGCAGCTGAATTTGATCTGAAGTGGGCCGAACCAGTGGAAATAAATACAAAAGTAAAAAAATAAATAACAATAATGTCAACTCTAAAATTTTCTCTCTGTTTTAGAGCAAAAAATGTAAAATGACAGCATGAAAACAAACAATATTAGGCTTTAGTTTATCATTTACACATATGCATTCTAATTTACAGATCATAGTGGATCTACAGATAATATTAAGTAATAGGTGGAATATTGTGAAAATCTTAAGACATTTGCAATTTTTGTTTTTTTTTGTTCGGATTCTTGAGATTTTTTTTTGTGAAAAAAATATTACATTTACAAAGAGTACATTTTTTACTTGTGAATATTTATAAGTTATTATATTATGACACTGAATTGGATCATTAACTAAAAGGATTTAAATCTTAGTGAAATGTTTGCATTTCATAAATTCATCCAAATGGCCGGATGGGATCCTCAGGTGGGCCAGATTTGGCCCCCGGGCCGCATGTTTGACACCTCTGGTCTATGTTCTGTTTAGATTAATCTTGGATATGATTAAGAACAAAATCACATTTACAGGGAAGTTTAATCAGTGAAGTCATCATAACACAAAGACCCAAACAGGTACTGGTGAACATTATTATACTGATCTCAAATATTTATTAACTTCTGAAACACTGAAATTTTTTGATTACATTTTGGTGCTGATGCGTAAGACATCCTGGATTCTGGATCACTTTCAATTTTACATTGCGGTAAATGGAGAATAAATTTCAAAGTGATCCAGGATCTCTTCCGGATCATGACCAAAATGTAATAATTTGTTCCTTGTGTATTTTATCAAAATACATCCATAACTTCTTATGTAATATTGGTGACAAACTCCAATGAAAACATACCCCCCTTGGTGGAGATAATCATATCATTTCATAATAAACATCCAAAAAGTACGGTGGCCGACAGGGGGCAAACGTGCCGCATAGACGAAACGCTGCAAATGCAAGAAAGATGCAACAACCAAAAACACAAACGCATAAAACAAATACAACACAAGAGAAAAATGCTGCAATAACAGAAACGGAGCAGAAGCAAAAACGTACAAACCACCAAAACAAATGTGAAAGAAAAAGCAAAAAAAAAAACTGCAAGAGAGAAACGCTGCAAATTCACTCCACAACAAAACGGAAGTTCACCAAAATAAAACGGAAGAAGAAGACGGTGGATGAAGCCGAAGTTTATTAATTAAAGAGATTAGTGTGAAAAGGTGTAGAGCAGCAGAAGTATGAAGCTAATGTTAGTGCCACACTTCTGCTGCTCTTCTATTATATTATTATTATTATATTATTATGGTCAAGTGTTTAAAAAAGATGAATGGAAACATACCTTTTTAATGCTAATCAGCAGAGCTTTATCTTCATCCATCATCTTCTTCTGTTTTATTTTGGTGAACTTTTGTTGTGGAGTGAATTTGCAGCGTTTCTCTCTTGCAGCTTCACTTGTGTTGCATTTGTTTTATGTGTTTTTGTTTTTTGGTTGTTGCAGCTTTCTTGTGTTTTGTCACCATAAAAATGTAAGAATTTTTTCCATTTCATCTTGTGATGAAACCACATTTTGTAATAAACTGTCCCACTGTCTGGAACAAACTCCCAGTATAAGCCTCAGTTTATTTAAATCCAGTTTAAAGACCCCCCTGTTCTCAGCTGCATTTAAATAACTTTTATTCATCATTCTACACCTGCACTCTTTTTAAAAAAAATATATTTATCTTGTTTCTGTTTCATCTACTTATGTTTTTTGCTGTTATTGTTTTAGTTTTGTTTGATCTTTTCATACTTTTATTGCTGCCTGCTGTAATGCTTTTAACGTTTTATGTAAAGCACTTTGAAATGTGCTATATAAATAAACCTGCATTGCCTCGTCTTATTACATTTTGAGAAGGTTATTACAAAATGCACTTGCACCTTTTTTATTTTCTCAAAATGTAATAACCTATTATGTAATGTATGTATTTCATAATGCATAATTGCAAAATGCAGCTGAACAAGCTGCCACAGAAATACCACCGACTCTTTAACGGTTAAACCTGTTGTGAATAAGCTGCTTACATGACCATTGAAAATGAATATTCCTTTCCATTTCCTTATTTTCAGTGTTTTTCAGTGACTTACACATAGAGCAAATGTTCCACTGTGTGAACTTCCTGTAAGGTCCTTCATATACCTTCTGGAAAAGTCAGATTTTCTCTTTGAGGATCTCAACCAGAGCAGATTAATTTCTGAATGTTCTGTAGTAGGACATTAACAGACACTTTGACTAGGCGACACCTCGACTCCTGGAGTATAAGTCGACAAGTTGCATGCTATTCTCTCTCGCGCGGGCGCGCTCGCTCGCTCTCTCGCGCTCGCTCTCTCGCGCTCGCTCTCTCGCGCTCACTCTCTCGCTGTCTGTCTGTCTGTCTCTGTCTCTCTCTCTCTCTGTCTGTCTCTCTCTCTCTGCCTGTCTCTCTCTCTCTGCCTGTCTCTCTCTCTCTGTCTCTCTCTGCCTCTCTGTCTGTCTGTCTGTCTCTCTGCCTCTGTCTGTCACTCTCGTTTTCTCTTTTTCTCTCTCTCTCTTTCTGCGTGTAAACACAGTCAGACCTAAACATGGCTGCTGCAGGTAAGACGGTTGTGGTGGGCTAACAAAACAAAAGAGAGAGATAGACACACATGCAATGTCTGTCTGGATAGATAGATAGATAGATGGATAGATGGATAGATGGATAGATGGATAGATAGATAGATGGATAGATGGATAGATATTCAGGTGCAGTATAGGCATAAGGGTTAAAAGATACAATCAAACATATAAGTAGTATGAAAGTATAAACGCGTATTAAAAAATTATCTACAAACAAATTAGTTATTTTCTTATGCAGACGAAGAATTACTGGTAAATGTATACTACAGTGTTTAAACACATTGTGTCTTAGGTGAATAAATTGTCATCTTATTGGAAAGTGTCACTAAGTAGATAATTATCTTGTGTTGACAAGTTCTTACAGGAGCAACTTTTTCCCCCCCACATGTTAAAATGTTATTTACTTGTAGAAACAGTTCCTTAACATGTGGGCAGATTACAATAACTTTTTAATAGCAGTTTACACTTTGCAAGAAGTGTGATGGTTCATGACTTCAGGATATTTACATGGAAATAAACTACTAAAAATAATGAACAAAGACAGATATTAACCCATAAAGACCTGAACAGCCGCCAACTACCTAAACTATCAACTGATATAAACTGTTTAATACAGGGTTCCCGCAGATCCTTGAAAAGTCTTCAGGCATTGAATTCATTGTTCTAAAAATAAGGCCTTAATTTGCATTAAAACGTCTTAAATTGAATTTACTTACACATAAGTAAGAATTATGTTGGTTTGAAATAAAAAGTATTTTGTAACATTTAGGCTGTGTATATTACAAAAATAATTTAGGGTAAGTAGAAAATGAGGGCACGACATTCGGTGGGTGTAGTAACTATACTTATTTTACAAGTGTGTGTGTTTATATGGTGTGTGTATTATATATACAAAATTTCAAAGTTATGCTTCTTGATGTAAATGGTTCATTAATGTAGCAGCAACTTTACCAAAAAGTCATGTTCTACAGGGAAACAGAAAAGGCCACATGAACTGTGCCATCAGAAAAAACTGTTGATTTGAAATCTTCATTTAGTGAATTGAGCCTCATTTATGTTATTCATGTGAGAATGAAGCTCACAACATCCAACACGAGTTTTTTTTCTGTGGACCCCCCCCTTATTTTTTTTTTTTTTTGATAAATCGCACCCTATGTGTGTGTATATATATATATATATATTTGCAACTGACCCGTTTTCATAGCAGGGGTCTTATGTAAAATCCTTGCATGTGATTAGATGAAGAATCAATCCGTCATCTTGACTGACACGCCACTTCAGCCACTCACGTTGAACTCAAGCTGTGACACTTTAAATCACACCTGCCAGTCATGGGGTAGTCCCACCCGACGACACTGATTGGCTCCTTCGTTTGAAGAAAACCTGAACCGCATGGTACTGAGATGGTTGTGTGAGCGTAGCAACACAACCAGATGACATGAGTCAGGTTAACAATGTGCAGGGTGTGAAATAATGTTTAAAAAAAGTAAAATAAAATAAAAACACCATCATATTAATCTGTTAATTCCATCAGGCAGTGTTTAGTACTATTATGGCCCTTGGGTAAAATCAGTTTTTTTGTCAGTTTGTCCTGGCTTTCAATGTCTGGAACCTTCTACCTGAGGGCAAAAGTACAAACAATAGAAAACCGAATGAATGATTGAATAAATAATTGTGATGATGGATTAATCCATGTTATTTTACTAATTTTGACAGCCCTTTTACAAAACCATTTCTGGATCACTTTAACATTTCATACAATCTCAAAACTTATAAATATTATAGCACGCTAGCTGAGCAGTTAGCAATCTTGCCCCACAGCAGGAAGACCCGGGTTTGATTCCCGGACCGTGCGGGTCTTTCTGTGTGGAGTTTGCATGTTTCTTTCCCCGTGTCTAGATGGGTTTCCTACAGGTTCTCCGGTTTCCCCCGTGACCCAAAAACATGTTTGTTAGGCTAAAATCTTCCAGCCAGGTGATTCTGACCATTAGTCTGGTTCTACAGCTGGAGATGGGTCCCCGGGCACCACCCACTCCTTACAGGTGCCCCAATGGCATGAAGGATGGGTTAAATGCAGAGGGCACATTTCATTGTACAGTGTATAATGACAATTATGATTATAGTATATTAAATATTTGTGAAAATAATATATTTTTTTGCTGTGTTTCAAAAGTTGTGGCTGTATCAGACAAAAGGTTTTATCTGTTCTTTAGCATGAAAAAAAAACCCGTTTCAGTTTCACAACATCATGCTTTGTATGTGTTTCATTATTTGACTGAAACATTCAGATTTAACCTTGACAGAACAGAGCATGTACAAGAGTGAATGTGACATTTACTGAAGTGATTCTCAATATAATATACTCCAGATGCAGATGTCCAAAAACATGTTTTTCCACTGCAGTCTTTAGTCATCTATATTTTCTCTATGTACTTTTTGTATATAAAGCTAAAGGTCAATCATGTGACCTGGTGAAATCAGGTGCTTTGAAGGCATCACATTATCTGCAATTCAAATATTTCACGTTCATTCAAGTGTCACAATTACATTTTTGGACTTTTCCTTCAAATAAAAGCGTTCATTGTTCATTGTTTCCTCCCGACTCAGGTGTATTTCTGGGATCCATTGCTGGAATGCTGCTCAGGCACATATCCCCACTCCCTCCTGATGTTATTATGATCATCGCCTTCCCGGGGGAGATCCTAATGAGGATGCTGAAGATGCTTATTCTGCCTCTTGTTGTTTCCAGTCTGGTCACAGGTGGGTGAGATACAGTAGCTGCTTCAAATGTTCTGCTCCATTCACTGTCAACTGGTCCGGAATGAGCTTGCATGGCGTTATGGTACTTGTTGCTGCCTGGGAGACGTTGTGCAACAGGAGGAAAGAATGAGTGGGAGGATGTTGTGAGGGCAAACCGAAGAACATCCAGAATGTGTTTGAATATAGATTAGAAGGATATATTGTCTTCTCTTTGCTGGAGGTTAGACGGGTATACCATAATGTCACATTTTCTCCTGAAAACATGAATGTCCAACAATAAGACACTGACGTTACATTCTAATGTTGCACCTATCTATCAGCTGCCAATCATCATCAGCCGATATATTGCCTAAAAATAGCCTAATCGGTGATCAGAAAAACATGCCGATCACATGATGTAAATTACTAGTGAATGAATAACGTACATCTATCTGTCTGTCTGTCTGTGCATGCTTTGATAGGAACCATTGTCTGAAATAATACCTAATACTCTCAATGGATGAAAAATGTCTTAACATCCATAAAAATAATGAGTCAATAATGTGAAGTAAATTGGCTGCTTAGAAAAGTATTATATTAATCCAATCTATTATTACCTCCTTATTAACATGACAGATTTTCTCAGGAAAAAAAAAAACAAAAACTTCCCTCTGTTCTGCTGTAATCTAATAATTTTAGAATAACAAGCTACACTGCATTCAGAAAAGAAACTTGACTTATTCTTAATGTCTACCATCTCAAATTTGCAACATACTCACAAATCTATCTATTGTATGTGCTATAGTCAAATTAAATATCTCCACTTAATTTAGCATTTACTTTTTTATATATACTTATATTTAAATCCAGGCATTAAGGGGTTAATATCTAATAATTCTGAGATCCTTGTCTTGTCATTTGAGGAGATATACAGTGTTTTCTTTCTTTGACTCACTTTATTATCCTCATGTGGGAATACTTATCCTTCTCCGTATACTCATAACACCTAGCATTAGTGATTAGCATTAACACTTAGCATTAGCATTGACTGCGTCAGTGGACCAACCTCAGATCTTCATCAGTACTGTAGTCAAGGACACTGACAGGAGAATTAACCTGTGATGACCTGTTGTGTTGGCATGGAAACATATATTTATTATAAGAACTACAGGTAATAGATTTAACATAAGTACATAATGTTAATAGTGCATGTACAGATGTACTGTATGTAGGGGACAGTATATAGTATGTTTATATATTTAGACAACATATGTTATTAGAAAAGAATGTGTATGTTATTTATGGAGTCATCCCATTTAAAAAAAAAGTATGATTTGGTGATTTAAAAAAAAAAAAAGTTATGTTATTCCTTCCTAGTAATTAAGGAGTAGTTACTTTTTACTTGATGACATAAAATAAAATATCATAAAATTTAAATACAAACTCAATTGTGGTGAAGACGTGTCCATATCTTAGCCAACAGTTGTAAATCTCTGCACTATACATTTGTAATTATATTTTAATCTGACAAATTCTGAACAAAATCTTCAGATTGAGGAGATAAATAACACTGATACTGAGTGTACATCTTCAGGTCATTGTGATATTAATCAGAAACCCCAGGAAAGAATAATACATTTGGCAAAAATAAAACTGTTGTATTTTATCAATATGATATTTGCCTCAAAAATATTAGATATGTTGATTGATTGGATTGTTGGTCAATTTACAGCCCATGTCATCATGACCAACATTTCTGTGTCACAGTCACATTGAACTGGTTGGGGAGCGTCATGGAACTGGTGCCGTAATAATTAACCAGTATGAATAAGAAGCTACATTATGTTCTGACTGAAGAGATGCTCCTCAGATTACTGTCATATTTATCATAACATCTTGTAGAAATGTATTTATAAAAATAAAGTATTTTAATCATCCAAAAACAGAATAGAATTGAATAGCCATTCATTGTCATTGTGTGCACATTGAAATTAGGAATATTAAGCCACTCAGTGCAACAATATTAATAATAAAACTAGAAAACCTCAGACCTCTGCCAAGGTAGACAGCCCCCCCCCCCCATTACGAAATGTACCTTGAAAATGTAATCAAAATTTGTCTATAAGGTTTTGAGTTATCTTGCTAACTAACAAACAAACAAACTGGCAAAAACATTACCTCCTTGGTGAAGTTAATAATATTTCAGAAAATAAGAATATATAATAATATAATAATATATAATTACAAAAACTGAAAAGATAAGAAAATAGAATATTTTACAAAAAGGAAAACGGATTAGAACAGGCACAATATCAACAGTATATATATATATATATATATATATATATATATATATATATATATATTAAAATTATTCTTATTAAAATGTTATACAGTTGCCAACATAATCCTGAAATATTTGCAGAAAAATATTTTTTTGTGTTTTTCCACCACTGTATATTATGTTCTGTTAAATAGACAAATACATTATTTGTGTTTCTAACATTAGGCTCTTCCAGTCAAATATTATGAGTCAGCTTTAATAATTCCATTTCCTCTCATTTGTTCTGCCTCATTAGGCCTGGCTGGTTTAGATGCTAAATCTAGCGGGCGTTTGGGCACCAGAGCCATGGTGTACTACATGTCGACCACAGTGATCGCAGCGGTCCTCGGGGTGGTCCTGGTACTGCTCATCCATCCTGGAAACCCCAAGCTGAGAGCCGGTATGGGACAGGGGAAGAAAAACGATGACGTGTCCAGCGTGGACGCTTTCTTCGACCTCATCAGAAATCTGTTTCCAGAAAACTTGGTGCAGGCGTGTTTCCAGCAGGTAGGAGTCTCACATGAGCTTTTCAAACCCACCATAAGGTCTGATTCATGTGACGGTACTTCCATCTTTTCATTTTGCTCTTTTTGCAGATTCAGACAGTAACCACCAAAGTACCAGTGCCCACTAACAGAACCAAAGCACCTCCACAGTTCACAGTGAAGAGGTCACTTCAGTTCAAAAGTGGGATGAATGTCCTGGGTAAGTGAAATCTGACCAAAAACACCCCCACTGCGCAAATATAACTAAAAGACAGAAATATGTTTCATTACTTTTCCTGTTATATAAACAGAAATACAAGCAACAACATGACAGAACTATCTGAATATGCAGAGGTGACAAATGTATTCACATTCTGTACATAAAAACCATACTCTTAGTAACATAGAAGTACTGATTCAACTCCTTTACTTAACATTTTGAGGCCTATAGGCCCCAACTTTGGGGTCTGTGCAGTTCATGGTGTCTGAAAATATCTTCGGACTTAAAGGGAGACAGTCAAATATATGTTTTTTTTTTAATAATTATTATGAGAAAAACTTAATTATGAATTTTTTTCATGAGAAAAAGTTGGAATTCTGGCATTGACGTCAGAATTCTGAAGAAATGGGGAAAACTTCTGAGGGGAAAAAGGCAGAAATATGTAGAAAAAGTCGTAATTCTGAGGAAAGGCAGTTGGAATTCTAAGAGAAAAAAAAATTATTATACCGAGTCAGAATTCTGAAAAAGGTATATTTTTGACTTTAAAATCAGAATTAATGTCAGAAATGACTTTGATGAAAAAATATTTCTATTGAAAGAACAATGTCTATTCTATACTGGAAGTGAAAGTGTTGAGCAAACGGTTACTTTTTTATGAATATTTAAAATAAATCATAAATTTAGAATGTGTCACTGCTGACACACCAGGAGTTAAAGGGTTAAGTAAAAGTAAAAAAAGTACAACTTCTGAATTGTAATAAAGTACAAAAGTAAATAAAATTAAATAAATTACACACATTTTCACGGGTAAAATTAGATAAAATATAAGTGAGTAGAGAGTAGGAATGTGAAAAAATAAAAGAAGATTAGAAAGTTTGGAAAGAGTGGACCTGTGCTCCTTCATGTATTTTCCTTTTGATGCAACTTATTTGATGTCCTGTTCCATTAGTTTAGTTGGAAAAAGTAACAAGTCTATGCTAAGAATGTAAGAAGTATAAAGAACAGATATTTATGCAAACATGTAGGCAGTAAAAGTAAAAAATTGCCAGAAAAATAAATACTCAAGTAAAGTACAGATACCTGAAAAATCTGCATAAGTAGAATAATTTATGTATTTATACTTTGTTACGTCCCACTCTGTAAGTAATAATAATAATTAAAAAAAATATTCAACAATTGCCAAGGAGTTCAGGGAAAAATAAAAGTGTCATGTATAAAAATGTATTTAATCATCATATATAACCTTTTTTTTCTCCACCAAATTTCACTGAAATCTATTAAACATAGGGTCTGAAACATAATGGCCTTAGTTACCTAATATTTTTCACTAGCTTTTCTGCATTTTCTGAAATGTCTCCATTGTTTCAAATGAGTGATTAAAGTCCATTTTCTACATGACAGATTGCTGTTGTATTGGCAGTAAGTATTCCTGGTAGCTGCAACACACTGTACTCTGTTTTTTTTTTTGGTTTTTTTTTTACAGGTCTGATTGGATTCTTTGTTGCTTTTGGAGTCATCATGGGAAAAATGGGAGAGAAGGCCAAGCTGATGTTGGAGTTTTTCAATGTTCTGAATGAGATTGTTATGAAGCTTGTTAGTGCAATTATGTGGTAAGTAGCGTCCAGTACATGCATCGCATCAAATTCAGTCAAAGTGCCAACACAGACCAGGTGTTGTTATTCTCCCTAAAATAATACCCCCCCCTGCTCATCTGCATTTTTAGGAAATAGTTGCATCCAAACATATTCACATCACAGCCATTCCTACATATGCAATAATAATAATGATTGATTGATTGATTTGTTTATTTCGAGCAATTCACATAATACATACATACTGTACATCAGGGGTTTCAAACATGCGGCCCGGGGGCCAAATGCGGCCCGGCAAAGGTTCCAATGCGGCCCCCAGAATGAATTTGCAAAGTGCAAAAATTATATATATAGTAAAAGCTGTGGAACTGATTTTAGTTCAGGTTCCACATTCAGACCAATAGGGTCTACAGTCAAATTATAGCAGAATAACATATTAAAAGAATTACTCCATATTTTCTTCTCATTTTGATGTGAAAATAATGTAGATTATGCCTATAAATAATGAAAACTTCAAATTTCTGTCTTTCTTATAGTGGAAAAAGTAACATTAAATTGGGAAAATATTTAGACTTACGAACTATCCTGTAACAATAAAATGTGAAAAACATGAAGGAATATGAACAAACTGAAATTTCTAAAGAAAATTAAGTACAATTTTAACAGTTAAGTGCCCACTGGAGATTAAATTGGGCTGAATGTGGCCCCTGAAAGGCATGAGTTTGAGACCCCTGCTGTACATACATACTGGGTGTGATTTCCTGGGTGGGGGGGTGGGGTCCTATGGTCTATGAGTCTTACCAACGGCGTAAACACAAAATGCCTGAAAGAGGAACCTCACATGCAGTGAAGTCTAGGCAGAGGGGGGGGTTGTAAAGCTCACAGCCGGACCCTTGACGGGGTCAAAAGGCAGACTAGGTGGGAGGTCCAGGTTCAAATCTGGCCCGTCCAGAGATGGGTCTCATGTGGTCATATAAGGGCATGGACAGGTCATTATAAAGTCTACATCTGTCCTCTTTAAATGACGTCAGTGAGCAGGAAATTAGAGTAATTTGACTGACTAGTTAAGGAACCATCCCAAAAACGGTTCTGAACTGATGAAAGGAAGGTTGTACCATTGATCTGACATGTGTAAGCTGAGGGTTTAATCGAAGATAACATCAACATTTCAACAGCGTTGCAATTCAGACTGTGACCAAAGACTGTTTTATCGACACGTATACTATCTTAACCTCAGTATCTGTGTCTGAACAGAATGTAATTGCAGGAAATGTCAGAATATCCACTTATGAAAATCATGAGAGCAATTTAAACCTTTAATGACTACCATTATAACAGGCCATCCAGATTTCTTTATGTGGTTTGTGCAATAATAGCATCAGAAAATGTCTTCTTTGCCAAGAGAGAGAGAATCTAACTTTCAAAATATGCAAATCAGTTATCATTATGTCATAAATATTTAAAACTGAGTTTTATAATAAAGAAATAAAACAACAAACTTGATTTTTTTTTTTTTAATCAGATTGACTATGGAAAAACCACTTTAAAAGTTCATAATGACATTTAATAAGGTTATAAACCTAGACTTTCAACTATGTGCTCAAACATTTTGTTTGTCTAGATCATTCTGCATTCATGTACCAGCTTCTTATTTTTACGTATTTTTAGCTATTCATCAATGAATGGTTAAAATAAAAAACTTGATAAACTTGTTTTTCAGTTTAATGATGTTTAAATTTACTTAATAAAATCAATATATATATATATATATATATATATATATATATATATATATATATATATATATATATATATATATATATATATATATATTTTTTTTTTTTTTTTTAATCAAAGTTGAAATACTTAAAATCTATTCAATTATTTTAATTATCACTTTGTTGCCATACTTTATTTAAGTAGAAAATCATCACAAATCATTCTGCAGTGTATCCAGGGTAGTGAAAACTGACAAAATATTGTGTTTTCTGCACTAATTATAGAGAAAAGATTAAATTCCTACGAAGTTATACCAATAGTCCATGTAAATGAATATTTCATCAACATAACTGGGTAAAAATAGCCTGTTTTTCTGCTTTTCAGTGTTGGCAGATGTTCCTGTGTATGACCTCTCTCGGTTTCATTCCCTCCAACGCCTCTTTTAAAAAGTCAGCTGTCTGATGTTTAGTTCTATCCAAAAAAAAAATACTGCTATTCTCTTTCAACATGTTTCAAAGTAGTTGTGTAAATGTTCATAAAACTGTATTAATGTAAGCATGTACCACGGATCTTAATTAGAAAATGTTTCATTTGGGGAAAAAGGCCAAATGTAATGCAATATATTGTTTATGCACCTGTCAGTTGCATATAACTTTGCCACACTGTAGCCTAATGTCAATGCAAATGTTTCATCATAATCATCAGGTCAGGTGGAACCATAGCCTATACAAGAGTCCTGTAAAGTCTGTGTCTGTGTGTGGAGGGTACATCTCAATTATTTGTTCTTCCGTCATTCCAAAAATGTTGTTTCATTATCGTCACTGCCTGAGGTTGAGTCTATATTCCACCTGCTCACCATAACAACTGCAGCCAGTTTTGCATGAAGCTGTGCCAGTTACAATTTGCCTTTCAGACATGTTAAATATCGATGCAAAATCAGTTACTGCAATCAATTTTAGGTTTGGCAACTCACATTGCAAGCACTAACGAAATATTTGAATCTACTCCTCCTAATCATTTTTGTGTTCTGGCAGACACGACCATTATGCATATGATATGATATGATATGATATGATATGATATGATATGATATGATATATGATATGATATGATATGATATGATATGATATGATATGATATGATATGATATGATATGATATATGATATGATATGATATGATATATGATATGATATGATATGATATGATATATGATATGATATGATATGATATGATATGATATGATATGATATGATATGATATATGATATGATATGATATGATATGATATGATATGATATAATATGATATAATATGATATATGATATGATATGATATGATATATGATATGATATGATATGATATATGATATGATATGATATGATATATGATAGTCCTTATCATCAACAATGCATACATGTACAATATTTTTATGTGCAATAATAACAATCACTGTGTAATATACCATGTAGTATATATAGAGTTTGTTTTTCTATTTTTATCATTTATATCTGTATATTGTGTTTTCGTGTTTGTGTATTTGTATATATATATATATATTTTTTTTTTACATTTGTTATTTCCTGCACCTTACTCTCTCGTACTTGTTGCAATGACAATAAAGCGAATCTAAATGTGAAGCTGAAATGATAATACGGTTTAACACTAACACATGTGTGTTTATCTCCAGGTACTCTCCTCTTGGTATCGCCTGCCTCATCTGTGGAAAAATCATCTCCATTGCCGACCTGGAGGTGGTTGCACGGCAACTGGGCATGTACATGATCACTGTGATTGTGGGCCTCATTATCCACGGAGGCATCTTTCTACCGCTGATATACTTCGTAATAGTCAAACAAAACCCATTCACATTCTTCATGGGCATATTCCAGGCTTGGGTCACGGCACTCGGAACTGCATCAAGGTACAACATGGGTCGCCTTTTCTTCTGTTGTGTGTTTTTGTGAAAGGGGATTTTTCTTTGATGTGTAATGACATGGTGATGAGGACTAGCTTCTCCCTTTGCCTCCTTATGAGATACTTTGTCTTTACTTTCGTGGTTTATTAATTCAATGCGATCCAGTCTTCATCCCCCTGAGATGTTCTTGGCTCTTTCCTCCATCTGATTAATTATAAGACAAAACAAACAAAACAACTACTGAGAAACAACTGCACTTTTCTCCACTTAAACTGAGTCCAACTTACTTTTTTATTCTGTATTAACTCATGAAAGTGTTAGTTTACATTTGCCTATTTCATGTAAGAAATTAACAGTGACTGAATTAACTGTACTCTGGGTGAATTTGTTTTACTGTGAAGAGAAGAATAAATATAATTAAATTTCAAAAGTGCCGCAACATCAAATGTGACCCAGTCAAATTAGTTCAACAGACTATATCATCTAGAATTTCAAAAGGACTTTATTTGTTCAAGTTTTTAGAAAAGTTTTCAAACCAAACTTTATCATGACCAGAGGTGGTCAAAGTACCCACATTCTGTACTTAAGTAGAAGTACAGCGGGAAAATATGTGGAAAAATACTCTGGTAAAAGTACATCAGTAAATATTCAACATCTTTACTGAAGTAAAAGTAAAAAAAAATAAATATATAAAAGGTACAACTTCTCATTTTCTTGCTATGGATGAAATAATATTTATTTAAGCAGGAAAAAACAAAAAAAGGCAACTAACGTGAGTTAGTGTGTAGATGATTTGTTTTATTGGGTCGTAGTACTCACTTTGATGCATATGAACATGACGTTTAAGAAAAATTCAAGTCATAAATAGTAGATTTAAAAAAAAACAGACTTAATTATGAGATTAAAGAAAAATCTAAACTGTGAGATAAAAAGTCAGAATTATGATTTTAAAATCATGAGATAAGAAATGGATAATTTATGAGATAAAAAGTAAAAAATTATGATATAGTCAGTCACAATTTCTGATTTACGGTTTATTTTTCATACTGTCACATTTGTCTAGTTTAAAAAAGATTCCGAGAATGTAAAAGACATTCATACAAAAATGCAAAAAGATGCCAAAAAAAATAAATACTCAAGTAAAGTACAGATACCTCAAATCTGACTATTATAATGAAGCATTACTCCCTGTTTTTCTTCCCCACAGTGCTGGTACTTTGCCAGTCACGTTCCGGTGCTTAGAGGAGAACCTGGGTATTGACAAGAGAGTTACACGTTTTGTCCTCCCTGTGGGCGCCACCATCAACATGGACGGCACGGCGCTTTACGAGGCCGTAGCTGCCATCTTCATCGCTCAGATGAATGGGATTGAGCTCGACTGGGGCCAGATTGTTACTGTCAGGTGAGAGTGCGACAACCGAGAGATGCTGCAACACATCTGTGGACTAAACTATTGGCAATAAACTCGGAAAATAGTGATTACTACGATTTACTGGTACTTGTTAAATTTATGAGCCCGAAAACAAGGAATGTGTTTGTTTTTGTCAAGCATTCCAGTTAAAGTCAAATTAAATGCCACTCTACTGAATGATTACAATAGATATTCACCAAAGGAACGGAACAAGGACGACAGAATACAGATGCCTTTATATTGTAGACTCATAAAGTGGTAGCATATTTTCTACGTGCATTTTTTATTATTAAAGCCTTAGGTGCAAGGTTTTTTTTTTTTGTTGTTGTTTTTTCAAAATAGCTGTGTCTTAGAAGTGGTTAGAGATAAAGGGATAGTTTAACCCTTTGTAGTTCAGTTATAAAACTACTCACATTTCTGTCTTACTGTGGTATTGGAAGACAAAATAAGATTTTATTACTTTTGTGATTTTTTTTTTATTTTTTTTAATTGACGTGTAGAAAATTAAGCTCTCTAAAGTTATCTTATTTGGTTCCTTACCTGTTGATTTAAAAATGTATGTAGAAAAAATACAGGAAAATACATGTAAGGTGACAGGAATAGAATAGAATAGAATAGAACACTTGTATTGTCATTGTGAGACACAATGTAACTACATTTAACAGTGTCTCTCTCTTGGCACCTCCATAAAGACATCAATAATCATCAATAAAAACATCAACAATTAATCGTCAATAAAAGATGACATCATAAAAGCACGATATCATGAGAGAAAAACATATTATAAAAGGCTAAAATAAACACACACGCATTATATAGATAGATAGGTACTGATTTTTCAGTAAAATCTGTGAAGTTGGATCAATGTCAGTGGATGAACATACTGGGTTTATGTTCAGTTAATGATATCTTTGCTGAAAAAACACCTTTTTTATTAATTGTTCTCTATATCTGAAATAATAACCTTTGAAATCAGTCTGGGGTTTCATCAACATCTATGTGATTCATTCATTTTACAATTTATACGATTTAATACCCCTGAGTTTTAAGTTAAGTTCTGAGCAATTACAAACTGCTATATGACCAGTAACTTACATCTTGGAAAATATGTGATTTTTTAATTTGCCACATAAATAGTACTAGATCTTAATGGGTGAAAGGATATACTACACACAGTAACTAAATGTACATACATCATTTTCCAGTTACACGTATTCATATATTTTTTTCTTTATTTTTGTGCTGGTGTGCTTGAGAAACTTACATCGGTCCAACTCTAATGTTATGACACTTAAAACACACAGAGAAATCAAAGTGAATAAACAGGTGACTGTTCAGACTCAAGGGTGAAATAATGTGTTGTTGAATTGCGTTTTAGTATGACTGCCACCCTGGCCAGTGTGGGAGCAGCCAGTATCCCCAGTGCAGGACTCGTCACCATGCTCCTGATCCTCACAGCTGTGGGACTACCCACTCAGGACATCAGCCTCTTGGTCGCTGTCGACTGGCTGCTGTAAGTTACATCCAGAGTCATTTCAATCCCAACTCCTTGTAAATATGTGTGCAAACAGGAAGTACTTTCATTTTGGTACATTTCACTTCACTCCATCTTTGCTATACAGTTTATTTTTAATTACATTGTACAACAAAAATGTATGACATATTTTTTTACAGATAAGTAAAGGTAAGTATTGGTGTTGTTTTAGACAATAGGTAGGTTTCAGTCACATGACTATGATGATGTTGGGATTTCAGCTGGAGGGCAGGAAGTAACCATAGAGCATGCCTCTATGGAGGAAACCATTAAAGAGAGTGTTTATTGTACAGATGTAGATCCAATGTCCAAACAGAGATGCATACAGTTAGTTAAAAAAGTTATTGGACGTGACCCGTATCTTATGAAAATTAATGAGTTTTCGACAGAACCCAAATATTTGCCATCAATCTCCGCTGTGGATCTTACTAACTACCTGGTCCTGCAGACAGAGTTTGTAGACCCACCCACGGACAAAAAAAATTCTATGCCCCCAAACTTTTCTACGCTTTCATCTGCTACTGGTGTAGTAGGATGTCTGCAGGACCAGGTAGTTAGTAAAAAGGTTTGCGGAAAAATTAATAGTCAAGTAAAGTACAGATACCTGAAAAATCTACTTCAGTACAGTAATGAAGTACTTTTACTTAGTTACTTCGCACCTCTGGTCATTTCCAGACAAATACACAGCATACAGAGTAACTGCACGGGAAACTGCATGGAAATTGCTTGTAATAAGCAGTTACAATGGTATTATTACCATGAAATGTTATGGAAATTACCATAGAATTACCACCTTATTAGTGTTAAGCAGTATCCCATCACTGCCAGAGAGCAACAATGTACCTCGGTGTTGGATTGATTTTCTGTTAAACTCTAAAAAATGATGAGACAAAAGATTGAGAGTCCAAGTGATCTCTTTGTACTTGCAGTAAGGACAAAGAAAAAGACAGTAACTTTGTCTGTCAGATTTACTGGAAGATCTTCTTTTTATTCTCATCCAGACCCACAGAAAAAAAGATCAGGCAAAACTGGTTTCAGCTGGTGTTTGTGACAGAATGGTCAGAGAAAGTGGTCAGCCTTGAAACTTACCTTGGAGGAAACAAAGAAACACGCTCAGAAAATGCTAAATCCACATGAGATGGAAAAATACCCAAAAATGGTTCAAAATCATCATAAAGAGAGAAATACCTTTTGCGATATGATAACACTCAACTGTCATATTTGTCTAGTCTGAAAAAGTACTGAGTCTATTCTGAGAATGTGAAGAGTATAAAGTACAGATATTTTTACAAAAATGTAGGGAGCAAAAATACAAAGATAAATAAATACTTGCGTAAAATACAGATACCTTAAAAGTGTACTTCAGTATTTAAGAAACTCATTGTTGGTTTTATTCATCTTCCATCTGTGACTGAAACCAGTGAAGTCATCTTCTTCAGTGTCAGAGTTGAAAGTCCGTCACACACCTTCTCAGTTTCTATTCCATTGTGGCTCTGTTTCCTATTTGGATAGACAAATTTTTATTTTTTTTTTACTTACCTTAACCCTAAAGCTGCACCATATACATTTCTTCATGTGCTCTCCATAATAAGCGTGTGTGCACTTTTATGTGTTGTGCATTTTGCGTTGCATGCACGAAAAGCCAGTATCTTCTTTGCATTGAGCGCTCCCATCTGTCTTGTTTTTCCACTTCCTCCTAGTATGTCCCCTGAGGGTCGTTAGTCTAGAAAAATCCATACATGGGCCACAAGGCTCAAAGCGTGGAGAAATAAGTACCAGCATATAGTCAAGAATCTATGGTAATCTAAGGGTGTACATAGACCTGTTTTTTTTTTTTTTTTGTTCCTTTTAAAACAGACCAGAGTTTGTTTCCCCAGAAAGACCAGACTTTTTAGGTGTGAATACAAACAAACATGCAAACTCTGATTTGAACAAAAGCCCAGAATCTGTTTCCAAACAGACTCTGGGCTGGTTCAACTCTGGTGTGAATATAACCAGCCCCGATTCAAAACAACCAAAAACAAAAAAGGGGCCACCTGTCTTTTTATGGTTGATGATATGATATGATATGATATGAAATTAATAAAATTGATATGAAATTAATAAAATTGGAAGTTGCTGAGCTACATCAGTAGCTAGTGATGTTAGCAGGAGCCTTGAGTCGTAAACAGATGTGGACCAATGAGAAGATTGAATGTGTCGCTGACATTTGTTAAATAGTCATACAGGTTCTCCACTCACTGGCTGTGTCCAAAATCACTCCCTTACCCCTATATACTGCACTATGGGGAGGCTAAGTCACGTCCTTCTACTTTTGGTCCATGGGTGCTTAGCTCGCCAAAAATTTGAACGGGAGTGAATGGAGCGAGTCAAGCTAAATTTTGATTTTGTTTAACAAGTGCTCTGAAATTCCCATATGATAGCGGTTAATAAGAAATATTTGATGTGACATAGGCAGACCACCTGTTTTTGATGAGAAGCAAATGTTATGTTAGGTTTTATGTGGGCTTAGTAAAAGACTACAGTGCATTGCGTATGTGATGTCACACGGTGATGTGGAGTCTGTGGTGACGTCACATGCACGCCAGGCGTGTCGTCCAAATTATTAACAGGTTTTACTTCAAATGAATCAGAAGCAGTTGAAACACACATCAATAATTATAATTTATTATGAGGTACAACATGTGTGTGATTCAGGTCACATGACAAACCCGATACGATTTTAACCTTTTATTTCCCATTGAGTACCATTCATTAATTTTCCGATCTCAGTCCCCATGAACCTTCCGGAAGGTTAAGCTCCACATATAGTGACCACACCATTTTGTAGGGGTCTCCGAATCTTTTGTGAACTATTTATAAGCACTATATAGTCACTCAATGTATCCCACAATCCACCATGAAATGTAGTGGACATCGATGGTCACTAACCAAAGCACGATATCCCATCATGCATTGCACAAGTTGAAAAATGGCCGAATGACGGAGAGATTTATGATTCAAGAAACAGGGACAGATTGAGATTGGACGACATACGGACAGAACTACAGCCGTTAAATAATGGTAAACATTATGACTGCCTGTTGGATGACAGATGCCAGACAAGAGTTGCTTCACAGTTAATAACAGTAAAACAGTTATAAGGTGAGTTTATTCATTTATTTTAAATTTTAAATTCAGAAGCCTTTTAATTTTGTGAGAGGTGACACTGGTACGTTTTAATTGTTTGACGGTGATGGCGCGTTTAAACAGTGCCGTAGTAGTGTCCGAAAAGTTTTCAGTTGAGTTCACTATGTAGTGCACTACATTTATTTCCCTATGTAGGGAATAGGGGGTAGGGAGTGAGTAGGTGATTTCGGACACAGCCACTGTCTCTGATTAATCCCGTCCCCATCTTGTCTTTCCAACCCCAGCATAGTTCATCACATGAGTACTTTTACACATTTTGGTCTACACCCAAATAATCACACCAAAGGATTTTCCAGGTGTGAATACACCCTAAAATATTTACTATTTTGACCGTATATATCTTTACTAAATTTCTGTAGTGTTTTAATTCCATGACCAAATTGATTAAATGTCCCACTATCATGAACTATGAGGTTTTCATATTTGTTTCCTGCATGTAAATAACACTGAAAGTCACATTTATTCCATAAAATCTCAACATATGTACAGATATGATTACGACATGTATTTTTTTTGTGTGTGTGTATACTATTTACAGCTATTAAATGTTTTTGTGCGCTTCAGAACATGTCTGCCTGGAAATAATGTGAAAATCACACATTTTTTTCTCCATAAAATCTTAACATATGTACAGATATAATTATGGCATGTATTTTTTGCAGCTGTTGTAGTTTTTTCTGCTCTTCAGAACACATTTAGTATATGTGAAGAAACCATATGGCCGTACCCCATTTCCAGAATTTCAACAAGTATCAAACAGATGTTTGTTTTGTCTTCTCCCACAATGAGCAGTTGGTCCATTCCTTGTGTTTTGGGGGTGTAGAAAAATATTTATGTAAGGATGTAATGACTTAAAAAGCTCCTGTGAGGATAAATAGTTTTACATTTAGCATGCACCCACTCAGTGTCAAGTATTGACGGCGAAAACATGACAAACAGAACTACATGATCTCTTTGAAAACCTACACACTCTGGGAGTCATAGTTATGTTGGAACCAATGAAAAAGTACATATATGAATAATCTAAGCAGGTTGTTCCTATATGAACACATTAAAATTCATATGAACATTTGCATTAAACAACTGCTTTTCCACTACAATAGGGTTTTCTGATCTTTTCATACGCATTCTGCTTTAGACTGGGGCCTGTTGTCTTTTCTATTAGTTACAGCTGGGGATGGGTGTTGAACAACAGTTGCATATGGTTTCTGTATTGAATATATATTCATGTTAATTCTAAGCTGGCATTTAAAAGTCCATAACCATTTGTAAATGTTTACAAGAAAATTCCATTCACTAATGAGGTATCAGTCTGAGAATTTCATGTTGCTAACTGTCGCTCCTTGTTTACATTCTGTGCTGCCCTTTCATGGCTGGCAGCCTAAAATATTCCAAAATGTGGGCTCACGATACTACATTTAATTAATATGTAGTGAAATACATTGCAAAAAAAAAATGATGGAAGCACTTACAAATGCAATGTTCTAATCTTAAATCATGCTAAATGACTGCTTTAGCAAAGTGGCGTATGCATATGAAATTCAGCTAGCTAAACTATCAAAGCTGGCAGCAGTAGTAGTATGAATCTTAATGGTAACTACATATATCTAAAGATATGCCCAATACTGCAGGATTTCACAGGCTTTTTTTGAGATTGTTTTGTCCTAAAATGTCCGATGTTGTATGAGCTTTTCTGAAAAATTGCGATGAAAGTTGCGGTGCTTTTTAGACTTTTGTTGCGAGAGGAAGTGATAGATGTGATAAATAGTTGTGATTTTCCCATTTTGTAATCAAATTAAGTAATGTTTCCAATATTTATTTACTGGAAAATGAATTCAAAGTCATTGTGATATGGTCCTTAAAACGAGGATTATGAGGATTACAAAAATGCAACAATATGTTTTTTTTATTTTCCAAATGCACCTGTTGGTTCAAAGGTTAAAGTTCATATGACCTCACAACACTACATGAAGTTATAAAACACAATATATATGTCTCAGCCAGTCAAAAAAAAAAAAAAAAAAATTACTAGTACTGTATACTGTATAGTAGAGGCAGTTTCTGAAAAAAATAAAACAAAGACACTGAGATATTAAGACAACCTTTCAAATATGACAAATAAAATATTACCTGGATGACAAAAATGCAGTAAAGAAAGTTCTCTTCCAAATGCACCTGTTGGTACTAGTGCATCATTTTAATCTGCAAATGCGAACTGCTGGCTGCGCACATGTTGCTTCGTACTGTAAGGTAAACAGGAAATAACTGGTCACATTTTGCAGGTGATTGGTTTAAATTGCAACATCGCTCTGAATTCACAGGGATTGGCTTTTTGTCGCAACATCATGAAATCCTGGAGGGTCTGATTTAATTAGAATAATTCCCCTATATGTGCATGTAATTTTGCAGCACTGCTCCACCCTTCACTGCACCATAAATACATTAACCATCATCAATATATATCCTTCATGTTTTCCTCATGACTAGTTTTGCAGCAAATTTTAGAATGTAATAATCACAACTTTTGCCAATAGTAAACTGCACCAACACATAAAAAAATATATAAACAACAAACAAACCAACTTTTCCTGTTTCCTGTGTGATTTTACCAATTCTACTTTTGACATTTTCCTCCTTGCAGGGACCGATTCCGTACCTCCGTCAATGTGGTCGGAGACTCGTACGGCGCGGGTATCGTATACCACCTCACCAAGGATGAGCTGGACTCCTTCGATGCTCAACAGTCCCGTATGGATGAGTACGAGATGGGAAAGACACAGTCGTACTTTGAAAATAACAGCAACCAGAATGTATATGCTCACCACAACTCAATCTTGATAGACGACTGCAAGGTACATTTCACATTAACAGATATAGAGACTTGCATGTAGACACTCCTTCCCAGCTGTGATGTGTTTGTCCTGTTTTTTTTTTGTTTTTTTTTGTATGTGACCTGGTGTCCCTGTATCTATGTGAATAGAACATGTCCGTTTTTAAGGAAGAAAATGTCATGTGGGGAATATGCTAAATAAATATTTGACTATTTATTTATCAATCTGTTATGAATCACATGAAAAAGCAGTTTTTGTGATACCATTTTTTTTATTATATCATCATTATTATTATTATTATTATTATTATTATTAATGTTGTTACTATTCAGAAAGAGTTTTTCACTTAAAGATTCCATGTAGAAAATGCTTGTGTTCTGATGTGAACTTTGTAGTCTGTGTTGTTCTGGCATTGGTCATCTGGTCATTCTAGAAAACTGTAGTTCTATGCTAACAGCCATGCAGGTTCACTAAAAGCCCATTTATGCTCGAATTATGTACGCAAATATGTAGAACACTGTTGATTATCACTGCTAATGTGTCCATTGCGTTGGAATGAGTGTTTGTCAGTCAGTCCACCAGAGGGCATCACTCTGTTTTAACTTGTATTAACATATTGGACAAATACCATCAGGACCAGCAAAGTTTTTGGAAGATGAAGCAGAAAACAGTCAATAACAACTACCATGGTGACAACAGAGGAGGTTTTACTCATTTTTATATTAATAATAGTAGTAATGGTACACTGTAAACCCAAATGTTCAGAATAATTAAATATATTCAGTTGTGAATACTCAAAGATTCAGAAATAGTACTACTAACTCAAATGTATTAAGTTGCTGTAACATATTCTTCTTTTTAAGTACTTCCAACTAATATTTTTTTGTATTAAGGAGAACTATTGTGGATATAAGTGAACATAACTTAAACACATAGATGAATTACAACTTAGTGGAATTAAGTCATTAAATGATATTGTACTGTTATTTCTATTGTTTCAAATAAGGATGATTGAAAAAAATAAACTTAATTGATGAAATACAATTTCAGATCACTCCAAATAACCAACAATATCTATTATTACACCAAAGAAATTACAATCACAAAACACAGTCATTTTATTCAGGGGCAGCTGTTGTTCAGTTGGTAGAGCGGGTCGTCCAATGACTGAAGGGTCAGAGGTTCAGGTTCCAGTTCTGTCTGTCCACATGTCCAAGTGTCCTTGGACAAAGACACTGACCCCTGACTTAGTCTCCCAGTAGGACTGACAGAACCTTAGAATACTAAGTTAATAAGTAATGGTTAATTGTAATACTTACTTTAATAAGCATCTAAAGTTTATGTTCTGGAAACTTAAAATAATTGAGGCAATCGATTGCCTTAAATTTTTTGGAGTTCTGCTAACTTATTTTGGATATTTACAGTGTAGTAGTAGTATTAGTAGTTTAGTCAATTATTAATTTCTATACACAACAAACACAAAAAAGTGGAAAAACAACATGTCAATTTTTCCATATATAATGGGATCTAGGCTGAAGTAAAACATATTATTGCCCAACGCTATTTTCATTTAATATAATGTTTCTCTGAGAAAAGTAAGGAAAACAAACAAACAAAAAAATTCTATGTAGTCATTGTTTAATATACTACAGAAGAGGATATGTATTTAATTTGATTTAGAATAGAATAAAATACAATAAAATAGAATGCTTTAATATCATACACATGTGCAACAAAATTCAATTCAATTCATTTTGAAAATGCAACAAACAAAATGATCCCACTCTGTTTCCACCAGTGAAACAAATAAGACAAAAAATAAAGAACTAAAGAAAAGAACATATGCATGAAAAACAAAATGGGACTTTCAATTAAACACGTCCAAAACAGTTTTAAAGAGTGTGAATAAATATACAGTATAAAAACAACCATGTCAACCAATTAAAAAACTATAGAGACAAACATATTGAACTTTGAATATGTTGATTATGAATATATTGGTATTTTTTTTCACTAACTCACACAGTTGCTCTTTGAAATGTTCTGTCATTTATATCATTTAGAAATTCTTCTCTTCAAATATGGTTGTGGGTGGTATTGCTCTGTATTCTCCATTTGAGTTCACATCTACAAACTCCCAGATGACAGACAGAAATACAGACGTAATGAATAAGGTGGACGGACAGAACGTAGAGCATAAATGGGCCGTAAAGGAATAGTTCACTATTTTTCACTTGAATTTGTATGGGATCACCATCTTTACTCTGGTGCACCTACAGTGACGAAAGTAGTCCCGGCAGATTTCCCTGGGTCAACAAAATTAAATGTGTTTCTTCTCAAAACAGTATGTGTTTTGAATGCGTGATTTATTTGCATAACAAAACCATCATGGAACAAAAACTCGTACCTCGTAATTGCTTGGAGTTACTTTCTCTCAATAGCGATTGATGTGCGTTGTCACTACTAACAGCTGTGCACCTGCACCTAGCAGCCCCAAACACTGCTGAATAAGTGATGACAGTAGTATGCTAAGTATATGTTTGTTATAAGTATTTGTTATAAGTTAATAAGTTCAAAGAAAATTTTTAAAAGTGCAAGCAAAAAATATCAATTTAAAATACCAAACAAAAAAATAATTCAAATGAAAAATATAAGACTGAAAAAAAAAAATGTGCAGATCGTGTAAAATATTTGCCTTTGCATCTTTCTCAATTTTGATTGTTGCCTTTTACCTTTATCAGACTTTTCATTTACGCTCGGTGAATTTTTGATTGTGGTTTTGATACAAATGTGGCTGGTGGGGGCGGGACTTCCTTTGGTGGATTACTATTGGTTTATTTATGTTTGATGGACAGATAAGTGTATGAAGCGGTTCTGGTCACAGCAGCTGCTCTGCTTCTGATTGGGTATGATTATTTAACTGTCCGGAAAAAAATATAAATAAACCAATAGTAATCCACCAAAGGAAGTCCCGCCCCCACCAGCCACATTTGTGTCAAAACCACAATCAAAAAGTCAGGGAGCGCAAATTAAAATGCTGAAGTCATAATAAAGGAAAACTGCGAAAGTGAGAAAGATGTGAAGGCAAATATTTTACACGATCTGCACATTTTTTTTCATTACAGTCTGATATTTTTCATTTGAATTCTTTTTTTGTTTGATTTTTTTTATTTAGTATTTTGAAATATTTTTTGCTTTCACTTAATCTTCTTTGAACTTATCGACACAAATTAAACACCAAAGCTAAGGCGCACATCTGTTAGCAGTGACAGCACGCATTGATCGCTATTGAGAGAAAGTAGCTCCAAGCAATTACGAGGTGTGAGTTTTGTTTTGTTTTGCAAATACATCACTCATTCAAACAGATATTGTTTGAGAAGAAACATGTTTTATTTCCATGAGCAAAGGGAAAAATGCTGGGACTACTTTCAGTTTGACCAAAACCGGACCAGAACTGGATTTGGAGGACACTGTCGGACATAAGTCACTGTGGGTGCACCAGAGTAAAGGTGCTGATTCTATACAAATTAATGTAGAAAAATAGTGAACTATCCCTTTAAGTCTATGATAATAATCTGTGGTGTCTGTCAGTTGTGGAACTTAGCTCACTGTCCTTAGCTAAAGGCAGCTAATGGTGGACACTGTCACTGCTGTAGAGGAGCACAAGAGAAACAGAAAAAACTAGCTTTCACCTTCCTAGGTCACTATGGCAACAAATAAGCACCAAACAAAACACAGATGTCACATTAGTACACAAGCATGTTTGCGTCTTCAACACAGAGCATGGTTTACTTCACAAAAAAGTACACTTTTTTTGTATTACTGCAATAATAGAATAATTATATAATATATTATTAGGAATAATTCAATTATTACTTTCTACTTTTTCTTTTTTTTTTAAGTAAATAATTTCCATTGTGTTGTTAAAAAAAACAACAACAAATTACTGTATTTCATTTTGGTGTGTCATTTTGTTTGAGACGCTGTTCAGTTTTGTTCTTTCATCTACTTAATTGGACATGTATTTGTGGCAGCCCTGACCAAATTACAATTTATGCCATCGGCTTAGACTTTTTAAAGCCAGTGTTACACATAAAGACTGCTATTTCACCATGTTTCTTCTCAGATCCTTGTTATCCATATTGTAGCTAGCTCCCTAAATAAAGAACAACTCTGTTATTTTTAGACAATTCCATCTTAGATTTACTTTGTTGATATCACATTGCCTACATGATGAAATTTTTTTGCAACTTTTGAAGTTGTTTTCGGATAATTTTAATAACTGAAAAGGATTGTAATTCGGTTGGGCAGAGAATCCATAAAATACATGGCCAAAACTGAAAAATAAATAAATAAATATATATATATATATATATATATATATATATATATATATATATATATATATATATATATATATATATATATATATATATATATATATATAAATTCTTATTTTCATATCATTCTGTCAGTGAAAATTCCCTGTAGATACTGTGTACCACTGTATCAGTGTACAAGATGACATGTATATTTCCATGTTGAGGACTCACCGGGTAAACTTCACCCCTTCGTTAATGGCCTGAATGTACAGAAGCATTTGGCTTCTCTGCTCCCAACCACTCATGGTGTATAACTGACGGTGCCTTGGCCCTATAGTTAGATGTGCTTGATAACTGCTTGCAGGTCACCATGGGCAAAAATGGCAAGACAGCAGACTTCTCTCTTGTTGAAGAGGGACCATGGAAATGCGAGTAAAGCAGATCCAGATGCTGCTGCGCCTTACCCTGAGTTCCACCAACTTTTACTTTCTGCTCATGAAACTACAAAAAATATACAAAAAAAAACATGTAAAAGAAGGGTGGGGGGGTGAATGCAGAGTTCACCAGTGTTTGTTTGTTTTTAATGTCTCATCTCTTTCCTCTGTTATTTCTGCACCAAAATCTTAGTTGACCCACTCACTTGTTATGCCACATACATGGAAACTGTAAAGAACAGGTGCATTTCAGATGATTGACAACACTCAGGGCCTTACTTGGTGCTGCTGCAAACTTCATGTCCCATCAACATAGAATTCTTCTACCTGTGCAACATCATATTCCTTTTGGGTTCAGTTAATTTCTTTGTAGTTTAAAGGGCAGAGAGATGATGTGTGGATGAAGGGATCATACAATATATAAAGTTGTAAATATTAAAGCTCAACACCTGTAAAGATATCAGACACAGACTGCTCATTAGTTTGTCTCTATGCATTACTGCTTTTGTGTATTTATAGACTGGCTAACCTTGTAACATCTACCTTTTCATAGAACCTGACCCTAAGCATATAATTGCTTAGCGTTAGGCTAATAAAAGAAGAGCCATGGAGCTAAATACATGTATTAGTCTTTATTTCAAAGGGATGATGTGTTGAACATATGGCTAAATCACAAACTAAACTACATCAGTTTAACTTAACTACATTAGCTGGTTATCTGGTGATGTTAAAAAGGTTAACTGTCAAGTCTGTAAACAAGCAGGTTTTAAAATCCACAGTTGAAAACCTCAGCAACAGTGCACCTTGTGGCAGTGTAATGTAAATACAGGCCAGTTCAAACACTGAATCACATTGGACTGTTTGACTTTAAGGATTAAACCTTGATGTCACACACACGGTCAAGCCTAAGAAGCAAAGATTAGGATTTAGGGCCATAAGAGTAGAGGTGATATCCTCTAAATATGGCAACACAAGAGTACAGGATGTTTTGGCGATTGAGCTGTAAAAGCAAAGCCAGAGCACGTGAAGGGGTTACGTATTTACTTTTGTATAAATGTTGTTTATGAGTGAAACCCTGACTCTTTGTAGAAGTAAAGTATGCCTGTGGTCTGAAATGTGTGTGTATATATCTATATATATATATATATACATATATATATATACACATACATATATATATATATGCGTTCGTGTTATCATGTGTGTCTCTGAGAGTAAGAGAAGACGATTATCAGGAAAAGAAAATGCTGGAGGTTCAGAAAGAAGAACAGATAAAGGGAACGTCTCTCAGACTCTCAGCAGGCCAGTGCTTTGTTCCATGTTTTGTTAAAAACTGTTTATTATTCTTTTGCTTTATGACAACCTTGCCTTGAAGATGTCAACTGCAGAGTGCTGTCAGTATGATGACTCACACATTGCTGGTTCAGAATGAAGTATAATCCTTTCAGTATATTGTTGAGACTCATATATGTGGAAATCTGCATCCAGCCTCTACCTTCACTGCTCTCTAAAGTGAGGACAGCTGGACCTTCCTCACTTGGTCTCACTTTGATTAAAAAAAAAAAATTCACAATAGATTTAATTATAAATATCAGTAGCTTGTAATTGCATGTAGGGTTAATTGGCTATGGTCGCATCTGATTAGCAAGTGCACAGTATCAAATCTGCCTCCAGCATTCACATAAATTCTGAAGCTGTTAAAACAAGGTCATTGAATGTTGGCTGGATCTGTATGTGATTTTTTTTTAGTTTCATAGGTTATATATATGTATATATATATATATAAAAATATATCTTTTTTTAAATATAAGCGACTGCTTATATATTCACATTTAAAGTGCCTCCTTGCACTTTGTGTATATATATATTCACTTTAGATCAAATGTATCAATTAAATGTATAGGATCTGACATTTTCTGTCATATTTCAGAATGGTTTTGCTATGCTAAAAGGTTCTAAAACTCTATATCTTCACATGGATTTTGAGTGTCCCAGTTATGATTGGCTTTTCCTATTTGCTGTAAATATTTTATCCAGATTTTAGAAAGTTGGACAGGCCCTGTTGGTTTTGAGAAACCCAGTTATTGTAGCTGGACTCCTCAGGCTCCTCTGGCACCTTATACATTTTTGGCGACATTTACTGTATAGATCTAATTTCACATTTGGGCTGTTGCAATTTTGATTTATTGCAGCCAGTAGTGACTGTACTGTATGTGGAAAAGAGCATGGAGCTGGGCTACAGATGAGCTAATACTAACTGACACCCAACACATGGCACACTTCATGAAACATTTGTGTGGCTGAATTATTTAACGGCCTTGTCAGCGCAACTCATTATTGGAATTCTATTGCCCATGCAAAGAAAAAAAAAAAGTGCGACTAGAGTGAAGGTCAATACAGACCTGTATTTTGGAACCAACCTCGAATGGTAATCAGTGGTACGTACTACTTTAAATTATGATGTATCCATTGGGATTTGAATGAAATCATTATTACCACTTGATTTTATTCCACTACCTGACTGTGAATGTTGTGTTAAATATAAGACACGGTTTAAAATTCAACAATACCTACATATTGTCCTATACATGTATGTTGTAAAGAAGCTGCAAAACACACATGCGGTTTTTAATATTTCCTTCTTTTTTTCCCCCGATATTACTGCGAATAACGCGGATAAATCAAATCCACAATGGAAACTAAAGTTAAATAATAATTCAATCAAATTGACCAAAAGTTAATGGGATAAACCTCATAATGGGACACTGGTAACCATGGAAACACAGTGTTGGAACAAAGTTGAATTAACTCTTTTGGTTGACTAGTCTTCTGAGTAGTTTGTGAACGTAGGTATATTTATTTGAAACATTTCTTTCACTGTATTTGTTTTTCCAAATTATTGTAAGGGAAGAGAGCCCGTTATTTTTGGGGAGATTTTTCAGTGATACACCGCACGAAATGTGCACGCTATAGCTGTTTTGTGTGCATGAGAATATTGGCATTGGCAGCTACAGTATGTCTACATGTGAGAGACCTCAGCAGGCCATCCAGTGTTCATGTCTAAGCACCGCCTTCCTCCAAAATGGAAGCGAGTCTTCCTCTGTGATATACTGATTCATGTCAGAAACCCATTCATCCATCACATCACTTTTTCATCTATTTCATTTGTTATTTCATTTAAATAAAATGTAACCTAGTCAACTCACCTAACGTATCACATAATAGTTTTTCTATGACCATGTGTAATTGTACAATCTGTAGATGGCTAAATGTATATTTTATATCTCTCTCTTTTTAATTGTATGCACATATTTGTCTAAGAATGTATCCAGTATTTTCCTTGTGTCTGACATTTATTGTGAGGCAAAATTTGACGTGGGCTAAATGCAAGCAGAATAGAATGCACTCTTTACTGAACAAACTGTATGTGAGCACAAATTATTTGTCAGGCAAATGGACTGAAAGTGTGTAAATGTTTTAATACTTGTGTGTACATATTAATGGAAACAAATAAATGTTTATTGATGAGCTGCTGTGTTGTGTTTATTTCTCAGATGAATGAGGATGAATTCAGTGGAAGGACATTAAATAAGTGCAAGTTACAGCAGCTGCAGTTGGACTGCGTAGGCTGACAAAATGAACATTTAGTGTTCTGAGATTTAATGAACATGGAGAAATGAGATGTTCAATATAAATTACAATAATATTAACATTAATAAAGGAATTCAAAACGAATATTAAAGCAACACTCAAACATTTGAACCCAAATAAACCTGTGGATCTGTTAAAAAAATAACATTAAAGATTAAAAAAAAAACACCGACAATGAAACAGTGGAGAGTTCATTAAAATATACGAAATTTGAGCATCTCTATGTGGAGCTAGTCTGCTGCCAAAACTTATCAAAAACATAGAAATGTTTTACAAATACGCTGCATTTCACTAACATATGAGAGGAATATATGAAGAAGAAGAAATGTTTTATGTTTGTTCTTGATATTTAATAATTGTTTGATGACTATATTTGAGAATACATTGATTTAAGAACCATATTTTATTAGTTTATTAATGAATTGTAGGGTATTTGTAAAACATATTAAGGTTTGGTTTCAAATTAGCTCCGCTTATTAATAATAGAAAGTTTAGGACAGTATATACATCATCAAATCCATTTGTCAGACCTTTTTTTTTTTTTTTAAAGTCAGCAGGAAAAGAAGCCCATGAGCCACTCAGAAGAAGCTCAGAGTTACGAGAGTCCCCAGAAACATTTAGCTCAACAGCTCTGCATGTGTTGTTCCTCTAACAGTCTGTTGGTTCTATGATGAGTCTCAAGGCTCCACAGGGTCTGTTTCTTTTTCTTTTTTTTTTTTTTTTTCTGTCCCTGAACCTTAGTGTGATGAATAATTCTCTGGAAGTTCATCCAGGGGGATCACTGTATATTCAGCTGCTTTTCCATTCTCTTTGGGCATTTCTTTGTTGAGGAATGTCTCCATCTCTAGCGCCCTCTGCTGGTTTGTGCCGTTAGTGTTGGTTGTTGGTTGAGGTTGGGCCGCATGCTTTGGAGCGTTCCACCTACATAATAAGACACAGTTAGAAGTCCATTCAAAGGTTATGACATCAGCGGTGGTTACTACTGATGTTTCAATCTTACTTGTCTCTGGTGGCGATGGCAACGCAGAGCAACACCAATGCTGCTACACCGACAATGAAGCCAACGATGATGATCCAATCTGGTGAAGAGAGATACATGGAGTCAGTTAAGTCTTTAAAACCAGCTGATACACCCTGCACACCTGCATTTTAAATGGCTGTTACTCATTTCAGTCTTTATGCAATTGGAAAAATACCACCAGTTTCTGAACGCTGAGACTTTAAATGTTTTATGGTGTCATTAACCCTTTGTTGGTCACACTACCAAAACCACAATAACATTAGCATTTTTCCACCTCACAGGGACCATTATAACACAAAACATTTTTTTACTGACCCTAAATTTAACTAAAATATTAAAACTCCTTCACCATTACTCCTTCACCAATCTTACCAACATAATTTGTGAGTTGGTTCAAATTAGATGTATTAACTCTGTGTTTGTATCATTAGCGATTAGCATTAGCGATTAGCATTAGCGATTAGCATTAGCGATTAGCATTAGCATTTCATGACCCTTTACTATCATCTCTAATGTTTGGTTGAACATGTTTTCAAAAATTATTACATGAATACCACAGTATTTCAGAAACATGAGGATTATTTATGTAAAATAGACTCTGGAAAAGTTAAAAATAAATAAATAAATAAATAAATAAAACACTTGCCTGCAATTTAGTGTCCAAAAGAGTAGTACCATTTATGGTATATATATATATATATATATATCATATATATCATTGACTGCACAAAACGTTTGGTGTCAAAGGACTTATATTTAGATTAGATATCAGGGTTCAAAGTTACCTCTACCAAAGGGTTGAACTGACCAACAAAGGGTTAAGGTAATTTAACTTGCGCTTGTACTAGAACCTGGAGAAGAAGCCACTGGAGCAGTAATGTAGTACATTTTAAATCACTGCTAGATTTTGAAAGTTGTACTTGCTCTGGTAAATGGGCAAAATCACTCACTCACAACATATTTTATCAAAGTTCAATGGTTAAAATAAGAAAAAAGTCCAAGCAGAACTTTTTAGGCTCAAGTATTAAAGGGTTTAGAATTAGAATTAGCAAAAGGATTTGTCTTAAAGGTATAACTTGTAAGATCAAGACGCTAAAATTAATTCCCACTGTCACCAGAAGGGGGAGCCAATCAATTACCAATCTCACAAAACCAATTAATTTGTACATTATAATTGAACTTGGCTCTTAGGTTGCTCTTTGTGAGAAGAAGTGAGGGTCTGAAACTGTCTTTAAATCCAACAAACTTCCTTATAACCAACAAAGTCCATCTCTGCCTCGGTCTATGGTTTTAGTTATTGTGTAATTTTGAATCCAAACTAAAAAAAACTGACCAGTGGAGGTGACGGTAGTTCATAAACCCTGATGTTCTGAGTGGTTTAAATACTGTTTTGACTGTTGTTGCCTGCTAATTTTATAATATATTCCAAATTGAAGAAGATGTCTGTGAGTTTGTATTTTTTTTTTACTGCTTCATCAGTATATAGCATGTTAATATAACTTGCTAATTGCTAATAAATCAACCAATCACTGAAAAATAAGGCATTACTTCATTTTACGTAATCTACTGTCAAATGCTGATGTATTAGTTTACAGTCCATATAAAATGTCTGAGTGCTTTTTGTTGGTGTGTGTAAACACTTCCACTAATAACAGATGTAAGGAGGTCCCCACCCAGTCGTCTGGTTGTCAACTCATCTTGTGGAGAAATGACTCATAACAACCCAATGACAGCCACTGTCTGCTAACTGGGGTTCTCGGCAGGAGACATGAAAGTCTGAGAAAGGCTTTTATTTATCACCAAATTCATATATGCCTTGAAATGTAGGATTATTCATCTTTTTATTGGAAATTAATTTCCATTAAATAACAGATGTGAAAATACCACTGAAATGTCTATCAAAGGCAGTTGTGTCATACAGTGGCAAATAGTCAGGGACGTAAAAGAAATAATACAATAGAAAGTATATGATAATGTATTAATATTTGTCCACTGATCTGCGCTTTCAATGCAATTTTGGTGTGGTTATGGGTGGGGGCCGAAGGGGCAAGCGTCCTGAGCGCCATCGTGAGGGGGGGGCATCATCAATGGAAGGGTGCTCTATGGTGACTCAATCTGATTGTGCAATATTTTGACCATCAGGTGGTGCTGGAGTGCACTTTTGCTTTTTTATATAGCTGTAGGTCTACATGGCTATAATGTGAAGTCATTGTGTCCTTTTTATTTTTTTATGTTCAAAAACGTCTTTGTAATTATTGTTTGTATTTCGTTTTTTATTGCACTACTCATTAAAACTGTACGTTTCTTCTTGAAAGTAGATGCTTTGAACTGCGTTTGTATGGATGGTGGTCTTGTTTTAAGGGGGGGGTGGGGGGGTACAGCATCTTTTTTTTAATAATTTGGGTAGGTTATTTGGTGTAATAAATAAACCAAAATGGACAAAAAAAAAAGTATCAAATAAAAACAAATACACAACACTGCACTAAAAAACTATACAATGCACTAAAAATACCATAAAATGCACTAATAATATCCCAAAATGCATTAAAAAACTGCACTCAAAACAATAAAATGTACTAAAGGATTAAAGATTCACTGAAGGGAGTTGTTATATCTTTGGTATTAGCACCATTTATAGGATGGATGCTGCATAGCTTTCGCAGCAGGACACATCGTCAGTTGTGTGCCTCAGCGTCATCGGGTGTTTTTCGGCCATTTAACACAACACACTCTCCACTGAGGCAGGCCTGGCTGAAAATCACAATGTTCATATTATCTGTATTAAAACATAGTGTAATAGCACTGTAGAGCTGCATGTTCTTCACCACATGTCACTGCATATACTTAATATGTGCCCCATGCTGTATAAAGCTTTGAACATTGAATTTGATTGAATCTATGCCAGCCAAACAGCAGCGGTATCTTTCATGTTGAACTGAAGAAGACTAGGTTCTACACAAACTCACTGAACCTATGTTGGTAAACCAGATACACTGGTTTAGGACTAGCAGTTAGCATTCTACCAGCAGTAGATGGAAATCTATCACAAAATCTTTAGCAATTGAGGATTTTTTTTTTTAATATTATGGTATAACTATTGGGCTATTTACACTTTAAAGCTGAGATACAGAAATATGGCAGCACATACTGTTTTGCATTGTTATTACCATGTTTGTTTGTTTTTTTGCCAGAGCTTATCTGTCTGTCTGTTAGTTAGCAAGACTTGTCAAAAAGTTATGGATCGATCTTGATGATTGGTGATGGGGGAGGGGGGGTGGGGGTGTCAAAATAATTAAAAAAACTTGTGGACAGATTTTGATGACATTTTCAGGATGTGTTGGGAGTGTCACAAGGATCAATTGGGCGGTGATCCGGAAGAGATCCTGGATTCTGGATCACTTTGAAATTTTACATTGGAGAATACATTTCAAAGTGATCCAGAATCCAGGATCTCTTCCAGATCACCACCAAAATGTAATAATTTCTTCTGGTGACACAACAACAATTTGATCAAAATCCGTCCATAAGTTTTTGAGTTGTATTGCCCCTCCCCCCCACCTTTTTTTTTTCAATTCAAGCTTCAAGTTAAAAAATTGGTTTGTTTGTCTGCTTGTTTGTTTCCGTAGCTTTGCACAAAAACTACTAAAAACGACCAAGTTCCATGAAATTTTCAGGACAGGTGGAAGGTGGTCCAGAATAGATCCCAATTAAAAATTGAGAAATGTAGGTCAAAGATCAAGGTCACTAAAATGTATTTTCCACAATGATTAGGAGGTTGCGAGGGGCGGGGTTTGTTGTGCCTTTCGAAAATTTCCACTACATGCAAATAATAACAATAAACATTCTTGAATCTTGAATTTTGAACTTTTTTTTTGTTAACTCACCTGGTGTAACGTGCCCTGCTGGCATAGGTTCATCCGTCGGTTTAATGTTGACAGCTTAAAGAAACAAAGAATCAATATCATCAATATCATCAATGTAAATATGTGATATTATTACGTTAGACATTAACCACATTCCATCTTACCTTGTGCATAGATTATTTGAGCAGTTTGTTCAGGTATTATATGCTCTGATTCTGATTCTGATCCTGATTCTGGTTGTGATTCTGATTCTGATTCTGGTTGTGATTCTGATTCTGATTCTGATTCTGTCGTTGGTTCTGGGCTTTCGCCAAACATTCGTGGAGCGACGCCTCTGCCAAGTGGGGCCATGGAGGTAGTCAACACAGGAGTAGTTTCTGAGGTTGTGCTGGAGGTTGTAGTAGAGAACTCAGTCTGAAACGGTCCTTCTCCAGATCCTGAATCACTCAGAGAGCTCAGAATGTTATAGGTAGTTTGAGAGACGACGCTCTGATCAGATGTCGAGGTAGAACTCGTTGTCGTCATGGTTAGCGCGTCATTCATCTCCCCTATGCCGCTGCCCTCAAAGATGTCCAGACCGTGTAGAGACCCTTGGGTACTACTTCTTGGCTGTTGTGAAGGCTGGACAGATGTGTTTGTTTTCGGTGACTCTGTGGTGACCGTAGGTTGATTAGGGTATTCGACGAGGAATCCGTCGGTCGCAGCCTCTCGAAAAACTTCATCCTCGACTATCGGGATGTTCTGGGTCACAGCTGTAACAAAAGAAAGCACAAGTGTTTAACCTCTGGCCCTGGCATGAACGGAAAGGAAAGTTCCCAAGTTCTCGCTAACACAAAGGGATCACAAAAGGTTTGTTTGTTTTGGCCCAAGCGCTTGTATAAACTTGTGTTGTGACGCTTCGATGAGGTGTGGTAAGAGCAATGGGGTGAGTAATGATTAGCCTGAGTCAGTGAGTGGGCTCACAAAAGGCATGCAGCCTCATCAAAGAATGGTTAATGCCACATTACTGGCACACCCAGTATATCAAACTATGACTACGTTCTTCACTATCACTAATAGGGCTGTTGTCATCACTAGTAAAAGCATTCCGTTTTTTTCCATATTGAACCCATAAAGACCTGGTTCTGCTTTTATTCCACTTCCCAAATTTTTTTTTCCCTCCCTATTTAACATTTCTTAAGTGATTTATCAGCATTTATTACAATATTATCCTCAGCATTTTGCAGTTTTCCATGAAATTAAGGTGTTTTCTTAGATTAAATGAACTGATCGTGTAGTTCTTCAAAGGGTCTGAGAGTAAATATGAGTTGAAATTTGTGTTACCAAAAACTAAAACCAAGTTTCATTTAAGGGAGTTCAGCTGTGTACAATGTACTTCCTTTGTTATGTTCAAGAAATCATTATGTGCATTTTTATTTAGGAGTTATGGCTGTAATTGAGGGGGGGGGGGGGGTCATGTATGTGCATGAGTACGTATGTATGTGTATATATATTTATGTATTTTTTGTTTCTTTTTCTCTACCCATTTGATATCATGAATTGTGTAGCTTAAGATGCATTAAAAAGCTTTGCTTCTGCCTGAGCCTTTTTCAGTCAAATTCCTTTTTTGCTGCTTTGACGTAAATATATGACTGAAACAAACCAAACTATAACTATATATTCATAAAAGCTCAGATTAAATTTGAAGGTTATTGTATCCAAAACAGAGAAAACTTAAGAAAAAAAAAAGACTCTTTCAGTAAAGTATATCAATGAGTAAATGCAAAAAGCAGGTGTTTCTAAAAGATGTCATTTATCAAACTTAATGAGTTTCACTGGTGAAGCAATGTTGTAGTAGATGACAGTGTTTCCATGGTAACTACAGAGCCTCTAAACATCTGAATAGGTCCTATTTGATGACCATAAAAAGACAACACTACAGTAATTATTTACATATATTAACAGGATTAGTGGATCAACTGTGATTTTACTTTTAATACTAATAAATGATTTAGCGTTCCAGTGGATGTTTGGCTTTTTATGGGTTAACCTTTTCATCATTCATTGATTTCACAGATCTGTGTTAGCAGTATGCCTCAACAGCACACACCAAATTCAAACATGTCATCTGAAAGGGAACATCATCAATTTTAAAGACGTAACTAAGAAACAAAGTCAGTCACACCTCAAACATAACCCTAAACGAGGTGACCTAGGTGTGTTTAAGTCATCTAAATGCAGAATTATAGTTAAATTGTACAATACCTGAACAAAAAAAAAGAAGAAACTAGAAAAGGGATAAGGGTATATGGGTGTGTGTTGTGTTTGTAAGTGTTGTGGATGTGTTTTGTACTGTATGTTAAGAGCAAGGACCACAGTGGAAATAAGTCTAACTTTTTTGTGCTATCTTTGACACTGTATTTTTTTTTAAATGCATGATGTGCAAAGGCATGTATTTTAACAGATTGTCAAATCAAATCAAATCAAGCACTCTGAGAGCACAAACCTCTTTTCACTGGAGTTTCTCTGTCTGTCTGTCTATCAGAAATATTACTCAAAAAGTTATGGATGGATTTTGATAAAAAAAGAAATTTCAGGATGTGTTGTGAGTGAAACAAAAAAATCAACTAATAAAATCTTTGTGGTGATCCGGAAGATATCCTGGATTCTGGATCACTTTGAAATTTTGCATTGCGATAAATGGAGAATACATTTCAAAGTGATCCAAAATCCAGGATCTCTTCTTGATCACCGCCAAAATATAATCATTTGTTCCTTGTGACACTCCCAACACATCCTGAAAATGTTATTAAAATCCATCCATAACTTTTTGAGTAATATTGCTGACAAACAGACAGACAGACAGACAGACAAACTCCAGTGAAAACGTAACCTAGGTAACAATCAAAAAGGCCTCAGAATCAAATAACTCTTGTCTCTGTTCTCCATTTCTGTCCAGTCATGTTCAGCTCTACTGAAGTTACCGTTCGCCCCAAACTTGTGTAACAAGCTCTTTGCTGATCTTTGGTTTCACCTTATCAAAAACATATGCATTAATGCACCTCTTGGAGAAGCTCAGCACATTTTTACAAAGACCTCTGTGTGTAATCTGGAGAGCCTGTGAAACCTGCACACCAACAATGAAATACTACTCTGCAATTCTTCCAGAAGGAGCTGGACCGGAGCTCTACAGACCTTAAGTGGCAGCAGAGGGAAGTGCTGACTCATGGGGTAAGAAAAGGACAGCGCGGAAATTCAATCAGTTCTTAAGGAATTCTGATTCAGATTGTGAACTTCAGGTGTATAGCGTCCTTAAAGTGATCATTTGTAGTGTCTGTAAAATGACTCTTTACTTGTAAATGTAAGATTATAACAGGGGTTTGTATGTTAATTTTAATTTAAATGTGAAATAAAATGTAAAACAATCAAACAAAAATGATGGCAGTATTTTAATAATATATACTGAATGTAAACCTATAAAATAAGAAATATTGTGTGATTAAAAAATAAATCAAAAACTTACTATCAACAGGTGTGGAGTGAACAACAGCAAGAAGTCCAAGAAAAACCACAAGTAGACAATTCCTCATCTTCGTATCACAAAGTGCTGATTGGACCATGAAGGGTTTTCTACCAGGGAGCTGAAATATTTATCCCACTGATGCAGATGAATTGTGCCTTTGCTTTTATACAGCACTAGGTAGGTGTTACATCAGTTCAACAATGACTAGTGACACACACACACACACATGACGGAGGGCTGGCACGCCTTTGAACACACCTTCCTCACACACTTTCTCACGCTTTCTACTGCTCTGTCCATAGCATTAGAAAATAAGAGAGGGAAATAAACAGTGGAGGAAGTAGAAGTGTTTTTTTCAGTTCAGTGGAAGAAGGAAAAAAACGAGTATCACCAGGGATTTTGGCAGAGCTGATGTGATCAAACTAGTAAACACACTTAATATTGTAGATCACATGTGGAAAAAATGTAGGCCATCAACCGAAACCATGGAATGAATTTATGAAATTAAATAATAATGTGTATATTTTTGTTAAATACCTATGAAATTAAATAATAATATGTATATCTTTTGTTAATTACCTATGAAATGAAATAATAATATGTATATTTTTTGTTAAATACCTATGAAATGAAATATGTATATTTTTTGTTAATAACCTATGAATTGAAATAATAATATGTATATTTTGTGTTAATTACCCATGAAATTAAATAATAATATGTATATTTTTTCGTTACCTATCAAAACATAGATGTTTTTGCGTGTGTCAGGATATTCTGAATGAATAATGTAACAGGGTAATATATTCATTTTTCAGTGGCATTAGTTTTGTTTTGATAGTTTTTGTTGTATTTTTTGGTGATGATCTAAGCTGCCAACAATTCCTGGGACTCACCCGTATTTCAGACCCATCTACCAATTTGTAATTTCTCCCGATAATCTCCCGTAATTTGTTAGTTCTGAATGTCAAAAACAAAATGTGAAGACATATCATTTGGCTGATGTTCTCCAGTTGACACAGATCATGTATGGAACGTATACGTAATTTGACAACTCATAGAGGCGTAGTTGATCTGTGCGTAGCTTGAAACTTTTCACCTGGACAGTATCACACACACACACACACACACACACACACACACACACACACACACACACAGACCAACAATGGCAGCACAGTTTTAATGTAAAAATGTAATATGTTTGAAAATTCTCAGTCAAGTTAAATATCTCTCACCTTGTGTGTGTGTCTGTATGTGATTAAAGTAAGAATAAATTAATAAAGTTAATGTGAATTTAACAACACATGCCATCCATTGGAAAATAAAATTATATTTCTGGATCAAAGAAGTCTTAGAGTATTTAATCATGCACTAGAAACTAATGACATACCACTTTACCATCATTTATCATCATAAAAACAACATTTGATCACTTGTGTCTCCTGAAAACGCAACAAAAATATTGCGGATTCTGCTACTGAAATGTTGGCAGGTGTGGTGATGATAAGGTAAGGGAAGGGAAGGTAAGGGAAGATAGACTTTATTGATCCCACAACAGAGAAATTCACATGTTACAGTAGCCAGCGATGTAGAGCAATAGAGGGACAGCAAAGATAAGAAACATATAGATAAATAATAATATATGTAGACAAACACAGATATTGAGAAAAGAAAAAAGACTATAGGCTATGTACACTATAAAAAATATACAGGATTGAAAAGATATATACAGAAGGGATAAAACTATGTGAAGATGAGATAAATAAGAATAACAGTATAAAAAAAACTGGTAAAAGTAAAGGTACTGATTCAACTCCTTTACTGAAGTAAAAGTACAAAAGTACAACTTGTCAAATGTACTTTTTTTTTGCCACGGATGAAATAATACCTATTTATGCAGGATTTCAAAATATATCAAAAATCAAGCCTTTAAAGGTGAGTTAGTGTGTTGATGATGTGTTTTATTTGGTCATGGTATTCAAAACCAATAAACTCAAAACTCAAAAAAAAAAGAAGAAGCATAATTATAAGTTTAAAAAAATTTAAATTGTGAGATTTAAAAGTCAAAATTATGAGAACAAAAGTCAGAATTATGAACAAAGTCAAAATTATGAGATTAAATTTAAAATTCTGAGAGAAAAGTCATAATTATGAAATAAGAAATGGATAATTATGAGATAAAAAGTCACAATTTATGATTTACAACTTATTTTTCATCCTGTCACATTTGTCATTCAGGTATTTTTAACTAAGTGTTTTTTTTTAAATGGTACACGTGCATGTTTTTTTCATTCTGCAGTGCATCTTTAAGTTATGTAAATTATGCTGAAAGACAAATAAACTGATTCTGATTCTAGTTTGACCAGTATATTCTGAGAATGTAAAGAGTATAAAGTACAGATATTTATACAAAAATGTAGGGAGTAAAAGTAAAAAGTTGCCAGAAAAATAAATACTCAAGTAAAGTACAGATACCTAAAAAATATATACTAAAGTACACTAAAAGAAGTACTTGTACTTAGTTACTTCCACCTCCAGTAAGTCTTTAACCAACAGTAACTTTGTTTGCAATATTCAGTTTTTATGACTACTTTAGAATTGAATTAATACCTGCATAATTTACAAATGAGTCTAAAAACAGTATTTGTCATGTGATAAATGTCATGTAGTGTGATGAATACAGTTAAACTCTGTTGTGGAATAATTCACAGCTGTTTAAAATGTGTTGGCTGGCACATACAAAAATGTCTTGGAAAAAAGTTCCAGAATTCTGTCAGTGATACGATGACTTATGAGCCGTTCTGGATGGAAATGAAACAACACACCCTTTCTCATCAGAATTCCTAATAATTTCACGTTGATTCTTTTGAATGGAATTGATACAGGTGGGAAAAAAAAAAAAAAAAAAACAAGTTTTCTTTGTGTTGTGATGTTTCGACTTTTTCAGGAGGAAGTAGTCCCAAACAAAGGTCAGTTACAGCTTCCTTCCGCCATTGTTTACTTTATGTGTACACCAGCTGCTGTGATACATTGGTATTTGACGGAAACCGGTGCGTCATAGCTGAGCTGCTGCCTCAGGCTAACTGACACATGCATTAATTTGCGACGTTTATCACGAGTTAGTCAGCATGATGTGTGGGTGAGATCTTGTCCAGTCTTGTACTCCACACCCAGAGACGGTTCCTATCTGATACTGTTAAGAAAGGAGTTTTGAATTCTATCAGCTATGATAAATAGCATGAATTACCTCCAGGCTTCCACCAAAATCCTGTGTGCACGAGTATGCAACAAGCTTCACCAGTGAGATGCTTTTTAACCACTGACTCAGATTGTGTTCACATTGTGGAAGAAAGAATAGGAGGTGTGTGGGAATAAGAAAAGGGATGATGCTATTTCATTCTATTAATTTATTTATGATTAAACTAACATATATTCTTGTGAAATTAGTTTATTAGTGTGAAAGAAATTTGTGAATTAGAAATTATTGTGAAAATTACATAAACCAGAGGTGGTCAAAGTACTCACATTCTGTACTTAAGTAGGAGTACAGCTACTTATGTGGAAAAATACTTTGGTAAAAGTGTCATGGATCTTACATCTGGTGTCATGTTTATGTCTAGTTGTTGTATGTCTTTCTACAGTTTCTGTCGTTGTTGGTGTTTAGTGCTTTTTATTTTGTTATGTGGGTTCATGTTCACGTTTCCTGCTTTACTTCCTGTCACCAGTGTTCTTCCCGCTTCCATTAATTTTCACATCATTGGTGACAGCTGTCAGAAGGGTATAAATATGCAATCTGTGTGTTTGTCTGGTGCGAATCTGTCTGCGTTATGCGACTTATGAACAAGTGTACAATTACCACTGGTGTCTTGGCTTTTGACTTCTTGTTTTGGTTTTCGGATTCTGATCTCTGCCTGCCCCTTGTCTGTCATTGTGTGAATTTTTTGTATATTGACCCTAAGCCTGTTTTTGGACCCGGAGTTTTGCCTTGGCCCCCCTCGGTGCCTCATTGGACCTCGGACCCTCAGCGTGACCCTGCTACGGACCTGGATAACGGTGTGTTGGATCTCCCTTATTCTGTCATCGGTTATCTGTCTACGAACCCTGCCTGCCTGACCATCCTTCTTCCCGGTTTCACTGCGGCTCGCGGTGTTCCGTACGGACGGACCGGGAGGAGCGTCATCCGTGCTCACTCATTGTTTAATAAAGACTGTAAAACGCACCTGGAGCCTCAGAGTTTTGCATCTTGGGTCCATCTACCACCCGTTCCGTTACAAAAAGTAGAAGTACTGATTCAACTCCTGTACTGAAGTAAAAGTAAAAACAATTTCTCAATTGTAATAAAGTAAAAAAAAGAAAAGTAAAATTGCGATTTTTTTGTGCTATGGATGAAATAATATTTTTTTTAAGCAGGAAAAAACAAAAACAAAAAGGCAAAAATAGCCTTTAAACATGAGAGTGTGTAGATGATGTATTTTATTGGGTCATGGTACTCATTCAGGAAAAATTCAAGTTATAAATACGAGATTTTTTTAAAGCATAATTATGAGATAAAAGAAAAATCTAAACCATGAGATAAAAAATCTAAATTATGAAATTAAGGTAAAAATTATGAGAAAAAAAGTCATAATCATGAGATAAGAAATGGATAATTTATGAGATAAAAAGTCCAAATTATAATATAGTCAGTCACAATTTCTGATTTACAACTTATTTTTCATATTGTCACATTTGTCTAGTTTGAAAAAGTAATGAGTCTATTCTGAGAATGTAAAGAGTATAAAGTACAGATATTTATACAAAAATGTAGAGTAAAAGTAAAAAGTTGCCAGAAAAATAAATACTCAAGTACAGTACAGATGCCTAAAAAATCTACTTAAGTACAGTAAACAAAGTACTTCTACTTTGTTACTTTCACCTCTGACATAAAGTGATTTCATGATTCAAAGTTTGAATAGATAGATAGATAGATAGATAGATAGATAGATAGATAGATAGATAGATAGATAGATAGATAGATAGATAGATAGATAGATAGATAGATAGATAGATAGATAGATAGATAGATAGATAGATAGATAGATAGGTGGGGAAATAATAATAATAATAATAATAATAATAATAATAATAATGGTGTCTTGATTGTCTACTGTTCGCTAGCTCGGACTCAGCTAATCATCATGTTTGACTCGAAAAATGACAGACATTAGAAGTTTTTTTAACCCAGTCGATGTTAAGTTACTGGCACAAAATAGTCTTGTAAAAACCCGTTTCAGATCGCGACGCCTTTTCTCTTCCAGGCGCTCGATTTAAATAGTTTTCCTGTAGCACAGCATAAACCTCAATATGCAGGAATAACTTCTGTGCTTCCGATCCCATTCCCGTGCTTCTCGTTTGAGATGGGTGGAATGTGTTTCAGTCTGACACAGATTTTACTGATGAATAAATGCTAAAAGTCAATTCAGTTTATTTATGACACTGACCGAAATGTTACTGGTTATATTGGGCTCTGCATGTGAATAAGACTTTCAATGGAATGATAATAACAAAGTACACTGTATTATTAATGCAATAAACACTTACTAACCTAAAACAAATACTATTATTAGTATTATTAGGGTACAAAAGACCTGCTTTACTTATAGATCCTGAAATTTCAGAGACACATGTAATATATATATTTCAAATATATGAAAATTGTATAAATGTAGTGTGGAAATAATGATTGATGGTGCTGTAGTTTGACTAAGATAGGTCATGACATACAGCAGCTTACAGTGAAATACCACCGTCCATTTGTTCTATGATTCACATACACTGCACATGGAAATCTTAGTGTACCAACAACAAGCTACAAAAAAATCTAAATAATAATACAAAACTCTGGGTTAGGGTTACAGTGTACATTTATGTCCCCACCAATGTCAACATCATTATTACGCCCTTGGATCAATGTGCGAAACTACCTGACATAGGTGAGAAGTTAATGTGTAAAATTGACAGAAATAAAACAGTATGAACTGTCAGAGATGTTACAAACAGTATGATATGTAAGGTGTGTCAGACAGAACCACTCTGGTGTAAGTATATGTGTTTATAAGGTGTATGAACAGTGTCACAGTTGAAATGTAAACAGTCAGTTGACATGATTATATTGTAGTTTATGATGATACTAGTCAAAATTTCAGTGGGAAAATAATAATGTCAGTTGTTTGGGTAAAAAGCTGAAATGGAACTTCAAAGACTCGCTATGTGTTTCATCATCCAATCTGCAAACATCAGTGGGTTTCCAGCTTGGATGATGTTAAATCAATGATGACTGGATATTTGCATTGGGTTCAGCCGCTCCTTTACATTTGGAGATATTTCACTTTTGTTGAATATTTTTTCATTTTTAAAAAGCTAGCTGTGGTATGAAGCTGTGAACATTTAGCCTCTGGTGTTAAGAAGTTTTTCCTCTAAACTATCAGTGCATTTAAATGCTGAGGAATGAGTTGACTTGCATTTTAAAATAATGGCCCAAGTCAAAACGCAGTGTAACTCCACTGTCGGCCGCACACATGGGGGCTCATTTAAGACTGCTAATATTTCCAACTCTAAAAGCAGCCAGGCTTTTTTCAATTATCATGTACAATAACATTTATAAATGAGTAAACACTCCGGGAACAGATGAACACAGGATCTTTCAAGGGCAGGTCCACTGGGTATCTGCAGGCAAATTAGCAGTCATTGTGTTGTGATAGACTCCCTCCTTCTGTTATCTCAGGTTTCACGGCAGCCACCATCGCCCACATCTCCAAAAATCCCAGAGCACTGAGCCGAGAGACCTGTGTTCTGCAGCTCTTATTTCTATGGAAGTTAAAGGTGGGGTGGTAGATCTTTTTTTTTTTTTACCATATTGCTTGAAAATCTCTTCATGATCTCATATCATGCACTGAAAAAGAATGTTTGCAAAAAAAACAAACAAATGTTTTAGGTCAGTTTAAGAGCACAGGTGTCAAACATGAGGCACAGGGGCCGATTCTGGCCTGCCAAAGGGTCCAGTCCGGTCCTTGGAATGAATTTGTGAAATGCAAAAATTGACATTAAGATACTAATTAAGAATCACTTTAGTTCAGGTTCCACATTGAAACCAATTCAATCTGAAGTGGGTCAAATCTACTTTGTATAAATACTCACAACTACTATTTTTTTTTGTGGTAAATGTAAATATATTCACATATTTACACTAAAACAAAGTATAATTTCACAAAATGTATGAATAATCAGTGAACAAATATGAAGAACCTGCAGTTTTTCAAGAATATTCTGCCTAATATTAAATATTTTGTGTATTTGCACACCCACTATGATCTGCAACTTACAATGAATAAGTGGAAATGATAAACGGAAGTATAATATAGTTAAAATTGGGCTGATTTTTTCTTTTTTGTGTGTGTTATTCACATTATTTGAAAAGATAGTTTGTCAATGTAAACATTTTCATTATTAAACTTTATTTTACTTTATTTCACTCTAAAATATAGAGAATTTTTTGGAGTTGACATTATTTATGCTTATGTTTGTGACAGTGTTCATCAACTCAACCACAAAAATGATATGTATAATCAAAAATAATTTAATGGGATTTATTGTACTCTCATTTCAAAGTGGAAAAATGTTTTTGTGCTTAGTAAGAAACAATAAATAATAAAAAATATTTACAATAGTGAAAACCTAATAATCTTTCTTCTATTAAAGATAATTTCCTCTCTGTTACCTTCCTTGTAACACACTTCCCCTTTATAAATCCTGAGGCTCCTCCCCCTCAGGTAATTAACAATGAATTAGGCAATATCTCTCATTCAACATAATATTTAACTCAACCATGGTCTCCACAAATGACCTCACAATATAGTTTACATAGGACAATTCATCTTAGATTTCAACACTGGCCAGAAAAAATAATAAAATTAATTTGGTGCAAAAACAGGGACCTTGTGGTGACGTCGGAGGATGGCGTCCCGCGCACACAGCAATAAAATGCGGAAGTCAGCACGGCTCTGTTTGACAGTAGAGTCTGGGTTAGTGGCTTCAAGTTATTAAAGCGACAAAACAATGCTAAGGATGAATGATTTAACAGTTGTCTAGTGTGAATCACTACTGTGATGAATATGTCTGATAGTAACAAAAGAAACGGCGCGAACGGCATGGACATGGTGTAAATGGGAAAGGTAATGAGTGTGTATGTGACGTTCTGCATTAACCCAGAGTTTTCTCGAACTCTTGTTGGAGGAGCGGCAGCTCTGTACGGGACATGGAGGAGACGCAGGAGAGGCAAGCAAGCCGGCGCGCTCGTTAAACTCCGCCGGCGCGGATTCCGCGCACCTCTTCCAGCCATCCACCTAGCGAACCTCCGCTCCCTGCCCAACAAAATGGACGAGCTGCTCCTTCTCAACGGTTCTAATAAGGACTTTGCACGTTCCTCTGCCCTCTGCTTCACCGAGACCTGGCTTAGCGAAGGTGTTCCCGACGCCGGATTATATCTACAGGGTTTCTCTCTTCACCGTGCGGACCGCGTCAAGGAGTTCTCGGGAAAAACAAAGGGAGGTGGGATATGTTTTTACATTAATGATGCTTGGTGCACATCTGTCACAGTCCTGTCTCCACACTGCAGCCTGAATCTGGAGTCTCTCTTCATAAACTGTAAGCCGTTTTATTCGCCGTGGGAGTTCTCCTCTTTCATCATGGCTGCTGTTTACATCCCCCCCCAAGCCAACGCGAGCGAAGCGCTGCAGACTCTCGCCGAACAATTAAACAGCTGTGATGTTAAATACCCGGACTCGCTCTTTATTGTCATGGGAGACTTTAACAGAGCGAGATTAAATCAGGAACTCCCCAAATACAAACAGCACATCACCTGCCCCACCAGAGGCAGAAACACACTGGACCACTGCTACACAGTTGTCACAGGAGCGTATCACTCCGTTCCCTGAGCAGCTCTGGGACACTCTGACCACTGCTTGGTCCACCTCATCCCCACTTACAGGCAGAAGCTAAAAACTGCCAAGCCTGTGGTGAAGGCTCTGAGTAAGTGGACCAACGAGGCAAAGCAGGAACTACAGGCCTGCTTTGACTGCACAGACTGGAGTGTCTTTGAAGCTGCTAATGACAATCTGGACGACCTGACAGATACTGTAACGTCCTATATCAGGTTCTGTGAGGACATGTGTGTACCGACCAAAACATTCCGGACTTTCAATAACAACAAGCCATGGTTCACTGCCAGACTGCGCCAGCTCCGCCAGGCCAAGGAGGAGGCCTACAGGAATGGAGACAGGGCCCTGTTCCAGCAGGCCAGTAACACATTAAACAGGGAAGTCAGAGCAGCTAAGAGGAGCTATTCTGAGAAGCTGAAGAACCAGTTTTCAGCCAACGACCCTGCCTTAGTGTGGAGGGGCCTGCGGGAAATTACCAACTATAAAAGACCCTCCCCCCGTGTCGAGGCAAACAAAGACCTGGCTAACGACCTCAGCACCTTCTACTGTAGATTTGAGAGGGACAACTTTGCACCCCTCACCCAGCCACCACTCATCCAAACCAGCAGTACGACAGCCCCCATCACACCTACAGCCGCACTGCCACCTGCCCCCCCGGTCCCACTCAGAGTATGTGAAGAGGAGGTGAGCCAGATTTTCAAGAAACAGAAGATCAGGAAAGCACCAGGCCCAGACAGAGTGTCACCCTCCTGTCTCAAAACCTGCGCTAACCAACTGGCCCCAGTCTTCACAAAGACTTTCAACCGCTCACTGGAGCTGTGTGAAGTCCCCTCCGTTTTCAAGCGCTCCACCATCATCCCAGTTCCCAAGAAATCCCGCATTACAGGACTGAATGACTACAGACCGGTGGCACTTACATCTGTGGTCATGAAGTCCTTTGAAAGACTCGTGTTGAGCCACCTGAAGTCCGTAACAGGACCCCTGCTGGACCCGCCGCAGTTTGCCTACAGGGCAAACAGGTCGGTGGATGATGCTGTCAACCTGGGACTGCACTACATCCTGCAGCACCTTGACAGCCTGGGCTGCTACGCGAGGATCCTGTTTGTGGATTTCAGCTTGGCGTTCAACACCATCATCCCCGAAATCCTTTCCTCCAAACTCTCCTACCTCAACGTGTCTCTGCCCATCTGTCAGTGGATCACCAGCTTCTTGACAGACAGAAGTCAGCAGGTGAGGCTGGGAGACGTCACCTCAGCCACACGTAGCACCAGCACTGGCGCCCCCCAGGGGTGTGTCCTGTCCCCTCTGCTCTTCTCCCTCTACACCAACGACTGCACCTCCACGCACCCAGCCGTCAAACTCCTGAAGTTTGCAGACGACACCACAGTCATCGGCCTGATCCAGAACGGAGATGAGTCTGCATATCGGCAGGAGATTGAGCGGCTGGTGCTCTGGTGCAGCCAGAACAACTTGGAGCTGAACACGCTCAAGACTGTGGAGATGACGGCGGACTTCAGGAGACAGCCCCCGCCTCTGCCCCCCCCACCATCTGCAACAGCCCCGTGTCAGCTGTCGAGAACTTCAAGTTCCTAGGAACTACCATCTCTCAGGACCTGAAATGGGAGAAGAACATCCACTGCATCCTGAAGAAGGCCCAGCAGAGGATTTTCGTCCTGTGACAGCTGAAAAGACATGGCCTGTCTCAGGAGCTGCTCATCCAGTTCTACACGGCTGTCATCGAGTCTGTCCTGTGCTCCTCCATCACTGTGTGGTTCGGAGCAGCCACACAGCAGGACAGGAACAGACTGCAGCGCACAGTCAGGATGGCAGAAAAAATCACAGGAGCCCCCCTGCCCTCTATCCAGGAACTGTACTCCTCCAGAACCAGAAAGAGGGCCGCCAACATCATTAAAGACTCTGCCCACCCGGGTAACAACCTGTTCTCCTTCCTCCCCTCCGGCAGGCGCTACAGAGCCCTGCGCACCAAAACCACCAGACTTAAAAACAGTTTTTACCCCACTGCCATAACTTTAATTAATAGCTGATACAGTCTTGCACTGCCATACACTCAAGCCCTACATTCACACTGATTTGTACTACCTCGTGTACTTTGCACCACTCCTTTTGTATATATTTTTATTCTTGTACATACTATTTTATATTTTTATATTTTATATCTCTACTATTCTGAGACTGACACCACCTGCCGGAATAGAATTCCATGTATGTGCAAATGTATCTGGCGAATAAAAACGATTCTGATTCTAACCATTAGATAAGCATCGTTTCCACTGTTTGGTACAGTTCAGAATGGTACACTTATTTTAGCATTTCCATTACGACAAAAGCATACGGGTCCCATGGTACCAGTTCTTATTTTGGTCACCCTAGTGCTTGGGGTGCCAAGTGTACCGTACCACTCCCATTTGGGAGGAGCAAAGCACTGCCAAATGGTGATTGGTTGAGGAAAAGCATTTTCGTGCAGCGCGTAACAACAACAAATGGAAAAAAAAACAACAAACCATCCATCTGTGTCAGAAAAGAAGAGAAGATGTCTGGCAATATACTTTGGAATAGTGACGAGGTACAAGTTTTATTGTGCATTATTGGTGAGGAGGCGGGGCAGTGGGAGTTGGTCGGGGCTGTTGCAATGAAAAATTGTTCCAGTTGGTTTGGGCTAAAATGACAGAGGGGCTTCATTCGATCATCGGCCCAGTGTCGGATTGAGCTAAAAAACAAACTGCTCAGCGACTGTCAGTGGGTGAAGGACCATAACAGTGGGAAGAAAGTATTCGAAATGACTCTGTGTTATTCCTCTACTTCCCTGGACTGTTTGTTTATATTTCCAGCTCAACGTGAGCCTCATATGATGTGATGACACTTCTGAAGGTCTAGACAATGGAAACACAAGCTGTCCAGAAGAGACCCGTACTGTACCCGACCGGACCTGACCCGTACTGTACCGTACTGCATAGTAGAAACATGGCTGTTGTGTTAGTGTCAGACTGCTATTTCCTTTTTCTCATGTCCTTTAATTTAGTGAATATATTCTTGGATGAAGTTACTGTGGCAGTTTTTGCTGAACACCCTGAAGGATGATAATGCCTCCATCTGCCCAAATGTCCTATTGTTCTGCTGTTATTGGGGGAAGCAGCTCCAAGTTCTCTGTCCATATCACTGAGGTAAATGTCAAACGATGCCCACATGCCTCCTTTTATGTTTACAATGTTCTCTATTTACCCACAAAAGCCTCGTTTTCCTTTCAAGATGGCTGTGATGTGATAAAGGCGAACAAGGTGATAAACTGACAAAATGACAATCAAATCTAATCAAACACAACATGCTTCTTGACACGATTGAGGCACAGCATTGGCCACATATTTAAAGGGGACATATCATGTAAAATGCACTTTTTAATGTCTTTAAAACACAAGTGTTGTCTGTGTGTGAGGCAGGCGCGCAGATAGTGGGTGTGTCAGGTGTGTCATGACACACCCAGTTTTGAATGCCCTTAGATCCATCCCACCCACTTTTATTTAAGAAAAAAACATGTTACTTCTTCTTTGTACTTTTTTTTTTTTTTTACTTTTACTACTTACTTCTTACTGAGTCAAACATCACGAGGAAACCAAAATATGAATTAACATAATAACGTGACTCGGTTATTGCGCTGTGCGGGCGGCATCGTCGTTGACTTTGGTTGCCACGGTTACAAACAAATAGTCTGACAGGCATCACTTGGACAGCCGGGGTGCATGTTCTGGAGGACCCCAACACGGCATGGAATAATGAGGCGAGCTAAAAAGCAGAAAACGATCATGTCGTTTTTTCAAAGAGCAACAGCTGTAAGTAAACTGCTAGTTTACGTTATCACCAGGGCTCTAAATTAACACCCGCCAAATGCGGGTGAAAATCCACCTTGGCGGGTAAAAAACAACTTACTAGCCACATTGGCTTTTGGCGAGTGCAGACCCGGTTGTAGCAATCCTCTATGGGGCGCCAGCATATGACCGTCCGATTTTTTTTTATCCGTCCCCTGTCTTTTGTTTCCTGTCTTCCTTGCTTCGGCCCAGGCAGCGCCCCTATGGCAAAGCCAAAGTGTTCACATAGCCACGCGTTGTGTTTATTATATCACCCGTTACAGAACGCGTTCTGGCAGCGCACTGGTGCACGCAATGGCACGCGTACTAGCACGCGTGCCATTGCGCGTGCCAGTGCGCCGACAGCCTACTTGTGTGTTTGACAGGAATGCTAATAAGCCCAAATGAATTGATCATAACGTTAGAAGTTTTAATTACATTATATGTTTTTTACACTCCTGTGACATTTATGAAAGAATCAGTGTGCTGAAAGTCGGTGTTAAAATAAAACAGTTTTGCAAACAGCATATGGTATGTTTAGTGAGTGATTTGAATTAGTATCAGCATTAATAAACTTTATTAAATAAGAATAATTTATCTAATACTTATATAATAAATAATTTCTTCCAATGATGGGCAATTAAGTTTGACAGTCCAAATATACACCAACAGTCAGCTGTCATGTAACACACACACACACACACACACACACACACACACACACACACGCACACACACATATACACACACCATATTGATCATCTTGTCATGTCAGTGGTAAATAGCACTTGAGAACATCAGAAATCACAATTAGGTAAGCTAATGCATTTTTGGTCATTGAGGAGTAATAACCCCCCCCCCCCCAATCAGAATGGTGGGGCCGGGGGGTGTTAGCTGGCATCTTCGTCCCCCCCAGTTTCACAAACCTATCTGCGCCCCTGGTGTGAGGATACGCTTAAATTATGAAGAAAAACAAAAAACATCCACTCTCCTTTTCTTCTGATCCATTTCTTATTGGAGGGGGATGAAAACACTCTGATTTGGGCTTTCTATGCTTTGTGTGTGTATATATATATATATATATATATATATATATATATATATATATATATATATATATATATATATATATATATATATATATATATATATATATATATATATAAAATGTGGTCCTATAAATACATAACTTTTTTTCTGAAAGTCATCATATAGCATTGAAGAAACAGGTGCAAAGCAAAACATGTAATTTTCAATTAAAGTAAAATATTTTTTTTTACTTAAAAAAAAAAAAATAAAATAAAAAAAAAATATATATATATATATATTTAAAATAATTTTATTTATTTTTTAAATTATTATTCATTCTATGTATTTATTTTTTATTTTAGTTAATTTCAAAAATTATTTTTTATTGATATTCTTTATTTCATTTTAAAGTTTTTTGTATTAAAAAATATTTACACTCACTCTACCCAATGGCTACTTTATTACAAAGTTGGTCATCATGTAAACAAGTGTGTGTGTGTGTGTGTGTGTGTGTGTGTCTGTGTGTCTGTGTGTCTGTGTGTAATATGTTGGAACACTAACAGCACCAGGAGGTTGGTGTTTTTACTTCCTATGTGAGTTTGGTCTTTGTTCACTTGTGTTGTTGTCAGTGTCTGTATTGAATCCATCCAAGGACACAGATGGATGATGGAAGGAGACCAACTCTAGATTGAAATCATTGCTTGGTTGAAGCAGCTAAAACAACGTATACTGCACATGATACAATGAGGAAACACACATAAGGAAACATAGAAAAGGTCCTGGTTTATCAAACTCTCTGTAACTATAACATTTATACGCTCCACAGAAAATGGATTTAGCTGCAACAGGAAATGTTCTGAGCTGAACACTTGAACATGTGGGATTTTTATATTAAAAATGCAGTAGCTGATGAGATTTTGTTTTGTTTTTCTGAGCAAAAATTTCGTAATTTACTTTCATCCTATTATAATTCAAGTACTCTAAGTAGATATGAGCATGGGAGTAATCATGATGTTGACATTGGTGGGGACATCATTTGACGACTTCCTTGCAAGAGGCAAGAAAAAAATAATAAAAATAAGAACATGGCTAAATTAAAATAAGGTCTAATTTTGTTTTAGTCAACAAAATCTAAGACATTTTAGGAATGTTTATTTATTAAGCCACATTTTGTCTGTTTTTTATTGGTCATCTATAACTGCATTGTATATTTAATTATAGTTATCGTCACAAGACCAACATTTAAGTCTAGTATCGTCTCAATTTTGTCACATGATAAAGGTTCATTGATGACAATATTTAGTCACTATAAGGTACACTGTCAATGAACGGTTTATTTTTTAGATTGTTAGATTCTAGGTGCACTGGATTATAACGTGCATTAAGTGAAGTCAAAAGTATGAGGTAAAAAGTCAAAATTATGAAAAGAAAGTCAAAATTATTAGATAAAAAGTCAAAATTATTAGATAAAATGTTAAAATGATCGGATAGAAAGTCAAAATTATTAGATAAAAAGTCTAAATTCCCAGTCACTAAGCCCAACCAGAATTAATCCATAAGGTGCACTGTGGTTTTTGGAGGAAATTAAAGTATTTTAAGCGTCGCCTTATCGTCCAGAAGTAACAGTAACCTTTTGTTTCCCAAACATCATGTAATTTCCCATTTAAAATAGGTATGGACACCTCCATATGCAATTTTACGCCCATGGTTATGAGACTTCTGCATCTACTCCTAACTTGTCTTTTCAGACTGTAAAAAAAATCATTGTAATCTCAAATATATATGAACTTTGTAATTCTATTGGTTCCGGTACCGGTTCCAATCTGGCCCATGGGAGGGATTTGTAAAGTGGAAAAATTACACTGGAGATATTAACAATCCAGGGTGTCAAGGTCATTTTACTTCAGGTTCCAATAAGTGGGTCGGACCAGTTTAATCCTTTAACCCCTTTTATTTCCAGAAGTCTTCATAAAGCATGAGGGAAACGAGTACAAAGCAAAACATGTGTTTTTCAAAGGTTTGAAGATGCGTTTACTTTTCTTTATTTATTTTTCTATATTTTTTAAAACAATTTTTTAATTAATTTATTATATTTTGTAATATATTATCATTATTATAATTTATTTATTAAAATGAATGTATTTTATTTTTATTTAGTCATTCATTTGAATCTTTTCTAATTTTTAGTATTTTTTATTTAGTTTTATTTAAAAAATGAAAAAAAAGGTGTTTTTACACTCTCACTATCCAATGGCAACCTTTTTTTTTTTTTTTTTTTTACAAATTACAATTACAGATTACAAACTTGGTCCTCGTGAGACGTTTAAATGAGTATGCATGCGTGTGTGTTTGTGTGGGTGTGTGTGTGTTGGGGGCCATCCTAACCATGAACCACTTACCTTTACCCTAACTCTAACCCTCATGAAAAACCTCAACATACACATGTAAATCTTATAGTGCAGATAACACACCTATTAACAGTGACGTGCAATTTCATGATATCATGTCGTACATTTAATCTTTTGGTTTAGACCGTTTCCAGTTAAACTGTAGTTGGTATCCTTCCTAATGACCTGAGGTTCGAAGCCTTTCCTTACATTTTCTGTGCTGACTGTTGTATTCTTGCTGCATGTTTTACCACCTAATCAACTGCAGAGGTGTAACCATGACCCTGACCCTTTCCCCGAACCATATACAAACCCCATCAATGGCAGTGTCTAGATATCCCTCATATTCTGCTTCAGCTAAAATGATGATAATGATGATAATTATTATTATAATACATGTGTGCACCCTCCCCTCATTCATTCATCACCACCAAATTGTTATCACTTGTTTGTTGTGTCAGTATCAATATTTCGTAAAATTTTCAGCCAAATCTATCCATAACTTTTTGAGTTATCTTGCTAACAGACAGACAGACAGACAGACCTACCAACTGTTCCTTGGGAAAGTAATTCTGAACAACAATTTGTGGAAAATTTACCAGAGAGATTTTGGGGCAGAATTACTTTAATTCTTCTTCTTCTTCTAAAAAAAGGCCATAACCAAATTTACGACCTTTCCCGGAACCTACATAGTCAGCAACTAAAATCTTTTAAGTAATAATAATAATTGAAAAGATTAAATAAACAGAATTACAACACCAGCTCGGACACCCTTATTCACATATGTATTAGCAATCCAACTGTAATTCTTGAAAAGTAGAGTTGATGAATTTAATGCTTTGATATCAATTTTTAACACACACACACACACACACACACAATGGAGGTGAGAGTACATTTGTTTTTCTGTCTGTTTATTTGTGTGTTTGTCAGCAACTTTACACCAAAACTACTGGACCAATTTCCATGAAATTTTCAGGAACGATTTGTGGAAGTAGTACAGAATCAATCCCATTTAATTTTGGTGAATATAGGTCAAAGGTCCCAGAAACCTAATTAAGCTCCAGACGTCATGTGACATTTAGTTGTCAGTACGCCATGTTGGTAATAAGCATGACAACCGCGGTGCCACTGTTAACATTATGGCAGTAAACATCTTTGCACCATCAGAGTGCACATCTCACTTCACTTTGCATGAAATTCAGATTTATATTCAGAAATTGGACAGGTTAAATATAACAGACCTGTATAATGCCCCTGGGGTGATTTTCAAAAGTATCTCCTCCTCAGCTGAAGATGATGTCTCTGATTTGTGGTATGCTAACATCTACAGCTAGCTCATTAGCTTCCCATCAGTTTAGTCAGGGAACTCTCTGAGAGTCGACAAGAGCCTGGAGGTTTACAAATGGACTCAGTCTGGTAGTAAGAGTAAGTGTAAGTGTTAAATTATCCCAGTTTAATAGGAAGTGTCTCGTTAGCATGTTTCTTTATTAGCTGTGCTAGCTACATCCAACAGCAGTACAGACAACACTGCTTTGTAACCTCAGATACAAGGGCTCCTGGACTTTGTTTCCATGTAGGAAAAGAAAAAAAACTGAAGCTTCCCATGTCGGTGGTGAGACCGACTATGTCAACAACAACAACACAACACCCACCAACCATTTTAACCAGCAATGACAAAAAAGAATAACCACAGCGCCTTTCGTATCAGCTGATCATTTGTCAGCTGTGTCCCTGACTCCCACAATTATTTGTGCTGTAACTACATATTCCCAACTTAATTGCAAGTTTGTATTTTTGTGATGTCTCTGCTACCGGTGCCTGTTGAACTACCAACGCCATTACTGCCAAGATGTCGACTTTTTTTCTTGTTACATGACCAGCCTGTGGCGTCAGCTGCAGGAGCTCAATAACGTGTTTCTGTAATAATAAGAGGGTAAATGACTGTTTGCAAGGGACAGGGTTTGTCGTATCTGGCACCACTTGTTACAGTTCACTTGTCAAAGAATATGCACGATATAATTTGCATATAATATTGGTAGTGATTTGATTTAGGTGTGGTCATGGTGCTGAATAAAGATAATGTAACTGTCACTATTCTGCCGCCAAAACCCAAAGTTAACAGTGATTCATTTGGTATGCAGCTTTCCTCTGCTGGGACTCTGGGTGCTGTCCATCATTTCAATCTCCTGGCTCACCCTGGTTTTATGGCGACACACTCTCAGCAGGTACTGCACGTACTGCATTTAATCATTTTACTTGGTAATTCAACAGCAATGGTTAGTATGAATCACAGCAGAAAATAAAGAAACCACACTCAGTAATACTGTACACATTATAAAAACTCGGAAATCATCAGTCATTCATTTTGGTAACATACTGTGAAAAACTGGCAATGGACTCAAATTATAGTGATATAACACTAAATCTGTGGTTAAAGTGTACTTATACTGCTCATTCTTATTACTTTAATTGCCTGTATGGAATAAATAAAGTGAATCTGAGTGATACGCAAAGCACAATTAATTAGCAGTTTACCACAGACATCAGACAATATTATATGCAAACTAGAAAAGCACTCTGAGAGCGCAAACCTCCGCCAAGGCAGACCTCCTCCCTTCGAATGAAGAGAGGTCCACCAAGGAGGTTATGTTTTTACCAGCGTTTGTCGGTTAGTTAGCGAGATAACTCAAAAAGTTTTGGACGGTTCTTGATGAAATTTACAGGGTAGGTCAGTAATAGGGAGATCTGGAAGTTATTAGATTTAGTCCGGAAGATATCCTGGATTCTGGATCACTTTGAAATTTTACATTGCGGTAAATGGAGAATACATTTCGAAGTGGTCCAGATTCCAGGATCTCTTCCAGACCATCCCAACACATCCTAAAAATGTCATCAAAATCTGTCCACCACCCCCCACCCCACACACACACACACACACACACACACATGGATTACCAATTAAATCTAATCATTTCCAGATCTCCCCAATACCAACCTACCCTGTAAATTTCATCAAGATCAGTCCATAACATTTTGAGTTCTCTTGCTAAATTACAGATGGACAGACAGACAAACTCTGGCAAAAACATAAGGTAATTATATTATCATACATATTCTTTGACAAGTTAATAAGTGTAACAAGTGGTGTCAGTCACAACAAACTTTGCCCCTCAGAAATATTTTAACCAGCGCTTCTCAAATCCGGTCCTCGGGACGCACTGTCCTGCATGTTTTAGATGTCACCCTGCTTCAACACACCTGATTCACAGAAAAAGGTCTTTATCAGGCTTCAGCAGAGCATGAAGGCCAGCTGATCATTTGAATCAGATGTGTTGGCACAGGGTGGCATCTAAAACATGCAGGACAGTGGGGCCCAAGGACTGGATTTGAGAAGCACTGATTTTACCTGATCTGCCCTATCTCTTATTATTGCAAAAACATATTTTTGGTGAGGTTGACCATGACCTTTGACCTACATTCACCAACATTTAATGGGATCTATTCTGGACCGCCTCAAATCACAGGGTGGCTGTGGCTCGGTTGACAGAGCGGGTTGTCCAGTGACCGAAAGGTTGGCAGTTCGAGTCAACTTTGTTGTGATTTGGGACTTTATGAATAAAATTGAATTGAGTCTCGGCTCTGGCTGTCCACATGTCAAAGTGTCCTTGGGCAAGACATTGAACCTTGACTTAGGCTCCCAGTAGGACTGACAGAACCTTAGAAACCTACTGGTGTATGTGTGTGAATGGGTGAATGTGAGGCTAATGTAAAGCGCTTTGAGCACCATGAAGGTGGAAAAGTGCTATATAAGTGCAGTCCATTTACCTTTCATGGAAATTGAAAAGTATGATAGAAATCTAATCCACTATTAATATCATCATACTTGTGCATACTTGACTCTAATGTAAGTTTCCTGCTGGGACTGTTGGTGTAATACATGGTCTTTTAAAATACCTAGTAATGAAAATGTATTACAATTCCCCTTTAAACACTGTCATTGGTCCTGTGTTTAACTGCAGCACAAACCTGTTTCTTTTTGCTAGTTCAGTGGTACAGTGAGTGTCAATTCAGGCACACGTTTAAAACAATGAAAGAAAGAAGCCAACTTCCTATGAAAATTAGTAAGCTTGAGACACACCTCGTCTTTGTATTTTCATGTTCCTGTTTTGGTAACAAGGTCCAAAAGTACAACTAACTTGAAAAGACTAATTCAGCTGCATCAGTGAGACAGAAAATGCCATGCCCTATGGAATGAAAAGCTTTCAATTACTTTGGGGATAGGCCTAATCTAATGATTACACTTATTATAGTAAGTACAATTAATGGGATGTAAAATTACCAAATGATGAAATGACCTACCGGGTTGTTATACTGTCAAACAAACATGAACAGATATGTGTGTGTATACTGTTTTAATCCTAAATAAAAACTTGTGGGATCAGAGAAGTCTTAAATCACCAATAGACTGCCAACATCTGTACCATATTTCAACATGTAAGGTACTTGAGTGGGCATAGAGGGTAAAATCACTGCAGTAGGGCTGAAGGAACAGTCAAAACACTGAGTGACAGCATTCAGCTTTAATATATAATTGTAAAAACACAAAAATACATCTCAAATCAGAAAGAGATTCGATGAGACAGAATGGAAAAAATATTTCCTCTTTCTGCCATACAACTGAAATGCCAACTTTATGTCTCTGTGTGGCCTAAATTTACAAAAACAACTGCAATAAATTGTTAAAATGTCTTGTTACTGTGTCATCCTTTCCTGTTTCTCACGCTGACAAGTAACAGACGCATGAAACAAAGGACTCAAATGTTAACGTTCACAGCCTTTTGCCTTTTTTTTCTTTATATAAACTACACTATTGTTGTATTTTAATTAGGAGAATGAATTCACATCATATCTTGAAGCTAATTTAGGAAAGGCAGTCCTACACAGTTGGTAGAATTTCAACAACAGTTTATTTCAGTTGCTAAAGATTATTTTACTCAATTTTCATATAACTGATATTTAAGCCAAATATCTGCTTTTATACAACACTGTAAATGCATATATGCCTGTAAACTTGTGGATAACAGTCAACTAAACAGAAACTTACATTCAGAAATTCGTTTTTTTTAGCATCACTTGCAGCACAAAATTCCTAATGATCTAATTTATAACACTGCTGTCAGGCAATATGAAATAATGCGATGCTCAGAGTCAGATATTTTCAGAGACATAAAAGGGTTAAATGTGTAATTGACAGGTGTAATTCCCAATCACTGATCAGACTGTTTGTGCCTGAATTAAACTCTACCACTATGAATGCAGAATCTTGGGAAAGTAGCTTCACTTCATGCATGACTCATTACAATTGGATCGAGAGGAGAAAGCTGCACAGGGAAGGAATTGTATTCATGAATCCTGACATTATATCCCCTCTGATTCTGTCTCTTGCAATTTAACAGCGCAGAGAATATTAAAGAGTTTGACAGTCTCTACATTTAAGATTAGTCTGAAAACTTTCCTGTTTGAAAAACCTTAGTCAGGTTAGTTAAAACTAGACTGAACCCACAGTTTGGTGGTAAACTCCCAGCAACTAGATCACTCCTCGAGCGTAGACCTCCACGAAGCAGCGCAAGTCTACCAAGTTTTGGATCTGGATGTTCATAACTTATTTGCAAACTACTGTTCCGTGTTCATTATTTTATCGGTCATTAGCAATCCCTTAGAAGGATGTGGTCTCATTTTTGAAATGTCCATTTCAATATTCAACCACGTATGATGTCACTCTGATGTTATGACGTCACACAACAGCCAAATTTCACATTTTAGATCTAATGTTAAATATGAAGCACAAGATATTGTCGGATTTAACAAAATATGTCAAAACTGGGACTTTAAGGTAAAGGTCATAATTTTTGTGAATATACCATTGGCTTGATTGTAAAACATGAAAAAAAAACCCATGATGTCATTGAGCCTATCAGTGTTATCTCATCTGATGTCTGAAAGTAAGATGAAGTGAATGGAAAAAAAAAAAAACACCTGAGACTATCTTGTCTGGATTCTGAGATATCACCACTTATGTGTTTTAGCTGTTGACCTTCACTGTAACCTTGACCTTTGACCTTTATAGCTCCAAATGTATTGGGTTCTTCCTTGATGCATCTCTGAAAGTTTCATCAAAATCTGTTCATAGCTTTTTAAGTTATCTTGCTGACAAACAAACAGACAAACGTGAGGTAAAACATAACCTCCTTCGTAGAGGTAATAATGCCTGGGGAAGTACAGACACAGAGTCCTATCACCTGTCTCTGGTTCTACACACCACTTCCATAAAATTTTGGTGAATGTAGCTCAAAGGCCAAGGTCACCAAAAATGTGTTTTCGCAATGATAATAGACAGTAAATGTGGTAAAATATTTCCGGGGGGGGGGGGGGGGTTGTTGTGCCTGGTTTGTTCATCTGGTGTCTCTTTTCTTCTGGAAGTGGCTACTTTTTCAATTGTAGCAACCTGAGGCCCAACTACAACAGGATCTGTGGTGACTGACCTGTGTCCTGTTCTGACCTGAGACCCAGGACCACCTCCCTCACCCTCGCCCGTCTTCTCTGACTAGATGACCCCTCACATGTACCCTCACCCTCTTGCATCCTGGAGCTACATCTGCAAATAGACATAAGAGTGGATATCTCCTTCACTATGGTTCTACCTGAGGTTATTTTTAATGTCACCCAACATTGGTTGAGAGAGATTATTGCAATCACCGTGTGTATCTGTGTGTGTGTTTGTGTGTCCGCAGAGACATATCACGCTATAACTCAAAGAATACTTGAGATATCACCATGAAATTACATGGGCATATACATATAGCTAATGTGTATCAGACGCTATGATCCATTCGAGTAAAGATCAAAGGTCAAGGTCACAATTAGCTAAAAAATATAAATCACATTATGGGTTATAATTGATGTTATCACCTATGACCAGTAATTTTTGAGATCTCTGGAGGTCAAAGGTGACATGTCATTAAACAATACTGGATATATTATCATAATATTACACACACTGATGCACATACACATATAATGAAATTATCAATATTGCAAAAGGTCAAAGGTCAAGGTCCCATTTAGCAGAAAGGTCAAACTCACATTATTGGCTCTAATTCAAGAACAGGTTGTCATAGAAACTTGAGATTGGCACAAAATAGGGGTGAGATTAGGCATTCTCCGAATACTTGTTTTTCCCACTAGGTTTTGGAGTTTTGCTGAGAAGGAGGGTCTAAGGGCACAGGGTTTCAGGGACATTAATCCGTTTCTTTCATCTGCTGTTTATTTCACTGTTTATTCATATTCAATTAGCTCTGTAAAGCCAACGACATCTATAACAAAGACAACATTGTTGTGATATAGGCTTCTACAAATAAAAAATGAATTGAATTAATTAAAATGCTTCTGTTTCCAATTAATTAAATGTATTCCTTTCCAAATGACGTGTGATTGGAAACTTTCACTTCACTTTTTTTTCTAAACTTTACTCGGTGCAGCTCTGTTTCTTCATGTTGTACCACAGAATATGACTGACGAGGCAAAGTGACGTCACTGCCGACTCACCTGTCTATTGTATCATACAGAGTGTGTGTACGGTAAGTAGGAATTTAGAAATTTGTCAGAAATTTTACCATCACTGAAGTCATGATGAAATATTTTTTTTAACAGACAGCACTTAATGGGGATATCTTTTTATTCTTATTTCATTTTCCCATGTAATAAAGCAGTGTTTCCCAACCTTTTTGAGCCACGGCACATATTTTACATTAGAAACATCACCAGGCATACTACCAAAGAAACATCTCACAAAATGTATAGATTTTTTTAACTATCATGTAAATCTAGTCTTGATTTATTTAATCAGTGTAAAACCTGAGCCTGTTTAGTTAAACACAAAGTTGCATGAATTTAGGAAAGGCAACTGCAGGTCAACAGTAGAACAGTAGTGTGTGTTGTTGTATGTATATATAATCACGCTACTCACTTACAGTAACAATAAGGTGAAATTACATCATTTCTCATGGCACACTAATGTGCCATGGCACACTGGTTGAGAAACACTGTAATAAAGAACATGCATCATTTGTTTCAATACATTTGTAATAAGAATATGGATTTTGTTCCCAATGTTTAATGTTTAGTTACTTTTCACCCACTCTGTATTATAATACTACACAGCCTGACTCTCTATGCATCATGTACTGATACTCAGCTAAAGTGGGGTGCATACAAATCTTTTTCCAATTTTCCAAATCTGAAGAGAGTTTTTATCTCTTACAGACCCCACACATAAATATAAAATGTCAGGCATCAAACAGTTTTGATCGTACTGTGTTTGGTGTGTTCCAACAATCTCAATGCAGCACCACTGATTTAAAAACCAGTCATCCAACCCAGACATTGTGTGTGATCAAATGTGTGTTAACAAAAATGAAGATGTTGTAACACACATCAAGATGTATTGCATGTTTGTTAGTCACTACTGCTAGAAACTAACAGTAGTGACTAATGTAAAAAAACATGTATTACATCTTGACATTGCATCTTTACAAATAAAACACTTACCCTAGCGCAGACCAAATGATAATTATCACTGAGCCTTTTGGTACTGAGGTTCTGGACCCACCTGCTGAGTAAAGTTCTATGCCTCTAAACTTTTCTACACTTTCATATGCTGCTGGTGTAGTAGGATGTCTGCAGAACCAGGTAGTAGGTATTAGTCACAGCCTCCATTGTTGGCAAATCTTTGGGTTATGCTGAAAACTCATTCATTTTCATAAGATACGGGTCACATTCAATACATTTTTAACTAACTCTATGTATCTGTGTTTCCACACTGGATCTAAATTTGTATAATACGCACAATCCTTTCAATGGTTTTTTCCATAGCAACATAGTACTTGGTTATTTCCTGCCCTCCAGCTGAAGATCATCATAGTCACGTGACTGAAACCTACCTATTGAACAAAAACCTGTAGCCACAGCGGCCCTTTTGCGAAATAGTTTGGACATGCCTGGTGCGCAATGTGCTTAATTGCAGGTCGGTTTGGGTTGTGGATCTAATGTATGTGGGTACAGGTGGGTGTGGGTTTTGAAAAGTGGATCTGTGTAGGCTTTCCCCACACACATGAAGATGAATATTTATGATAGTTAGCGCAGACCCATTTCAAAGCCAACTATCGGGACATTCATCAGGAAATTAATTCTTAACACACCTTAGACCACAGGATCATTTTACAGAATAATCCTATAAAGCCTAAAATAATTTGGCATTTGCTGTACGTAGGTTGGGAAGGGCGAAAATCCTAAAAAAAACAAAAAAACCCAAGTGATTTTCTTGAAGTGTGTACCCTGCTTAAGATGTCACATTGTGACACATAAGCATACCCTAAAAGCATACATTTTCAGGATGTGATTATCTGAAACACATCTAGACAATGTCATCATTTCACTTAGGCTCAGGTATAATAAAACAAAAGTGCTGAGGGATAGTGTGTGTAATTCCACAAACTTTTTTCTACCTTAATCACTCCACCCACTTTCACTTCCTCCTACAGTTACTTTACAACCTCACTGTATCTTTATAACCTGGCTCATGTCAAACATTTATGACATCTCAGGAATTATGTCGACTTCTGTCTGATATCATGGACATTAGATACTATTCGGGTGCCAATGGTTTTGGAAACACATGGAAATTAGCTTCTCTGGTGCATTCATCTTGCTCTTTATGACTACGGCCAGTACACACTGTCCTCTAACTAAATAAATAAATGAAATTAAATGAGATTACAGGTACCCAGGACCCTACAGCAGCATGTGATGACTTGAGAATGTGAACAAAAGAGTCAACGATTATTTGGAATGAGCCAAACAAACCAAGTTTCACTTCACCTGCAATAAACTGCAGAGGTGGTTGAAAGGATATAACTCTATTATAAGTGGTATCTGTGGACATTATGGATGCGTTCCCAGCCACTTCTTCACTGTGATCGTATATATACTGTAGATTGTGTTTGTACCATCAGATCAATTCAATGACACTTGACTTTTCCTGTGCAGCTCTCTGATGAGAGGCAGACTTGTGCTGCGCGACAGACTAACTGGCCAAATTAGGAACTTCCACACAGTCACACACCGGGTTCTTTCGCATAGGTAGCAGAAATTGGAAGCTATTCAAAAGGAAATAAAGCCAGGTTCCGCAGAGGAGCGGCTGCGGGGAGCAATTTACAAACATTCCAGATAGGGATCCTTCAAGCCAACAGACAGCAAGTCCAGACTAGAATCATAAGTTCTTAGAACTAAGGCCAATTTGACATTTTTTGACTTCTTCAGAACAAACACTGATATTGAGCTGCATGCATAATTTTTTTTTTCTTCTCTCTCCTTTGATCTCAGACATTTACAGTATGTTGATGTATGACATTTCTTTATGGATTTGACAGATAGATAGCACAGAGACATATTATTCCACTGAAAATTCACTCTTACTTTCTTTGCACTGAAGTATTTGCAGAAGCATTCAACAGGAGAATTTAAGGACATACGATAGAGAGACTGACCATAAAATGTAACACACAGAGAATGTAATGGGAAGAATCCAAAAGATATATTTGATATGCAAAAAGAGAAATATAGTCTGGAATGTTCAGTGACAGAGTTGAAAGATAAAATTCACAAGAGGTTAGAATAGATAACTTCACTGTCACAGAGTACAGATGTAACATCTAAGATGAATGAACACTTTTGGGAACAACAGCTGCTTTCCAGTGAACTAAAAACAGTGAAAAACTAGAACTAAATCATAGAGAAACACAAGATTTAAGGAAGATGTCAGGTGTTAGTCTGTGGCTGCAGTGACTCCTTTTTAAATAGTGTAATATGTTTGTAGGCCCTCATGTCTTTTTTTTAATCTTCAGCCTATAGGAACACAACATGCTAAAGGCTCCAAGACTTGGCATGGGCTATGTGTTTTTATAGTTTTTTTCCTTGGGAATGAAATAGTTATATAACATGAAGAAAACGGTCTTCTTTGAAATGTGATGCTCCAAGCCAATTTCATTTAAACATTCCAAAGTATCACTAATCTGAAGCTACTTTACACTGTAATGAGAAAGGAATACAGTTTATTACATAACTCTTTAAAACTGTAAATTTATTCAACTTGGCACTCCGTACCACTTAACCTATCTATATTTCTGTAACATGCTGGTATTGTCATTCTTAGTTATTGTCTCCTAATTAGGGACAGATATTGTACCAGATCACGTGTCGTACGCTTCACTTTCTCTCTCACTCATTTCTCACTGTGTCACGCCCTCCATTACCGGCTCATTCGCTACAACTGTCACTCCTCTTTCAAATCTGTCTCTAACCTCCATACACTATTTAATCTTTATTTTCCCTTCTCCTCTTGTTGGGTTATTCCTATATTTCTGACACCCATGGGTGGTGCTCATCCCAAGCCTCTTACTTTGACCAGGTGCTGACAGCTACCCCCCATCCCAGACTACCAGTTAGAACTGTGCCAACTCCTTTCACCTGCTTGTTTGCGCCACCATTTGTTGTTGTGTATTAAGTGAACCGAGTGACTGGCTCATCACTCAGGACTGTTGTATTCACTAAAGGGAGCCTCTTTCTGTTTAATCCAATTCTGCTAATGGATCCTAATTACTCTCTGTGACATCATGTTACCTTTTTTGATCAGCATAATGGGAAATGGGGAATAACAATCTGGACAAACAGCTGAGACCAAGGAAGTTACGAGAACATTTAGGATTTTACAATAACACATTATATACATTTATACATAAATGTAACTTTTCTAATTAGATCAGGTATTACAGTTTTTAAATTGACAATATTAGGATAAAATTTACCTTAGGGTGTAACTTTTAGATTTGAAAATGGTAGTTATGTTCCATTGAATGTTGTCAGAGCTCAAACATATTATTGCTGGCACTGATACATTGTAACAATGGTCTCAGTGGAATTAAGTCTTAGACTTAATTAGGGTATAAAAATGGCTTATATTTAGACTTATTTAAAAAACAATGTAACTCATACAGCAATGTATAACAAGTGTAAGGAAATAAACTAGACAAATTTTAAATATAATGACAGTAAAATAGTAAATAAATTATTATTATTATTATTATTGGATAATAATAATAATAATAATAATAATAATAATAATAATAATAATAATAATAATAATAATAATAATGATAATAATAATAATAATAATAATAATAATAATAATAATAATAATAATAATAATAATAATAATAATAATAATAATAATAATAATAATAATAATAATAATAATAATAAAACAGCCAATCTAGTGTCATAGATGCACTTAAGTGACTATAATGTTATATAATATATAACTATAACTATAATAATGAGTTTAAGATGTTTGACCGTCGTTGAGTAAAAAAAATATTTGAATGTTTTTTTTATGTAACTGAGAGTAAAGAAATTACATTGACTAAACGGCTGTTTATAATAAATTCAGAGAACTGTCATATCTCGTCTGTTACCCCTACTCTGTAACGGACATGCAGTGAGTGTCGCACGCGGATGACGTCACCGCCCATGTTTAGAGTCTGACTTCGTGTGTTCCTTGAGACTTTGCAAGCTAAAAGGTGAGTAATTATGGTCTGTACATGCTTTTGGTTTAAGCAAGGGAAGCAAAACCAACGCGACACATTTCGACATCAAGCTTAACCAAAGCACCACTAATATCAGTGAGTTTAACCACTAGTGCGACAGACATTAGCAGTTAGTGCTTGTACCTGGTACGTGTACTTTTTGACAGAAGAGTCTTTACAACACTCCAATATTTGTTCAGCCATAAACAACCGAGTGCACAAGGGGTAGAGGTCGAATAATTATTTGGTTAGTGGTTTTTAAAAGCTAGATCCTTCACTAAGTATAGTTCTTAATGGCTATTATGACTTACCTCCCAGACTGTAAAGTAAGGACGTGTTATATTAAAGTGAATGACAGTTATAGTATGTTATTAAGTGACAGATACACAACACTTTAAAGCAATTTAAAACACGTGGTACATGAAAAGGGTATGTATGATTCTACACATTGACACATTATGTTGCTGCCTGTGACTGTATACCTGTAATTCCAAATGATACTGCTGCTTCAGTTTAAGGTTTCATCACTTTATTATCATATACAAATTTGACATGTATTTGTCTTTGAGTTACTACTTTGTTTTCATATGTGGTTATATTATTTCTCTTTGTCATGATTTGAGTCTCATTGGTCTCACAGTTTATTATTATTATTATTATTATTATTATTATTATTATTATTATTATTATTATTATTATTGATAGTAGTATAGCCATGGTCAATGGGCAACTGCCCTATATATGACTTTTTTTTAATGTATCAGTTTTAGGCTTAGGTAGGATGAAATGTCTCCTCATGACTTGTCTTGTCTGATAGTTGTGGCTATCACTAGCAAGAAGCAACCGAGAAAAGAGATAGTCTGGTTTACGCAGTGTGTAGATATTTTTTAAAAACAAGATCAGGCTACATGCCAATCTCTCTTCAACTTTCATCCATGACAGCTCATTATGTATTTTTCGACACTATACCTGTAAGTGCAACGCAGAGCGAGTCTTGCAGCTTTATTTTGGGAAAGCTGGATTTTATTTATGTCTCGTTTTGAGGCATTTGACCAAATCACTGGGCAATAGTCTATATGTGATAAAACATATATGATTATGACCATATGATTATGAGCTCATTGAAGAAGAATTAAAGGCATTTTGTATATATATATATATATATATATATATATATATATATATATATATATATATATATATATATATATATATATATATATATATATATATATATTAATGCAAAAGTCAGTTTGTGGCAATTACAAAACTTTTAGCCATTACTGCAGAACTGTTATGTGGTTTTCTCTCAATTTTCCAACATTTGGAGTCAAGAAAATAAAAGAAATGCATGGTAATCTGCAATCCTAAATAGACAATTTGGAGTAGTTGCCAAAATAAACAAGTATTCAGAGAATTCCTAATCTTGCTCCTATTTTGTGCCAATCCCAAGTTTCTATGACAACCCGTTCTTGAATTAGAGCCAATAGTGTGATTTTGACCTTTCTGCTAAATTCAAACTTGACCTTTTGCAATAAGTCACATCTCTAGTTATGTCATACGAATATGCTCGTTTTGTGTATCTCAAAGCAAATTTCAAGGGACGTTTGATAACCCTACACACAGAACACTGCAGACTATCAACCCAATGTACACATACAAGTAGTGGTGTTACAGTAGCTCTACTGTCTGTGAACATTATTCTATATGGTGAACATTGTTTTCCCATCTCCAATCAGCTGTTTTAGGAAAACACCGGCAGCAATGTTAGTGATAACTTCTTCACCATTAACAGTGTTGTCAGTTTCATAGCTAAACCTTTCATTTCATAGCTATGTTGTTGAACTTACTATCAGATTGAAGTTTACAGTTCTTTGAGGAGACAGTGTTCTGCTCTGTGATTTGTCCCCTCTTTGGCTGTGGGTAAAGCAAGTGTATCCCAGATACATGGAGGGCATGAATGTTGCCTCTTTGTGGCAGGTTTGTGGTCAAAACACTCTCTATCTAACCACTCGTTCAGGTGTTTTCTTGAGTTTTCAACCAACGACAGCACACGTAGTTCCCGAACCACTTTTCTTCTTGAAGTTGTCCATCATTTTTCTGTCACTGTATTAATATTGGAGCTAGCTAGCAAAACAAACTGGAGGCTATGAGAATGGAAATGAAAAGCATTGGTGGGAGGAGTTCAGGAAGTAGAGTGGAAACAGGTCAAAAACTTATAGTGTATAGTAAAACCTGTGTTTTCCGACGTGTTTCTGGCTGCTTGCTGGATAACAAATCTCGTGAGAAAGAATTTTAACGTGACAAGAAATCTCGCCAAATTACATCTCGCGAGATCTCGTCCCACCCCTATTAATCACTGCAGAAATGATCCCATGGAACAATCTGCACACTAATCTCAATAATGGACATTGTATGTCATGCCAGTTCTTCTGGCGCGTTATATCTATGTGTTTTTTTAACTTTTCTTTTTTTAGTCAGTATCATTTGCTCACGTGTCAATTTACATCACAATCTGATGTCTGTTTTCATAACCCTAACCTTCAGTACATGGCATTTGACGCAGTGATTCTGGTTGAACAGGGGACTAATAACGGTGCATATGTGCAGAAAACACGCTAACACGTGATGTGTGTATTTATGAGAGTTGTGATAACGTGTTGCAATGAAGTTAAATCCCGGGAAGATTTTTTTTTTTTTTTTTGGCCAGCCAGTTCCAACATATACCTTGGTCCTCAGTAAATCTATGTACTACTATTTATTATTTTATAGATTAAATTTTTTTAATAATACAGATAGTTATTTTAAGTAACAAGGTAAAATAATGTCATATTTATGAATAATCAACTATTTGCTTGAAGCAACTGTCACTGAACTCAGTAATACTCTAATCACAGATGCCAGCTAAACTGAAGCAACAGCACATACATGTCACTACTGTCACACAATCTCAACTTATGTAGTTTCATTGCAATAAATATTTGCATATTTAGTGCTCAGTGACTCAACTGTGCATATTAAAGAATTCATACTGACATGTGCTGACGGGTGCTGGTTTGATCAGTATGTAAATTATGGGAATCAGTTTCTGAGATTGTGAAGGGACGGTGAAGACTTTCTAAGTGATCTTGAAAAAAATTAGACACACACACGTACGTACGTATATATAGGAGGTAAAGAAAAGATAATTGACCATAACGTTTTTGACTTCTAAGGGAGGGTGGCGGTACGAACTGCACTGCCCTGTTACCCCATCAAAGTATTAACTTATAGGCTGAAACAGGCATGGGCAAACTATTCCACAAAGGGCCGGTGTGGCTGCAGGTTTTTGTTCCAACCAACCAAGGGTTCACAGTTAAACCAATCAACTCTGAAAACTGAGATCAATTGATTAATTGAATCCAGTCTGGTGTGCTACTGCTGCTTGGTTGGAACAAAAACCTGCAGCCACACCGGCCCTTTGGGAATGGTTTGCCCATGCCTGGGCTGAAACGTATGTATGGCTGAAACGCATTTATGGCATGTGCCCTTAACCATGCATGTGCCATAAATATGCACCCCCCCCCAACCCCATCGAACGATGTGCGCAGCCAAGTCCCCTACATTTATTGTACATTTATCATCGGGGGTAAAACTGCATGATTTATCGTAATATTAGTTTAAAGCCCTGACGAACAGCAATAAAGATGACACAGAACTCTCAAAATATGTTTTTTATTATATGCAACACCAGAGGTGTAACCAGAATGGCATGTGTGTGGGGGGCAGTTAGCTCATCTTGGGGGGGGGGGGGGTACTACTATAAGTACTAGGCCTAATAGTCCAATAATAATAATAATAATAAATAATTATGTAGTAAAAATATTGTCACTCTAGCATAAATCATAACTGTCAATTTTGCTAACAGTGTGGAATTTAAAAAAAAAAAATTTTGTCTTCTTTTTTTATTTTGTAAAGACCCATGGAACTTGTATGATGCATGTAACCAGCACCAAGCTATCAATAAAATCAAACTTTATACTACAGATTACTGATTTGATTACTACAGAGCAAACAGAACAAAAACATAGCATTGTGCTAGGAGCCCCCCCCCCCCCCCCATGTCGCCACATTCCTGTGCAACACAGAACATTACAACTTGTTTTTTTGGCCATTTTCCACACTCACATTTTCTTTGTTTGTATATTTTTTTCGCTTCTTATTTGCTCATGTCCACTCATGTTGTGCAGTTTTACTTGGTGCCCGTCAGGAGCCAAATTTCTGGTTCTTGAGCATTTTTGTACTTTAGGTGTGACCGTGTTGGCCAGTTTGAGATTAGCCTATGTGTAGGAACTGGAACGATTCTGTCACTGTGAAAACACCACCACAGTATGTGCCTGGTTCTCCAATGTTTCTTGTTCATTCTACATAGATTTCAGATCATTTGTATGAGTAAGTTTAGCCAGAGAGGGTATTATTACATTATGGCACCTAAAGCAGTAACCAAGTTGGTTTACTAGCATCAAACATTTTGTAATAACATTTAGCACATCAGGTTACCTCAAAAGACAATGCTTGTTTTTTTTTTTTAACTCTGGATAAAGTACATTCCATGACCAGCATCAAAAAATAAGAGGGGAAGGCTTTTGGAGGAGTGGTGTTCACCCCTTCAGTGGAGTTCAGACTTTTAGAATTTATACCAACGAACATTGACGCTGTTCTGGAGGCTTGTTCTGGCTCAACACTAGGCCACTTTCTGTTGGGTTTTCCCCTTTGATTTGTCACTTGTTTGTTTCCTGGATTTCCAAAGAAGCTCCCACAAGGAAACCGTCTTCTCTTGAATGATCTAAGCATTTTTTTTTTTTTTTGTCAGGATGATGATGTAAAAAGTGGATTGTTTTCAGGGCAGATGCATACTGTAGAGCAGAATGGAAGTACGTCTGGACAATAAAAGCTCTTTGTGGATAGAAGTGACCAAGAGCAGTAATTCTCCACTGGTCTGGTTTTGGGACCTACATCCCTCTGATAAGTTACACTTCTTAAATGTATTTAATGGGATGATGGTGGTTTGTTCTGAACCTGATATAATACAGAATATCACAGTATGAAAACAAAAAAGACAAGTTTAATGATAAACCAAACTGATCAGCAGGTGCTGATGTTACAGGTACCTGGACTGGTACCACCTTAACAGATTATAATGAATAGTAATCATGGTGAAGTATAGAGTCATGGGGCGGGTGTAACAAAGTGACGCTGCAACGATTCAGAGAGAAACAACCAGAAACAACCATATAAGAAGAGCAACAGCGGCTAGCAATTTCCTTTTATCAAAGATGAGTGAAGAATGTGAGAAAACATCAGCAATCTTTAAATTGTTTTTACAGAAGCGACAACAGTCGTTAAGATCCATAATCCACCATTTTATTTCGTCATTCGTAAATTTCTCTGGACTGCTGTGAACTTTCTGGCGTCTAACTACGTCATCCTAAATATCATTGGTTGTAGTACCGTCCTATTGCATACAGAGGATTTGAAACACAACCTTTTAGCCCCGCTTCCCTTAACTAGACCTGTACATGTAATGAATAGGGATAGCATGGCTAGGCTATACAATTGCAGTATTTTACTGAGAAAGTTTCATTAATTAATGGGCTTGTAATACTGACTTTGCCAGTGTAGGTTCTAGACTAGTGGCTTTATTTATATAACTACTAACTAGTAAAAATACCCATAACTGCTATCACTGCTACCTTAAATGATAAATGCACAACAAGAAATTATGTAAAACACTTACTGCAGAATGTCAGTTGTTAGGGTTACAAATGGTGCCTTTTCAATAATATAATGTTGTAATGAGTTTCTAATTATAACAAAAAAAAACATACAATCATACATTTTATAAGAGATGAGGAGATTGTGACTTGGATCATGGATCATTATTCTACCTGATATCATGTTCTTTTTAGATAAATCTATGGTTTACACATGGTACTATTCCACCAATTAAAAAATAAGTGTGACCTTGCATTTTCCAGTATTCTTAAACATCAGGTTCAGTATTTATGTTCTGACCAAACCAGAGGGTGTATTTCTATCTCCAATCACTCCTCAGTCATTCCATCCCGTGCCTTTTCCCACTGCTTGTTCTTTAAGTTGGAATAATCAATAAGACTAATGAGGACGATGCAGTTTCATCATGTCATGTTATTGCCCCCACAGCAGATGTCATCCTTGTGTGGAACCAGCAACGGTTACCAGGATGCAGGTCAAGAGTCCACAGAGAAACAGGCGAGTATAACAAGATGGTAACTGGCATTTGTGACAGTGTTGTTCTCTAAATGCACTTGACAAATGCCAGAGTCAGATGCATCAATGTGTGTTTAATAGACTTTTATGACTCATTTTACTTTGGAACCGTAATCTCCTATCATGCGCTCATTAAAATGAATAATGTTTCAATTATACTGACTCAGTCACAGCCTAAAGGGGAAATGGTCGTGGTGTGAAAGTGAAGCCAATGCAGAGGAATTTAAGTAATTGACTCCCATTCAAAAAATGTCAGCCTCCCTGTTGTAATATTATTAAAGCATTTCCTCCATGTGGCAATCGGGTCTAACATTATTTGGACCCTCAAATAAAATACTGGCCGGTGTGTTTTTTTCTGTTTTTCTACTTTTGTTTATTTTTTATTACTGCTCCGTTGTAAGGCTAATAGAATGCTTTTATATATACCATGTTATCTTTGACAGATGGATTACTTAACGGCTGAGTCAAAATATTTAGACACAGATCACTACAGTTATGGTTAAAATACACTGAATATTAGGGCTGGGATGATATGCTTTTATGCCGATTTGATTCTTTTAAGATTTTCTGGGTGCAGATTTGACTTAAATTGTGATTCTTTGATATTCCTGATTTTTCGCTTGCCTTTTTCAAGCTGAATCATGATACCTAAAGATCATATTAGGTGCTATATTTCCCCCAAAAATGCATATTATATGTGAGTCAGTTAAGATTTATTCAACAACAATATATTTGAACCAGACTTTGGGAAGTAAACTGCTCAATTTATCTGCACACAACACAAATGTGAGCGTTTAAATTAACATACTTCATAACAAAGTGAGATTAAAGTGTCATTTCAAACATCTGAGTGACTCATAAGGTCGTTTACGGTCTTTACAAGCGGTAATTCCCGCCCAGTTTAAAACAAATCATTTAAATATGAAAAATAAATACATTTATCAACCAAAAAATCGATTTAAAAATAGTGAAACAAAAAACCCCCATACATATGTGAATCAATTTTTTCTCCCACCCCAACTGAACATCCAATTATGTCACTCAAATAATCACTCTACCTTTACTTAAAATTCAGGTTGTAATTGTAGCTCAGTTGCTTTTGCTTTTTATGTTGTTAGCTAGCTTCCTAATTAGGCCAGAAAATACTAATCAGTCATTTTATATGATATTCTCAATTGAGCCAATAGTTGAAATTATATATTGGTTCTCTTCATTAGCAGTGTAGATAGTGTTTTCAGTAAGTTAGTGTTAATAGCAACAGCTTTCACCTACAGTTAACAGTTTAGGGCCAGCAATGACCATATTTGGATACAAACTAAGAGCTAGCTTGCAGCTAAGCACTTACTTATCTGGTCTAGTTTTGACCTGTTCTGTTTTTAAAGTGTTGAGTTACCTTTTGTTATCCTTTGGTGCTATAGAAATAAAATTTGAGTGATAACAAAAGTCATTTTACAGTCTTCATAGTTGAAGTTATTCACTACAAATGCAATCGATGAGTCTGTTGGGAAAAGGAATAGACTTTATTTAGTAAATTGAATCTTCAAATAGCAGGTCAATCATAGCCCTGTATAATTAATATCACCCTGAAACCTTGTTAATGCAGCAATCATTTAGATATACCAAATGTTATGCCCTCCAACCCACTCATGGACCTCAATCCATGAGCGGGGGAGAGTATATGCCAAATTATTTATGATGTTGTGATGTATAACAATAGTTGCTAATGCACTGACATTCACACATGACAATGCCCCTCACCCCCCCACCTTTCTGGTTGATGATTGTTTTAGAGTGGAGCAAAGGGAGTGAATACTCATGTGTATGTGATATCTCAGTTTTTATTTATTTTTTTATAAACAGTTGTACCTCTACTTATGAAATTAATTCATTCCAGAAGTGGTTTCGTACTGTGAATTTTTCGTAAATGGTTGCATTTTACATGTAAAAGACCTGATTCATTCCAAGGCCCCCAGTACTACTGCTCAAACCCTTTAAAAATTATAAAAAATGTGACAATTTTATATGAAATATTTGTTAAAAGAAAATGTAGATTTAAATTTTAGATTTCATTTATTGGTCTCAGTGGGGACTTAACATTAAAATGAAGCCGATATGCAGGTCATTTTCATACCATTGTGGTTGTTTTAATTGCCACTTCTGCCTTCAGTGGTGTTTGTTGACGGACGTTTGGTGGGGTGTAGATCCAGGGATGATTCTTTTGACAGCTTTTCATGGTCCTATTGGGGTGCCCATAGCGTGCGTGTCGTTGGGATGGGCAATGGCATGGCTCTTGGACATTTTTCCGGGGTGTTTTTTTTCCACGACTTTGGGGGGCTTCATGGGGTTTTGCCAGCATGTCTTTTATTCGTGCTGGCTGCCGCCTCCTTTTTTTTTTTAATCATCTCTTGTTTTACTTCTGTTGGTGCCGCATCCCGCTTCTTCTTTTCGTTCGCACCGTACAGTATGTACAGTAATGTACAGTAATGTACATAGTATTTATGACTTGGGGGTTTCGGTTTTGTTTCGTAAATTTAATTTTCTTTTGTATTCACAGAAGAAAAATTAGGGTAAAGGTTTTTCGTTACTTGGATTATTTGTTAGCTGGGTCTTTCATAAGTAGAGGTACAACTGTATTTAGATTAGATTAAATTACATTAGATGCTTGGATGCTATGCAACAGAGCCTTCCTAATAATAAATAACAAACAAATAGCAATTTTAATTTTTTTTAAATCGTCATGGCCAAAATTGCGATTTTGGCCCCCAGTTTATAAGTTATTATGTTATTATTTTACTAGTGTAGCTCACTTGAGATCATATTGGGTTGGCCCCTGAACTAGCATGAATTTGACACCCTTGTTTTAAAAGGATGTTCAGTGAAAGACTATGGGAGCCAAGCAATTCTGGAACCTCATGGCTGCCAGTGGTGTTACACTCAAACATACAGTACATCCACCTTCACCCTTGATTTCAAACAAAACCAAACTAGTGGTGACGCACAAAATGCCAAAATGAGTGTGGAACTTCACAATGGCCACTTCTTTTCTGACTACTGCAGTCCTCATGGGTTGTTATAGTATATGCTGGTTTGTTGTCATTAAATTAAGTTTCTTGTTCATTTTATGCAGCTCCCTCTGATTCTAAAGCTGCTGGCATCAATAGTTTTATGCAAACAATATGAATGATGTGTTTGGTTTGGACTAATTTCAGCTGTGGGTTTATACTTGTTTACTGCTCAGGTAAGTACTTGCAGTTGCAGGAAAGTGTCTGGGTTATGATTTAAAATACAGTGTTGTAATGATGGAGCATATGTGATGATTCAGGTTACAGAAAATCAAGGAGGAATAAACTATATTCAAGATTTGCTGTAAATCCCTGAAGCTACGAGAGCTACTGAAGGATTCTTTATTTAGGGTGTGATTTTCCTCTTTTATTAATTTGTGTCTAGATGTCTTCAGTCCAATTTGCCACAGCTTCATTCAAGGTTTACATTTCTTCAGTCTACATTTATTTGTCTTAAAAACCCTAATATTCTTCTTTAGTATGTGTAGTTTTTGATCTTTACAAGTGTTATTGACAGATTATTATTGCTATCCTCAATAGACTGTTGATGCAATCGTCTTTGGTCTTAAAGTTGGGGTGTTAAAGACAAAAACAGTTCAAGCATGCTACATTTTGATAATACAGTAGTACCTCAATTTACAAAATTAATTCATTCCATAAATTGTTTTGTACCGTGAATTTTTTGTAAATAGTCGCATTTTACATGTAAAAGGCCTGATTCATTCCAAGGCCCCCAATACTACCCCTCAAACCCTTTAAAAATGATTAAAGTATACAGATTTTGTATGAAATATGTGTTAAAAGTAAAAGAACATTTAGATTTTAGGTTTAATTTATTGGTCTCAGTGGGGAAATGTGTCTTCACTGACTAAACATTACACATTAAATCATTAAAATTAACCAGATATGCAAATAATTTTCATACCATTGTGGTGGTTTTTAATTGTCACTTTAGCCTTGGGCTGTGTTTCTTAACAGATTTTTGTGGTGTGTAGATCCAGCCTTTGATGACTTTTCGTGATCTTCCTGGGTTGCGCACGGCATGTGCGTCGTCGGGGTGGGTGATGGCACGGCTCATGAACATTTTTTCGTGGGTGTTTATTTTCCCACAAATTCGGAGGGTTCGTGGGGTTTCGCCAGCATGTCTTTTGTTCGTGCTGGCAGAGTGATGGCTGTCGCCAGGCACGTGCATTGAAGGGATGCTACAGGGGTTCTTGCACCTGCCCCTTTTCTGATTGACACTCAAAGTGCCCTTTTGACAGGGACTGTTTTTTGGCTCTTTTGTATTTTTAAAAATTAAATCACATCTGGTCGTATTTATTTCGTATCTGCTCAGTGTAAACACCACTGTTTGGTCGAAGGGGTGTCATTGCATCATCAATGCACAGCTTGCCATTTTAACAAACCAGATTCGGTAGTTGAGAGTTTATTTACCAGCAGACTAAATACAGCCAGGATGATAGCCCGCAAAACAACACCATGGTTGGTTGTGGAGGTTCAGACATTTCTGTCCTTGGTAGCTGATGAAAAGATACAGTGTGAACTTGATGGCGCAACGAGCAACGTGCAAGTTTATCAGCAACGCTCAGTAGATGACAGCACAGGGTTACCAAAGGACCTTCATGCAATGCCGGGAGAAGCTGAAGAAATTAAACATTGTCACAGAAGTTAAATGGAGCATCGCTATGGCGACCGGGTAGTTGTTACTATCCTGTAATGGAAATGGGTGCCAGGAATAGTACCTGATAACTGATTTGACTTGAGTGGACCCAGTACCACACAAGTATTCAGAGAGTGCCTAATGTCGCCCCAATTTTGTGCCAATCTCAAGTTTCTATGACAACCTGTTTTAGAATTAGAGCCAGTAATGTGATTTTGACCTTTCTGCTAAATACGACCAAGACCTTTGATCTTTTGCAATATTGACAATTTTGTTATATGTCTATATGCATCAATGCAATTATGATAATATATCCAGTATTGATGAAGGTATAGCATGATATGTCTGTTTGACACACACAAATAGTGTTACAGAAGTTAATTTTGCGACATGTCACCTTTGACCTCCAGTGATCTCAAAAACTATTGGTCGTAGGTGATAACATCAATTATGAGCAATTGTAAAAATCTTCATTCCACATCGTTTGGTACCAATGTGAAATTTCTGTGACCCTCCGTTCTTTAGTTAGAACAAATAATGTGATTTTGATCTTTTAGTTAATTGAGACCTTAACCTTTGAACTTTATTCACATGGATCATTGCATATGTTGTACATGTATATGCCCATGTAATTTCATGGTTATATCTCAAGTATTCATTGGGTTATAGCATGATATATCGCTGCGGACACACACACACACACACACACACATCTCCAAAATCTCACTATCAGTTCAGTGATGTCAAGCTTACATATAACAGCTCTATCTCCTTCTTTGACAGCCGGGTCAATCGTTAGCCCTTTAAACATAAATTAATCATGTTTTTGTTTGAGCCTTGGGTTCACAGCATCAGAAAAAAGTAGTAGCTAATAGACTGAAAATTAAAGTACGAATTATTTCCAATCACTGATCAGGACATAACTGATTCCAATCGAGTCTGAAATCATGTGATCAGCCCCAATTTCTGATCACATCCCTAAAACAACCAATAAATACCTAAAGGACGAGGATTAATACAGTCACAAGGTCAAAAATTATACATTTTACTTCTTCTGTTTTACAAAAATTCACATTTCATCCATTACTTACAGTAGGGTGATTTTGTGAATTTGTGATTTTCCACCCCCTGCTGGATATATCCAACTAGCTACACAGATGAACTTCAAATCTCTTGATAATTTAGTTTTACACAATACATCTGTTGAAGAGATTTTAGGGTTTGATTGGTTGTCAGAAGGCAAAAAAACCCCACCAAAAAACAATTATTTGGAACATTTAGTTTACCACAGCTCTCCAAATAGCTAAAATATCCACATATGGTTATAACTAAAGTGGGTGTAATGTGCAGTTTTGCTCTTAGGGTTAGGCTTTATTTCTGTTCTATCACAATTAATTCAGTCAGTAAACACAGATCTTAATAAACCAGTTCAGTAACATTTGGTGTTTACTTACTGAGTCATTATTAAACAGCTGTTAACTGTCTAATATGAACTTAAATATAGGTCAAGATGCAGTAAATGTTTACTATTGAATGATTACTGATTGAATTTGGTTTCTTTTTAGTTTTTATGTACTTTAGTTGATAAGGGTGCTCAAAAACACAATAGTTTGAATGCATATGTCCTTTAAAAACACCCCCCCTCTCACATCACAAGACCGATCACTGCAAAAAGTCCTGTCAAAGATAGAGCCCTGTAGCCTCCGGCCCAATCCCCACAGAAACAAATTTGTGTGAATCCGATGTACTTTCTTAATGGATTGGCCTTTCGTCAAAATGAGACCAGGGTCATCCCAAATCGATATATTTGGAAAACAGGAAGATCTGGTTCCGCAACCATCTAGGCGGGTAAAACGTTTGTTCACACCTACGTCATGACCAGAATAAAGGGCAGACTTGCGCCCGTAGCATTCATTATCATCACAGGACAGCAACAAGATAGCAACAATGGCAAACAACAGAGTAGCAGTGGTGAATGCATTGCAGTGTTATTGTTTTTTTTTTGTGTCCAGTGTGTGTGTCGCGCCGGTAGAAAAAGGATGTGGCCACATGCGCACTACTTCCTCTATTGTTCTCGTGTATCCAATGGGACTGGCTTACAGCATACATTGGGGTGTGGCATGTGAATCGCATCGTTTTCAGCAAGTGTTTTGCCCCCATGCTGATGCAGATTTTTTTTACTGAAACATTTCAATTTTCTTTTTGACACGATTTCAAAACTAAACCCGTATCGAACTCATCTGGACGTAGCCTCAGTCATTGCTCCCCCACCTTTGCCTCCCTTCTTTCTCCTCAGTGGACATCTTGGGAATCAAAAGGGGCTGTAACTAATTATTATTTCCAGTGGGTGTTCATTTAATCATATTAAACATCAGAAACATAGTGTAACATCATATCATCAAATCTGTTGTTTGATCCACAACCCAAAGAAGTACACATTACTACAGCCGGAGGAAAAAAAACAGGTAATATTTTCATTTAAGAAGATGGAATATGAGAATACATTTTAAAAAGAAGCTTTTTAATTTTCAGTGAATATGTACAGTTAAAAGATGAAGACATCCTTAAAAATGGCGTACCAATTAGGGATGGGTGATACACCAAAGGTACTCGAAGTATCGAAATTTGGCTCATATGATATATAAAATAACTATATGGGATACATCGAGTGTTAACTGTTACACCAATATCAGCACTAAAGGTTTCACTTCTGCCATTCCCTGATAAAAAAAAAAAAGCCATAAGAATTGTACATAATGTGGAATACTCCCATCACACCAACCAACTGTTTTTCAAATCAAATACATTAAAATTTATGGACGTTGTTGAATTGAAAACGACTGAGATATTTATACAAAGCAAGAAATCATCGTCTTCCTGTTAATCTACAGAAACTGTTCAAAGAAAGAGAAGGATCATATGATTACAGACACAAACAAAACTTTCAACAGCTTAAAGCAGGGACAGCATTAAAGAGGATGTGTGTTTCAGTTAAAGGAGTGAAGTTATGTAATGTACTTTCAGAAGACATTAAAAATAGCAGCAATGATTATTGTTAAAAAAAAAAAAATTAAGAAAACTAAAGTTGATGGATATGGTCAGTTTTTTATTATTCAGAGCAGGTAGAGGATCTTTGAGCAGGAAGGGTTTGATTTAGTGGATTATTTTCAGGTGATATTTAAGCCCTGTGTTTTGTATTTTGAATGTTGATTTGAGCTCATGTGTCTCAGTGCATTTGTTGATAGATGATCGTAAGTTAATAACTTATTTCATATTCCTGTTTTTGTTGTTTTTTTAAAATTCTCTTCACTCGTTTCTTTTTCTTTAGTTCATTCTTTACTGCACTGTTCTATTGGTTTGTCCGATTTTGACATTCCCACTTGACATGCAAAATAGGCTGTTCTATATTTAGCATTTTAATGTAATTGTGATGAGTCCTATGGTCCAAACCTAGTGCTAATAAACATTTCTGAGTCCAAAGTGGGGAACAAAGAGGCACAAAATAACGAGAAAAGCCAAAAGATGAATTGAAAGGGTGTTGAATGTGAGCTATGCTTCTATGGTTGACAGTGTTGTGTTTATTGCAGGACAAGGAGCATCCTCGTGTCCTGATTCCTGAGCTGTGTCGACTCTTCTACCAGCTGGGATGGGTAACCGGAACCGGTGGAGGCATCAGTCTGAGAAAAGGGTGGGTTCCACATCTGAAATCCTTCATTTACTCCACTCAGTTCCCTTAGCATATCAGATTTTATATATTTATTGCCATGCGGACATAAAAGGTTAATAATTTTAAGTGACACCACAAATTGGCACACTTAATATTTCACTTCTGCTATTCTTTTTTGACAATAATCTCCCAGTTTGAATCCTGTTCTGGAGTTTTTGGGGGTTTTTTTCTCCCCTATCAGAGGCATTTGTATGCTGACTGGCTGATGCGAGGTCACTCATATTGGTTTTGACAATGTGTGCAAATCCGGGCTGAAGACTGAAGGCCAGAGTTTTGCCATAATGAAAAACAAACAAACTGAAGATTTTTGACAGGTTATTACAAATATTCTTGAACTCTGTTGTTTGGGGTGACAGCTACAAAGAAATCAGCACCCAGTAGCAAATCTGTGTTTGAAATGACAACTGGCAGAATTTCACTTAAGCTCCAAAAGGAACTTGATGAAACCAATGGATATTTGTTGACAGTGTCTCGACGCTGTAATTAGTCCCTTTAATTTAGCTGAATTATAGGTATTTTTCCTTCAGAATCAAGCAGTTTCAAGTATTTTGACAGCAAAGTGCAGGTTCATTCATTCCTTTAAAAAAAAACAAAAGAAAAAGATGAGTAACATCCAGTCACATTTTTTTTTCTCCTTTATTTTATTTTTTTTTCAGTCAGACCGAGATGGGCTAAATGTGTAGCCTCAAATTAGTCTGTAGTGTAGAGATGGAACAATTTCTCAGACCTGTTCAGTTCCTATCAGTGGAAAATAAAATGAATCTATGAGTAAGAACCCAAACATTGTATTGGTACTTTAAAAAGTTATATTTATTATTGGAATTTACAGTTTGCCTTATTTGTAGCAACAGTAAAGATTACTTTGAAATAATCCAAACAAGGTTAGAACTGTCACAGTTCAGTTTGAACTGAAGGTCGACAACCAGCACCAACATAATAGGCGTGTTTCACTATCGGAACTTCCTGAACTTTTTTAGGGTATAACATGAGTTAGCCCAGTCCATTCAGGTGTTGTGTCTCCATACACTTTCGGCCCTGTAAGAACCTTAGTAGAGGAGGAGATCACAACAACACGAGACATGGACATGGACGAAGTTGGGATGTTTCTTGCGTTTGTGGTGTTGCTTTACACAGTAATGGTATCAGAGATTGAACAAAGAAGAGTTACTTTCGAAGAAGAATTCCACAGAGATGAATGAAACTGAGAGCTGGAAAAGCATGCTTTGTTATATGGTAAACTTCCTCCAGCAACTACTCTTGAGTTGTTTGTCGCGATCTGATGATGTCATTTGCAACGACCAATCTGCACGACTTTCGCCCAGCGACTCTACAGTGCCGCTCTCGATTACCTACTCTCGAGCAAGAACTCTGTTGGTTCCTGTAAAAGTTGCGGAACGCGGCCCTGTCGGAACAGCCCAGTTCCTGTAAAATGGCCCGGAAGTTCCGATAGTGGAAACATGCCTAAAAACATAGCAACTTTATACCATCATAAGACTCATAATCAAACTCACCTGCATAGAACAAATGTTATGATTTCAGTATCAAACTGTTATTCTCATCTTGAGCTGCATCCAGTTGTAAAAAACTACAAATGTGTTTTTAGTTCGTATCACTTGGAATTTTTGTTGAGCAAGAAAACAGTAACCGTTTTTAATGAGGAGGTTTGAACGTTCAACTCTTATAATGATACTTAACTTACAATTTCTGTAATGGAACAATGTATTAAACATTTTTCAGGTTAAGATTATATATAGTTGGTTTAAACTGAAACTGTGGTGCTCATGATAGAGCCCAGATTTCTTCCTAGCTTGTGATGGTACACATACATACTGAAGAAACAAGTATTCTAGATCAACTAAGAAGTGAGCTCAATGATTTTGTAGTACTGCTTTTGTGTTCTATGAAGCTCAGTGAAAGCCATTCTAGAAATGGTACTTGATAGTTATTAAATTGTATCAACTATCAGATACAATTTATAACTTTATCTGACTATGAGACAGTGTGAGATTTGTGTTCTTTTAGTTAGCTTCTCCAAAAACACTTTGACATCTTTTCCTTCTCTCTGTTTCTGTTGTGCATTTTTTTTCTTCTGCAGGCTTAATCAAACATAATGACTCAAGAGCGTCCCCTTTATGAAAAGACTATAATATAACCTGAACATTACAACAGTATGTGGTTATCCGTCCACGCAGGCGGTGGCAATGCCAAAATGGTTATGGCAGGTTGAGGCAGGTCAGGCCGATACCATCAAAATGAAAGTTGCACAGACGCTTAATGTTCAACGTGACCTGCAAAACCAGATGTAGAAAAAAATGACTCAGGCAATTAATAATCACAATACACTCCAGACTTTCTTTTCTCATTAAAGATGACAAACTTCACTTGAACAAACAAGACTAGAGTTCAGTCAGTTTGTCTGTATAGTTAATAAACCAGCCAACACTAAACACAATGATTACATGTATGTTGTTGGAAGACATTTAGTTGAGCCCATTATTATCAAATAGCCCATTATTATCAAATGGCTAATTGGCAAATACTAGTGACAAATAGACGCAATCAGCGACCCTGTGGAAAGGTGTTGGCGGTCTATCTGCACCACTAATTACATTTCATTATAGTGATAATGGATAGTGGATAAAATTTAATGTTTGCCTAGTTCTACGCTGCACCTCAACAACATTAAAATCAGCACTATGTGCATTAAAAAGAACAATACATTAAGATATAATGTGCATTATAGGTCTGGCGGCCCGCCAAGCCTCACTTATCCCCCCCTTCAGAGTAATGGTCTATTTATACTCCAAAGACAAGTTGTCAGTGACATGTCGCAGGTACACCACAGAGTCTTTAGCCCCCGTCGCAGAGAGTTGCACGCACCTCCTAGAACATGTAACCCACTGCAGACAGTGTTTCTGTCTAAACCACTAAAGAGGCCTCTGATTGGTCCGTTCTACATCCGCACTACATGCGCTTTCGCTTCCCTCCTTTTCCATTTTGTTTTGTGAACATGAGTGTTGTTGTTGAAGACGACTCGTGTGAATATGGATTCAGCCGAATGCATGTGGAAGTGGAAGAATATGTAAGACAAGTTTGTTCAACAACAAAAGGTCCTGATGTGGGGTGAGTGGGGATCCAGGTGGGAAATCCTTGCGAGTTCCTGAGAATGCCCCTTGAGTTTTGGTGGTGAATAGCGCACACCATGTATTAAATTAAATTACAAATATCTGCGATGAATTAGCTGCGACACTTTGCCACTTGTTGATTTATTTTAAATAAATGTCTACACAATAAAACTAGGGATGCTAGTTTAATAAAGCTAAAGATGCTATTCAGAGCTTCCAACTGTCGGTCTATCTGGTGACTGTTTGAAAGTACAATGGCGACATCTTCACTTTATGAACACATAAAGGGTGAGGTCAGGTGTATATTTCATCACCAGAATTCTGAAAACCACTGCCTGTACTAAAAGCGAGCTCATCAGCCTTAATGTGGTTCTGTACTGGTCAGGTTAATGATATTAATTGCACTTTATTCCTTAATCTTATTCATCAAGAAAGGTACAAATTCAGTAAATAATCGCCATAAGTGCATCACACTGAACCTTTTTATTACATGAATTATGTATGGTGGCAAAACTTATGGGAGCCACCATTGACGTCCAGATGGGACGTACCAGCATTGACTCTAGATGATGGAGTGTCAGTGAACAAGCAGCAGTCAGTCAGAAATTGAGTGGAAATTTACAGTGATTGTTTGTGCAGCTGTAAGCTTTTACACTCCACTGTTAGCCTAGAAATCATATCCAGCATTGGTCAGCTGGTGTGTGCTGCAGGGGGTCAGTGACCAGTCCATCACAGCCCAGGTAATAAGATGAATCAATGACTTTGCATCACTACCAGTCCTGAAACAGCCTGGGAAAGGAGCCAAAATGTCACTGAACATGACTGAGTAACGGAGCAGTGACTTAGTGCTCATATGTTCTTGACAATGGATAATAATATAAGAGATGTTCTGTTCATACAGTAGGTCTGACTGCACAATTTCCATTTCTAAGTGAAACCTGGTGTGTGTCTGTCTCTGTATTCCTATTTTTATAGATACGTTCACACAGTCACACCATGGGGACCTCTGACACTAATGGGACCACAATTCAGGTCCCCACGAGGGTAAAATATAAATAAAGGTCCCCACAAGTAAAATAGAAATGATGTGGCCCTATAAATACATCAATTAGGTTTTTCTGGAAGTCCCTATAACGCATGATGGAAAAACAGGTGCAAAGTGAAACATGCATTTTTCAAAGGTTTGAAGATGTTTACTTAAAAAAAAGGATTTATTTTCATGTTTTTTAATTTATTTTTTTTTAATACATTTTAGTTGTGTTTATTTTTTTTATTTTTCATTTAGTACTTTGTTTTATTTATTTTTAATTTAATTTTCAAACTGTTTTTATTTTTCAAATGTTATCATTGTTATTATTTTGTTAGTTTTATTTTTATTAAAAAAAAAACATGTTTACACTTACTACCCAGTGGCTACTTGATTACAAACCTGGTCCTCATGAGACATGGAATCAAGTATGTGTGTGTGTGTGTGTGTGCGCTTGTTCATATTACACATTAAATGTGATTTCTAGCAGTTTTTAGTATGAACTGAAAGCAACCCTGAAGTTACCCACATACACAAAAGAAGTGCTGACATAATATGCGACCACGCAGACACATACTGTGTTTATGAAAGAAACTCCTGGAACGCAGAGTTGTGACATTTATTGCATTTTAATGACATAAAGGTCTGATAAATGTGATCTGGCTCTTCAAACTAAAGGGGCTTTGCAAAATATTAAATGCGTATCAGATTCATGCCCACATATGAAAATAGCCTGAGTTGGATTTGAAAAAAATCTGATTTGTGCTGTTCAAACTGTCTTTAACAGATCAGATACATGGGGAGGAGGGGTCAAAGTTGAGCCACATTTGCTTACAATCTGAACCTAAGTTATCTTTTGAAATAGCTACCAATAAAAATTAATTACTGGTACCCATTAATACTATTTAATATCAATTCCAACCAGTAAATATATATATAATTTGAAAGTAATAAAGAAAATAAATTTGCTTCTATATAGTTCAATTGGGATGTGTATGATATGAAGTGATCTGCATTCACATAATTGTCAAACATAAAAGTGCTACATGTAAATTTGTCTCTTTTGTCAGAGGAGGTGTTTATTTTCAGTTTTGAAGCATTTTCTGGTTGTTTTGGTTTGACTCAGAAATGACTCTGCCTGGAGCGACCTCACCAAACATAGCATGAAAAAAAAATCAATCAACTTCGCCCTTTATCTTTGTGTGTTTGTTGCTAAATAAAGAAACCACATAGCACATCGCTTTTGCATCAACGTTCTCACATTAAGGGTTCTTAATATTTAGGCAAAAATATGACAACATTTTCGACAGAGCAAGAATGACACCGACTTTTGAACTTATATCGATTATTTTATTCTTTCACCTCAGTCTTTATGTTTGTCATCAAGAATATTAGCAGATACTTTACAAAGAAATAAGTTTGGAGCTGGTTAAAGATATGTATCCAGTAGGTTAATATGGGAGATAGTCACTGAAATGCTATTTGCACTTGGTATTACAAGAACATTTAACAGCTGAGCCTTATACACCTGGAGTTAAATCAAAAATGATTAACTTGTGCACAAACTGCTGAAGAAAATCAATAGAAAAATGTTGCAGAAGTTTACAGAGTGATGCACCGTAAGAGCCTGCAGAGTTATTTAAGGATTGCAGAGGCCACGGAGTTTCATTTCGGTACACACCATAACGTTTTCTCTGAAGCAAAGACCAAATAACCTGAGAGGAATCCACTTGTTGGTCTGCTGTTGAAGGCCATGGCAGGACAATATGTCATGAAAAGCTGACTCCTGGGATCACTACCTCAGCCACTAATGTCATGTCCTACTGCTTCACCTTGATATAGATACATGAAGTAAAGGGTGTTTGTATAATTCACAGAGACCAGATCTACATCGCACCATCAGGCGTCCAGAAAGAACGAATACAGGTGAGCACAGATGCTTTGTCCAGACAGTTTTTCTTTTTCTTTTCCTTCTCTGTTTCAAATACGCAATATTGAACTTGTGTATCACTCAGCCAGAGGACATGTTTGTATGTGACATCGAGGAGAAGGACATCAGCTGTCCACCGGCCTGGAAGAAGTTAAAGAAAAGCCAGTGCACCCCACTGTTTATGAACGCATACACAATGAGAGGTAAACACACACTCGTACATCAACCCTCACAAGTCAAGTGTTTCCACAAATCTGATTTCCAAAAAAAGTTGTGGTACGGCAACTTATTAAAAACCTTGCTTCAATGATTTTCAAAGTTCAAGTTATACATATACTCAAAATCTAATACACGGAGTGAATGGAAATGGAAAATAATTAGTAGAAGTTTCAGAACACCAGAAATAGTCTCCAAGATGGGTCCTCCACATTCTACTTCATACTGAAAGAACAGCAGAGCACATATAGTGGATCACACCTACATATTTTGGATTAGTCCTAAATAGTGCTGCTACTAATGACTCATTTCCTAATGAGTCATCTTTTGACTATTTTTCAGATTGACTAATCTAAATGACAAAAAACAAAACAAAATAAGTGTTCGTTATTTTGTTGTCCATTTTGTTTTGAAGACAACTCAAGGACCAAAACATAAAATTTCACCTGCACCATGGCAAATGTAAACAATATAAATAACTTAAATATTACCAAACAAGAAAATTACAAAGTGGGAGGTTTGGCACATTCCAAAAAAAATAAGAATTCTGCAAAGTTATTCAAGGAAATGACCATCTATGTCAAATAAAAGAAAGTATTAATTCAATAGGCCCTTATAATTACCAGTGAGTAAGTGTGGAAATACAGTGTTCCCTGTGGAACTGATGTCTTGGTGTGGTAGCGTGTAATCAAGGGGGCCATAGTTGCCCAATAGTAATCAATAGATTGTAAGGCTGAATCTCCTTTCACCCCTTACCCCTTCCCCTCCGCTTTGCACGTCCACGTGTAGGGGTGTCTCAGCACACATTAAGGCAGAGGGGGAAGGGCTTTATACCCCTTCAAATGGAGATTTTCCAGAGGCAGACTCCAAATGGACGGGTATGAGAAATTTCCCACAATACAATGCCAGTCATTTGAAGGGAGTACACAAATGTAGTATTTTCGTCATAATTAACACTTTTTAAGTTGCGATAAATGTTTTATTGTATAAAGTTTGACATTGTCGCAATGTGTAATGGTAACTTTCCCCATAAAACGCACAGGAAAAAATATCGATATTTACGTAAACGTGGAGTAATCGGTCGATGCATAGCACTTCTCCAATTCCACGCAGGTAATAGTAAAAATATCAGCATATCCCAGGAGAACGCGACAACTACAGCTGTTTATTTACTTCTGGTTAAACCTGTCGTTTTTGGTTATGTAACAACTGGCGGCGCGAACTGATGACGTAGGTGAGTGTTGAAGAGGTGTCCCAATTCATAGGGGTTGATTTTCAAGCCCTATGCCTTATAGCTCCATTGCAAGGGGTAGGGGTGAAATGAGTCTGTCAGATCTGTATGTGTGGCATGGACATGCATACAGATGCAGTGAAAGTGAAACTTAACACTCATTTATCCATTTCTTACCACCTGAGTTTTCGTAGACTTTCATTTGAGGCGGCTGGACATTTGAATGTAGGGGTCTCTCTCTCTCTCTCTCTCTCTCTCTCTCTCTCTCTCGCTCTCTCGCTCTCTCGCTCTCTCTCTCTCTCTCTCTCTCTCTCTCTCTCTCTCTCTCTCTCTCTCTCTCTCTCTGAAGTGTGTTCATACAGCTGCAGGTGCTGTAGCAAAAAATAAATAATATAACAAACGACGCACTGACTAAAAAAATTGCCACTGACCAATTTTCATGGTTGATCACATTGACAGATCGTAGCAGCACTAGGCCTAAGTTAAATGTGTTTTGGAGGGAGGCTTTTAGTACAATGGAGGAGGAACATCCCCCAAATGTTCACAGTGGTGATAGTGGGAGTAATAAAAGGTCTGGATAGAAGGGCAGATAAACGCCTCTGGAATAAATTATCCACTGCCACCTTAAGGTCCATAACAATCAGACGGATGAAACCAGAACCTCCCTCATAAAATATGTGAACCATATTTTCATCAGGGTTTGTATATTTGTTTGTTTCTTACTCAAAAAGTTATGGAAGTTCTTTATCATTCCAAGATAGGGCCAGTTTAAACATATGTGTATATTACTCCACAATGGAGATAATGATAATGTTAATCCAATGACATGTATAGGTTTTCAATGTCCAGAAATTAATTTTAGGAGTAAATTATTCATGGCATGGAGAGTGGACAGACTAATGTTCCTTGGCAGAAGTCTGCATTCTCCAAGTGCTTTTCTAGTTACCTTTGATGTTGCCATAGTATTTATTGGTGATTCAAAACCCCATGTTGTTGATCAAGGTGTTATCATCTTGCCTTTGATGAGGATGCATGCGTATAACCTTATTTTTGCATTGGACATATTTGTTTGCTGTGATTATTGTTTCACGTCTATCCTATGATGCCTCTGGAGGTTTGTAGGAATATACATACAGCTGAGAAAAAAGGGAAAAAAAACCCAAATTGAACTGCAGTTAAATGTATACATTGTATTGTACTGATAAAAAGAAAAAGTTGGAAAAATACTAATAATAATGAGAATTATATATATATATATATATAGATGCTTTAAATTATTATGCAGAATTTAAACAGCAATAAGGCAATATTTAATTTGTTGGCACTGTCAGATTCTGTCTATGTACATCTGGAAACTGAGAAGAACAGGTGTTGGACTTTTGGGAGAGGACTTTTATCCACTTCCAGCATCTTCTGAAGATTCTTCCGTATTCTATTTTTTGGTTCATGATTCACCTAATGTTTTCAGTTGGTGAAAGGTCTAGACTGCAGGGAAACCAGTTCGAATGCAGACTTTTACACTTCGCCTCCATCCGTTTTCATTGCTGTTATTTCCAGATCATCGTTTAACCTGCATATTGTAACTCTAGTGCCCTGCAAGGATATAAGACTCCTACAACGATTTCAGTGACACAGGTCATTTTATCACAGACTTTTTCCAGACAGTTTTGGGGAGGCAAGTTTGACAGCTGTAACGGGTCGCTGATAAGACTGTCAGACACTGTGATGTAACTCTACAGCTCTACTTATGTTCCCATCACAGCATGCATCACCATCAGCTCTTCTGTATTGATGTTTAGTGTTCTGATATGGAAAGAAGGTATGTTTACATTTGGTATTTTTTTCCCCACGGAGCTCCGTTTTATTTCAGCCATGAGCTGTTGTGAAGACACTGTGTGTGATGCTATTGTCTTTTTCATAGTCTTGATTCGCAATTAAAAATTTTATATTTAACTTCCTGGGACAGTGCCTACAAATTTTGTTTGTAGTTTCGAGAAAGTTTAATTTAAAACCTTTTTAGACAAATGTAAAAAATGTGCTTAGAATGGCAGATATTTAAAGTGTAATAATAGTTACAATAATAATAATGGATTTGATTTCAATAACGGGTTTCAAGGTACCCAAAGCACTTTTTACCTTACTGATCCATTATTCATTCACTCACATTCTCCTCGTGTTCTTGTTAAACTGTATGTGTAGCCACAGCTGCCCTGAAGCAGACTGATGGAAGCATAGCTGCCATTTCACACCAAAATTTTAATGTAAACGGATTCTCCTACCCTTTACCCTCATCTTCACAATGTTGCCTGGCAAATAATAATGAAACTGAACTTAACATTAAATATGGACTCACCGGTCCTGTATGGTCCACTTTACCAACCTGTATCTTACATTAAAACCCGAAACATGGATCACGTTACGGCAGCAAAACCCAGGAACTTTTAAGGGCTTTATTTTTGGCTAAAACACAAACCGTCAGTGACATCTGTGGCCAGATATAAAGCCCATTCAAAATAAAACCAAGCGCCTGTTGGTCAACCACGGATCCATGGTTTCATCCATGAATCTGCTTTTATTTTGTCACCTCTGTGTCCTCTACCTGCCCGCATTTCCTTTAACATTACCTGTGCTCAATCCCCCAAAAATCAGCAGACAGACAGAGGATGGAAGCTATAAATAGTGTTTTTAGTGCCACTAGTTTTAACGTACATTTATTTTCTTTCAAATAAATAAAACTGTGACTCTTTTAGCCTGACGTGCAAGTATTAGGTGGAACCTTCTTATAATACAAACTCAATAATATTGTTGATTAATACACTTTTCCTCCCTTTTTCTTTTCTTTCATCACCATGACAGCTTTCCTTGGCCACTGAACAGATATCCCCAGCAGTTGGAAGTGTTTTGTTGTCAACTGTCATGACAAAATGCACCAAAAACCACCAGTATCACATTTTCAAAGTTAATTCTACTCAATTTGGTGTCCAAATTAATAATGAAATGGTTAAGGTTACTTTATTTGTACACGTTTTGCAGTCCAGATGATCACGTATTCCTTGCATACCACACACACAACATATAATTGGGGTACATTTGTCGAGATTATAAAAATTTGAAAAACAGGACAAAGTGCTCAGAGCTCCACTACACATCCATAAATGGCATGGTTTGATAAAAGAAATAAAATCATTAAGATCAAATGAATGAAAGACAAACATAATAAAACAATAAAAACCCAGAAAAGATAAAAGTCAACAATAAAAATGCATAAATAGAATAAAATAGTCACAATAAAAAAATATATTTAACACTATGGTGTTTTCACACTATTGAGAGCAATATTATTACATTCTGTACAGCTATTTTTACGCAAAGTTTAGTTGAAAAATTACTCTGTTAATATTTGTTTCTCTACACTAATATTGAAACAGTGTAGAGCTGCAGGGATCCCCAAGGTGGGGTTTGTGAAGGGCATGACCAAGGGTTAAAATCATCCTTGGACATGTTTTTCCTTTGAAAGAGCAAAGTCCTCCCACTTGTATTACAATTATAACCTCTCAGTGACAGTCAGGTTGGGCATCATTCTGCCTACAAGTTTGATTAAACATAAAAAGGCCAATGAACACACACATTAGACTAAATAAACATTAACATAACACCCTGCATTGAACCCCTGCATATAAAATAGACCACAATGAGTAAAACAAATCTGGCACAAATACACATTACAACTAGTGATTCTAACTATAATGTTAACTCGAATGTTAATAATGTAATGTTGCAGTCCAGCCCAGCTCTGGATATAGATTTAAATATCGGTATAATAAAATGTAAATGTAGTCTTTACACTCCCTTGACATGTTTTATATTAAAGGTGTCATTCCACTGAAAACCACTTTTCTATGCTCCTTTTGGAATCTGATGGGACACCCTGAGTTACCAACACATGCTGCGTTTGCTGTGTGGTGTGTCACTTCCACTGGCTGTATTTACCATTCATAGAAAACAAACCACTCAGAAAAAGCTTGTCCACTACACGTCACAGGGACAATGGGCGTCACCCACGTGGAGTTGAGCCCGTCTCCCATTGCAGCGTATCTGAAGTAGCATTAGCATTAGCATCTACAAGAGAAGATGGCGCCACAGTAGCTGCTGCACAAAGTCGAAAATAAATGGTGGAGCAAACTGGTTCATGTGGTCTCTGTTGAAATAAAGCGTTGTTTTTTTCCTGCACATTGTCAAAACAAGCGACGGCACAAAAACCTAGCTGGATGCTACTCTGGGATGGTAAATGCACACAGAGCGGGGGGAGTGTTCCTTCACACATTCTGAGCCAATCAGAGACGCCTCATTAGCGCATCATGGACATGTATGTGGAAATAGCGGTAAACTCTGTTGTTCGACCTCAAGTCATTTTTCTACCGTCACCTCCGTATCATATGCACATGGTCACAAGAACACGAATCACGAACAAGCATCATAAATATTAAAGAGTCTTCCCTTCACTACACCAATCATGTAGAGGTATCCTTGTGAATATTAAGGAGCCATAGTGTCACATGCAGTGGCATCCAAAAACACATACAAACAGGCTGTAGTCATTCGGTATAGGGCTGTACCAAACCGAACATCTGTTTTCAACAGTTCAGTAAGAATACATATACCCTTACAGCCTTAGTTAGAGCAGATTGCTCTCCATAGAGCTATAAATACTCTATCTAGGTTAAAATAGCTTGACTCTGAATTATTGACAGTGCACTTTTTACTGTGTAGGAAGTCTTATATGAACTTTCATTTAATTAGTTGAGTTCTCCAGTGGAAGTACTGCCCACTTCTATTGGGAGATCAATCTTCGACATCAAGACCACTGGACTCTGACATAGTATCATCTTATAAAAGCAGCCGCTGCAACTTGTTGAAATACATTTTGGAGTTTCTTAAATGTGTATTTGGTGTTTACAATTTGAAACGTGTAAACTGGCATCCAGTACGGATATATATATATATATATATATATATATATATATATATATATATATATATATATATATATATGTGTGTGTGTGTGTGTGTGTGTATTATTTCAATATTGTTTTAATGGTGTTTTGATAAGAACCTTTCCATTTTTTTGACAAACAGTAAATGACTGCACTTGGAAGAATCGAATAGTGTAACCACCAAATAATTATGAATACTAAACCATTTGACTGGTATATTATATGTGGTGGAATTGTATGTGGTTTTAATTCATATTAAATGAACTTCACCAACAGAAGTACTAGAAAACATTGAATTCAGGTGTTTAAGTGTTGAGATAACAATTTGACCTTACACTAAATACCATTTCCAATTATTTACACATACAAAAATGCATCTTTTTACTCAATGTTTAATATTTTCTTTATCATCATAATTGTTTTAAATCCTCTACCTCTAGGCTTCTGAAAATAATTGTCATTTTCTGACAATAAATAATACCTGCAAGCTACAGGAATAATAACATTCACCTACAAACTAAATGTTATGACATTTTTCGTGAAAATAATTGACAGTAACAGATTTATCATGATAATATTATGATAATATAAGTCAGTGATAAAAATAGACTACCAGTTTAGAGCCAGATAATATTTATTGAGAGTTTTACCCATTTTGGAAATGGAAATATTATGAAAAGTAAACTAAAGAAAGACAGAAATTAAATACTTAGTGACATGTTATTTAAACACTCTCACTGAACCAAACCAAAAGTGTTGGAGTTAAGTTTCTTTTTGAGTGCAAGTTGTATTTCACATAAATGCCCACGCTGAACTGTTTTTTTTTCCCCCTTTTTTTTGTCTGCATTTGTTCTCATTGTTTAACACCACAGAGAGGGAGCCAACATTGTTTGAGATCAATGCATTTTTTTCGTCTTGCAGCCAAATATTTTAATATTTAGTGCATGTGTGTGACCATCCATCATCGGTCCTCCCTGAAAGCTGAGCAGACATCCTTTATTAGAACTCTCTATTATAAGCAAGGGAGGGCAGTGCTACACCTCAGTGATGTGTGGGGGAACAAAGACTGGACAGGACGAACAGGACGAACGGGGAAAGGCAGGCAGTGCTATTGCAGTTAAAGATTGTAAGGTGGTGAACTCTGAACTTTAAACCTTCGTGTTTTAACAAATAGCGGTAGCTTTTTAATTCTGTTCAGCCAAATGGAAATGGAACTCCTTTCATTTAATTTTTATGGAGAACACTAGAGGAAAAAAGAGAAAAAAATAACTTGATGTGAAAAGAGTGTGATGAAAGAGTTCAAATGAGGGCAGGTGTAATTTTACAAATTTACAAGTAATTTTCAGCAATATTCAATAATTTTAATGTCTTGGCCAAGTTCGGGCGAAAGAGGTATTGTAATCGGTTTTTCGTCCGTCTGTCCACTTGTCTGTCTGTCATTCAAAAACATGAATGACTATGAAGACACATTAAGATATCAGGACCAAATTTATACTGTGGATGGATTTTGAAAATGGGTCGCCTTCCTTTTCATGGTCAAATGGCAACTTGTTTTGACGTAATCGCATTATCTCTAGAATCGTTTTGATCATTTAAAAGTGTTTCTTCAACAGTTTTTGTCATCATTAACTTTTACAGGTCCTCTTATAATGGAATTAATTATTTCATCTTATTTTTTTTTAGCTTCTCTAAATCAAAACTTTACTCATAATAGCTAAAATAGCTAAAAATAATGACAATAATAATAGGGCTGTCAAAATTAACACATTAATGCTGATTAATTCATCATCATAATGAATCTGATTTAAACATTTTGATGGAGTTAAACGGAACAGTTGTTTTCAAGTTTTGTTGAAACTGTTGTTAATGTGTTGAATACACATGTTAATTGGATATATATTCATATATTTGCATTTGTTTTGAATATTTTATGACATTTTTTATTGTTTTTCTTCTGTATTATTAGAAGAGTTTTTGAATGTTTTGAAATATTCATCACTTTGTGGATTTTATCACATTTTGTATATATTTTTTAGCTGCATTTTTGTGTTTGTTAGCATAAACCCCTGCGACTGACAATGTTTTCTTTTCACCAAAGAGCTTAAAATACCACTTTTAACATGAAGCATATGCTAGATGGGGATTCTGTTAACGCTAAGGCTGCACTTTTGGACATTGGCTACCAATACAAATGAACAATTTCCAGAGTCTTTCATGGCGAGCACAACATCCCAGACAAACTAGCGAGACCGCCATACTCGCCGTAGATTGTTGTCAGGTCTGGGAAGCGGTGACGGAAGAGAGAGAGGAAGCAGAAGCAGGGCCATAAAGAAGGCTCAGCAGCGTCTACACTTCCTGGGAGTCTTCAGGAAGAAGAACCTGGACCAAAAGCTGCTGCTGACCTTCTACCGCTTGTCCATCGAGAGCCTGCTCCCGTACTGTATCCCTGCCTGGTACAGGAACTGCACTGAAGCAGACAGAACAAGGCTCCAGAGGACAGTGAAGGCAGCACAGAGGATTGTTGGCTGCCCCCTCCCCTCCATGACAGACATTTACTGCTCCTGGTGTCTCAGCAGAGCCCAGAGCATCATCATGGGCAATTCACACCCCAGTTCTCAGCTGTTTGAGCTGAGAACTGGTAGACGCTACAGATGTGCAAAGGCAAAGACAAACAGACTGAGAAACCGTTTGTTCCTGAGAGTCATCATCACCCTGAACTCTCAAATGTGAAGTCCACCCACCCACAATGCAAATGTGCAATATTTCTACCTCACTATCCCCCATTTGTGCAATAAATCATTCTGTGAATATTTGCAAATGACAACACTCCGTGCAGTACATTTTTATCTGTGCGTACATTTCTATGTCTATTTTTATTTCTTTGTTATTTTTTTATATATTTATCTTCACTGGTTTTTTATGTACATATTGGCAAATTGGCACTTTTTTTAAAAATCTATATTACTGAAGCTGAACACTGAAGCAGGAGAAGCTCTCCAATGTTGTTGTACGTTGTATAATGACAATAAAGGGCATTCTATTCTATTCTACTCTATTCTATTCTATTTGTTACCCTGCTTAGACAAACATTAAGTGCAGATATATTCCCATCTTTATTAACTGTATTCACTCATGCAAAAATGAAATGCAATATAATATAGATTAAAAATGAATATTTAATCATGATTAATCCAGAGCAGCCCTGTGATTAATCTGATTACAATTTTGACAGGCCTAAATAATAATTATAATTTTAATAGGTGTAATAAAAGATAAAATCCTCCAAATAAAATGAATCCCTAAATAAGTTTGTGAACTTAAACTGAAGTATTTAATAACTCTGCAGCTGAATCTATCTGATTGTTTTAATCGATAGCAGTTTCTTTCTGTTCTTGGCTGCAGATATTATTTGAGTTGATAGTGGAGGACTGGTACACAACACCCTACATCATTATCTGCCTTTCCTTTTCTATAATACAGGGGCACAAGCAGTCATACACACCCACTCTAAGGCTGCTGTCATGGCAACGCTGCTGTATCCTGGCAAAGAGTTTAGGATAACGCACCAGGAGATGATCAAGGGGATTCGCAGAGGTACCTCAGGCACCAACTATCGGTATGTAATCAAGCAGCAAGGATTAACCAAAGAGCTGCTAAATATTTTCTTTTCTCAGTCAAGTGTGAGTCTCACTTATGGAAGTATCTTGGCACATGGAGTGATTTAGCGAACACAGTGTGAGTTTGCACAGACAGTAATGCTTGGCATGGTTGGATTTTTATTTATTTTTTGCCCCTTTTTGTGCACCGGTATCCAAAATAAATGGGTGTCACTTGCCAAAGATCAGTTTAGTGATTGAAAGTTTACAGGAAGGAGTGACAATAATTAGCCAAGGTGTGGTTCTGGCAGAACTATAATGAACGAGGAGAGAAAATTCCCAGCATCGCCTGAGGTGGCTGCCAACCTTGTGGGAACCAACATGTTTGGCTCCGGGCCCTGAACAGGATTAGAGGAAATGTACACGGGGTCCTTAACGCAGTCACACATAGAGTGCAGACTCATCTCACTGTGCCTGGATTTACACATGAAACAATCGAGACATGGGCGCCTCGTCTTAACTGTGACATGAAGTAGTTCTGTACAACACAGGAAATGTTTTTCTGTATTTTCGGGGGGGAGGTGGATTTCATATCAGATTGCTGATACAATCTCCCGGCTGAGATTTTAACCATAAAGAGCCAGTGCTATTTTTGTGGCAGTTTCCAAATAGTTTTTTCCTCTATACAGACCCCTAGAGTGCAACCCATTTAGTCACACATGAAACCTAATTTCTCAAAAGTGCGACTAAAAAAATTTTTTGCGACTAGCCCCTGGGAAGAAAAATGTCCACAACTCTGCAAGTGTCCGGGTGATCAACTAGAGACAAGATTCACTATTTACAGTTCATGCAGATGGGCGTGGTTTGGGTTCTACGGAGTCGTGCACGAGAGCTTAGAGTTGTGCACGTCACCGAGCACATTCTAATAACGTTCTAATTAGTTGTCAAACACATACACTTGCATCAGCTAATCACTGATTATCCGTTTGATGGTGTACCTAAAAAAAACATGAGAACACGTTGGGACTTTCTGGGCAGCAGAGTAGTGACCAATAACATTGTAATTAGTTGTCAACACTAACAGCTATCCTCTGCAGCTGTCATTTGCAGCTCAGACCCGCGCATAACACACATCTGAGGGTCATGTGATTGCAATGGAGGATAGTCCATAAGATATGGAGCTGTTCAGATTTTCAGATATTAAGATTGGAGCCTTTAAGAAACTTGCACTTTTAATTTAGAATTGTTTTTTTTTGTTTTTTTTTTAAATATATGTATCTTAAAATGTTTTCAGTGTAAATTTCAGCTCAGTGAAGCACTTTAATCAATAGCACTTTTCAGTCAGTTCTAATCTTTCTTGTAGAGCTGTGCTCCAAATAAAGAACTTTATGTTATCAAAATTGTTTATTAATCATTTACAAATCAGTATTGTCTGTATGGACAACTATTTAAAAAAAAGTGAACATGTAATACTGCGGTGTTAAATGCAATGCGCTTGAAAATTTTGGGTGCACCTAACTTTTGTGCTGGTGCAGCTAAGAAAAAAAAGTTAGGCGCACCAGTGCAAAAAGTTAATCAAGAGCCCTGTTCTATTTAACCCTTGTGCGGTCCTTCGTAAATGGCACACTGGCTGTGTCCTACAATCGGGTCTTAAAAACCCAGATTCCAAAGTTCAGTTCCATAGACTCATCACCCCACCCCCCAAGGATATATTACTGTTTTCAGTAGTAAGCAATGGCATCCTACAGTATGTATAAAAAAGTACATTTGTGAGCCACCGGGTCTCTTTGACCCGAAGGACCGCACAAGGGTTAAATGATTTATCAACATTTATTCTAATATTATGCTCTGTATTTTGTATTCTTAAGTGAGAATCAGGTATTTTATCATATTTAGTTTATTGATCATGTAGATTTTCATCAAAGCTCAGAGTATACTGTATAGTTTAAATATTTTTGTTCTATAAAAAAAAAAAAAAAAAACAAGGAAAAACTGAAGAAAATGTGATTTTGATGTTATTTACTAAACATAAATACAAGTGTCTCCATTCGCATGTATAAAATGCCATGGGTTTTACTGGTGAAACAATGCTTGTAGAAGATGACAATGTTTCCAGTTTCACTACAGAGCCTCTGAATGTTCAAATGGATTATATCTGATGACCATGAAAAGATCATAAACTGTATTTTAGACCATTTTTCCCCTCTATTTTTATTTTTTGCACCAATTATTTATATGGATCAACAGTGATTTAACTTGTAATCTCAATAAAGGGTTTTGAGTTTCAGTGGATGGTCTTTATGGGTTAACAGAAAACATATAGTCGATGCTTCAGTTTTGGAAGGAGTCACAACATCATAATATTTGACATTTAAGAGATTATGGCTTTGCTGAGGAGCCACATCACAGATGCAGGTCCTGGTCATGCGTTATGCCCACAGTGAATGAATTAATCAAAATACATTTTTTCAGTCTGATTTAGCAATAAGAACATATTCATGATAGGCATCTGGACTCAAGAGACATTGCAGTGAACTAAGACTTGAAGATAAAACCACATACTGAGGTGGGTGAGGTATTGATGCTCTCTCAGTAGTGTATGAGCTGTGTGTGTGTGTATGTTTGATAAATGCATGGCCATACAAACACTATTTATATTGTATTTTAAGTGCTCCATGAAGCTGTTGAATATTTTAGAGCCAATTTCTGACTTTGTACAGTAAGATGATTTGACTTTGCTTATACATTTGGGTGCATCTTTGTCGTAGATGCGCTGCAAAAGTGTAAATTTTTATTCTTGAAAATTGTAACTTTTTCTTACAATATCAACCTGTCTTTCTATGGATGTATTCATAAACATGGTAATTGATTTACTGTTCAAAAGTCTTTCTTAAGATGCCATTTGGTTTGTTGTTCTAATAACCAAATATGAATATCTCAGCTTCAACATTCAACCAAATATGAATCAGAATATTTTTTAAATCCTGGAGGAAATTATTGTATGTGCTCCATTCAAGTATGATTAAAAAAAGTAGGAGGGAAAAAATGACACTCACACACTATGTATATATATATATATATATATATATATATATATATATATATATATATATACATACATATAAACCTCTGTCTGCTATACAGCTGTTATCACAAATGTTGTTTACAATATCTCTCTTATAAAACTGAAAATACTAAAGAGTGATACATTGAGTTCCAAAGCTGACATATATTATGACATGAATTAAGTGGGTGGGGCTTAAAGAGCCTTGAACCTTTGCTAAGTTCATATTTTTAGAAATACCCCTAATCATAAAATTAATTCCTTGTTATGCTAATAAATTGTATTGTGGGATCAGCCACTTATTTGCAATTACCACACATGTTGTGAGGGTTTGCAGTTATATCATCAGGTCAATGAACTGTTGTGAAGGTCAGTATCACCTTTGTAGAAATGTCTTCAAATGTCTTCTGCAGTTAAACTGTTTGGATTCACTTTTGTTTTTTCCCTGTAGATTTCTTGGGACAGTGTATAAAAAAATAGTCACACTTTTGAGAAATGTAGATTTTTGAACTTTTGACAAATGTTTAATTTCGCCCAACATTGGTTGGGAGAGATTATTGTAATCAGTGTGTGTGTGTGTGTGTGCGTGTCCACAGAGACATATCATGCTATAACTCAATGAATATTTCAGATATCACCATGAAATTACATGTGCATATACATATAGCTAATGTGCATCGGATGCAAGGATCCATTTGAGTCAAGGTCACAGTTAACAAAAAGGTCAAAATCACATTATTGGAGGATCACAGAACTTTCAGATTGGTACCAAACGATGTGGAATGAAGATTTCTACAATCCTCATAAATGGTGTTATCTCATACAACCAATAGTTTTTTAGATCTCTGGAGGTCAAAGTTGTTGCAAAATTAACTTGTGTAACACTGTGTGTGTGTGTGTCAAGCATAGACATATCACGCTATAACTTAATCTGTACTGGATATATTATCATAATATTACACGCACTGACACATATACAGTATGCATATAACGAAATTATCAATATTGGAAAAAGTCAAAGGTTAAGGTGGCATTTAACAGAAAGGTCAAAATCACATTATTGGCTCTAATTCCAGAATGGGTTGCTATAGAAACTTCAGATTGGCACAAAATAGGGGCGACATTAGGCATTCTCTGAATACTTGTTGAAATATTGAACATTTTCCTTTTAAATATAGTGGTCCATATTTTGATAGATTCATTCATTTTCTGAACCCATTTTATCCTCACTAAGGTCACAGGGGTCGCTGAAGCCTATCCCAGCTAGATATGGGTAAAAGCGGGGTACATCCTGGACGTGTCATCAGTTTGTCTCAGGAAATAACATAGGAATGTTTAGAGATATTAATATAGTTACTATTGAGCCCTGATAGGAAGTCATATATGGACATGAGTTGTCCTCCAATGAAAGTACTTCTACTGTGAGAACCATCTCTTGCATCCAGACCACTGGTCTCTAACATGGTGCCGGAACCACCAACATATTGATTCTTTGAAATAAAGGAACATTGGTCATATGTTTTTTATGCTGTAATGAAGTGTTCTGTATTTGTATGTTGTGTGCACAGATATGATGACACTCTGGTAGTGCCCATCATTGAGAATACTCCAGAAGAGAAGGACTTGAAAGACCGGATGGCTCGAGCTATGGACGAGTATCCAGAGTCCTGCGCCGTCCTTGTCCGCAGACATGGCGTCTATGTGTGGGGAGAATCATGGGAAAAAGCTAAGACCATGTGAGCTTTGTTTTTTTTGCCCCCCCCCCTCATACATGAATGTATGTGGGACATGTGTACAAACTCAAACGCTGCTGCTCTGTTCAGGTGCGAGTGCTACGACTACCTGTTTGACATGGCCGTCCAGATGAAGCAGTGTGGACTGGACCCCTCGGCCCTTCCGACGGAAGAGAAAGGAATCGTTTGACTTTGTGTGCCGGCATCTTTTTGTGAAAAAGAAATTTGGTCCAGAGAGGTTAGTGTAGTTCAGTCAGGAGCACAGATTGTAATCATTTGCCTTTCACTCCTGCCCACTTCAGCTTTGATGAAATTTGATGGTGAGGGCAGATTTAGAGTTAAAGGAGATTGACTGCTTGTGATGCGGAATCACCCAGAGGAACGCTGCGAAAACACTGTGGGACAACTCAGGAGTGAGCACATGTCAAATCAGCGTCCTTGGGTTCAAATGATTTTGTATTCAGGTTGAACTGCAGTGAATCAGAGTCTGAAATGTGAGACAGGCATGGACATACTGTGACTGTGAAATATTATAATGATTAGAGGTCTGTGCTGCAATCAATAAAGCATGGAATGTACAGTGCATTGTGTGTTTGAGCTTTTTCAGCCTTTTCAAAGGTTTATCTACATGCTAGGAATTTAAATGTAAATCATAAATAATAATAAAAGTTTTTTTTTAAATGACAAGGAGAAACATTTATGTCCTATTTTGTGGATCAGATATTTGTGTAGAGATGTCCTAATCAGAGTCCTTTGATTTTGAGTGATCGGCCGATAACGAATCCTAATCCGATACTTCTAGAATATTTTTTTTTAAAAAAGGAGAGCATCTAAACAGATCCAGGATGTCCCTTTGTTTTATTTGCCTTGGCCGTGGTTTCACCGCCACAGTCCAGTTCATCTGATGAATCTGGGTCATATTAACCAGACCCCAATGACCCAGGACTGAGGTGGTGAAACCATTCTATGACCTGCTGTGACGCTCACCATCCCACCTGCTGTGCTTCTTCTATGGCTGATTTTCTGAAGCTCCTCTTTTTAATCGGTGTCTTTGTCTCTTTTTCGTTAAACCAACCACAATTGAACACATCCTTTGTTCCATTGTGAGCTGCCTCAACTTTTCCAGTTTCAATTGTTTTTCCATCTTCTCTTATTCTACCACTTCCTGGTTCGCCCCCTCACTTACTGATCCTATTATTTATTGGTTATAATATTATGTTATAGATCACTTACTGCCATATTACAAGCCTGATTTTCACTGATGAACTCTACTTCAGCTCCTCCTATTAACAAAACATGATTGACATCTAGATGTCAATGGCAGCCAGTGAGTTAAATATATATTATTTATGATTGCTGATCAGGACGTAGAAAGCAATTCCATTCAAGTCTGAAATATCTTCATCAGATTTGGACATCCCTAGATATGTGTATCTTTTTTTTCTTCACTTTTGACAAAATTAATGATGAACAATAGAAATGTAAACGCCATAGTGTCCAAATGCTTCTCATGAAACATGTCCAGTCAGTCAGTTGTTGTTTTGTAGACTCTTTGTGACATCATGCCATTTTGGAACCTCATATGTGGCTTTTTGGATATCACCACCTTGACCTGAAGAAGATTAGGCCCACTAAATATAATTCTGTGTCTATATATATATATATATATATATATATATATATATATATATATATATATATATATATATATATGTATATGTACACACACTACTCAGAAAATTTGAATGTCTTGTAAAAGTTCTTTTATTCAGGTAATTCAACATAAAATGTGCAATGTATCAACTATTTGTTGTAATTTTACTGAGTATGATTTATAGATTATTAAAACGTGAAACCCAAAAACTCAGAAAATTGGAGTATTGCTTGAAAGTGAGTTTTATGAAGCTGTAAGTCCTAATCAGCAAAATCAACACAAATAAAAACTTTAAAAATATTGATTCACATATTATTTGTCTATATAATATGTACATTTCACCTTACTGAAATGCATGTACTTTTTCAGGATATTTGTCAGTGATGTGCGGGCTGACCTGAAGTGAGCGGGAGCGCCCGCGGTCACCCACAGTTGAGGATCATTTTTGTCAGTCGGGTCGTTTGAGAGAAACATTAAAATAACCTGGTATATCATTGTAATTTAAATTTAGGGTAAAATATTTTATTAATAAATACGCTTTATTAACGGAATTTCTGTGATGGTGACATACAGCGTCATCAGTATCCTATGGTATGGAGGGGGTAAGAGAGAAAATAAAGTTGGGAGAATAGAAGCTCTGGAAACATACAAAGAAAAAAAAGTAAGGTTTGGGACACATTGGCTGAGATTTTTAAAGATGATGAGCTCTTTGGATGTTACAGGTTATCGACCCCTGGTTTAGATGCTCCGCGTTGATACATTTTTGAATGATGAAGCAGGATAAAAATATTTTCTCAACATAATAACTTACAAGCAATGACATTGAATTTTAACAGAAATAAATGCAGGTGTGTGAGTAAGGTCATGTGATGTTCATAAAGACCATTGACTACTTTTAAAAAAATGTGGGTTGTGTTTGTCTGAGTTTCATGCGGGCTAGTTAAAAAAAAAAAGGTCAGTTGTGGGTTGTTTATACATTAACCCACGCATCACTGATATTTGTTTATTTTCTAGAAGGGAAACCATTCAATTTACCTTAATTGTAAAAAAAAAACAACAAAAAAAAAAAACGGGCAACTAATTTTGTATTCTCACCCCCTCACTGCAAAAAACAACTAAAAAGACAGTTGATGAAATGACTTGAGAAGACCCTTTCTGAAATCAAGCCTTAAAAAAAAAAAAATAAAAAATCCTTGAGTGGCTGAAGAGTAAACAACTTCTTTTGTTATTCTTTCACTCACACAGAATGATGCCTGTGTTTGTCACTTTTGACAAACATACAAATACCTGTTTGGACTTAAATAAACATTACAAGCACAGTTACTCTGGTCATCTTGTCAAAATCATTGCAATGAAAATAACTCTGAACTGCAAATAGGCTCTCGCTGTGGACACGCTTTCATTCCCACTCCACCAGTCCTAGCGCCAGGCGAGTGTCACACAGTGTCAGTAGATTCCTACCCAGCATGCCTCCAGTCTTGTGCATACTCATCTCTTCTGAAAGCGAGAGTTGTTCTTTTAACAAGCTCCCTCTGCTGCCACCATCCCATTTTTTTTTTCTATACTGTATTCACTCCAAAAAGAACACTGTCAATTATGCTGCAGGCTTATGTGAAATAAAAAAAACAAAAAAACAACATAACTAATTGTGTGCACTGCCAAGACTCCTCGTCATCCTTTCAATGACGAATTCAAATAAACTGATTTGATTTGATTTGAATGATTTATTTTGTACATGTGCAAAGTGCAACAATAATCCATACAACAATAATAATAATAATAATAACAATGACATGTCCGAAAAGGAGTAGGATGAAGCATAAACTTATTTAATCCTACCCCTTCTTCACTTCCCTAATAACCTGAATTCATCTTATAGCAATAGTGCATAGTACAAAAATGATGATAATAATAAAAATAATAATAATAACAATACCAGTAATAAATAACTGAGGTACTAAACATATACATATATACAAAAAAACAAAACAAAAAAAACAAACAAACAAATGAGCAGAGAGGAAAGTAGGTAACAAATGTTTTTTTTTTTTGTTTGCTTGTTTTCTTTTCTTCTTCCCTTCCTTCTTCTTCTTTTCCCTTTCTTTTTTCTTCCCTCTTTTTCTTTCCTTTTTCTAATTTGTCTGTATTTTGTTCTTATTTTTTTATTTTTCTATCCATTCACTTATTTTATTCATTAATTTATTTCTTTATTTTTATATATCTTTTAACCCCACAGAGGGGGAGTCAACATTGCTTGAGATCAATGCATATTCCAAACTCATTTATGAAAGGAACTGTACCTCTGCCCATGTCATGTGAAAGTCATAAATGTTTCTTGATTTGTTAATGAGCTCTAGTTATTTTGTATGATATTGTTCAGAAGAAAAGCTCCATTTGAAGGATGAGCTAAATCTTGCACCTACATCTTGGCTAAATGTATTTAAATTCACCTTTCTTCACATGTTGAAACATATCTGTTCCTTCTTGGTTGGCAACAGTTAACCAAGGGTGGGGGTGGAGGGGGGTTGACTTTGTGAAAGGTCACTTAGCTCATCCGAAGTTTCTAAAGCCACAACATCAAAAGTATTCTAACTAAAGATGAAAGGGTGCAATTCTAGGCCCTGGCCTTGGGGTCTTTACCAGACCAGTATCAGCTCTGTTTGAATGGAGTCTTATGGGAGAAGTGGCTCAGTTCAACTCTAGATTTATTTCCACACTTTATCCACACAGTGTTCATGCTACAGATAGGTCAGACTTCATCCACTATTAATCTGGATTTTGGTTCAAAGTTATGTGGTTCTTCGATTAATTCTTTATGAGACCCGAATGCAGGTTGTGGCATCAGTCTATTTGTAAAATAGTGTTAGAGGAACTAATTTTTTGAGAATATGTGCGTACGTGGAAGTGCAATGTGCTATTAAAATGACTAAATCTTCACTTCAGTTATTTTTATTTGAGCAGTTCATCTTAAAAAAATTAAATACAGAAGAAAAGAAAACAAAGGACAACATAAGGAGTCACCACTCAAAAGGAGTAGGTTGAAGTTCAGAGATCTTAAATATAATCCTACCCCTCATTTAACAATTATAGCTATTTTATGAATTTCATTGACATCACTTATTTCAATGTCCATCTTGACCATATGTTTTAAAACTGAACCTCCTGCATTATTGCAGGTGGTCTATTTTTGCAACATTGGTACATATTTATTTATGGACATACACAAGCTTCCTACCACATTATATATATATATATATATATATATATATATATATATATATATATATATATATATATATATATATATTTATTTATTTTATTATGTATTTTTGTCAGTCAGGGAAATTTAATCTTGCCCTAAAATAGCACCAAAAAAAGTATAATTTTGTTTTGTCAGAGCTGAAATATTAATGTTCTTTCACTTGCAAGTTGAAGAGTTAACAAAGATAACAGAATGTTGTCACCACAATGGAAATAATTACCCTTGTTCCAGCAAAGTTAAATCAGTTAAAGGTAGGATAGGTGGATGTTTTCCTGCAGCATGTATTTATGTATTTATTTTAATGCTGGCCTGAGGAACAAATTTAGTTTACCGTATTGTCTGGACTATAAGCCACTACTTTTTTCATATGTTTTGAACCATGAGGTTTATATAAAGGTGCAGCTATTCTGTGGATTTTTCTTCCACCACTAGGGGGCGCTCTAACTGGAATTAGAATAAAAACTACTAAGAACAATCAATGCAAATAAGAATACCTACTTTTTCTTTCGCAGATAGAACATGGATGACAAATTATCAACTTTTTCAAATCCTCACCCCTTTATCATAGAGACAGATGTGACGAAACTTCTGAGGTTGTTCAACTGTGACACAGAAGAAGATGACTTCATGGGTTTTAGTGAAGATAGTTAAAATGATTTATGATTTAAAACACAGAATTTAACATAAATACGGTAAATACTGGTTATTTTTCTTTTGGCTCTGTTCTGTTATAATCAGTAAAGTTGCTGCCGTGTAAAAAAAAAAAATGTGTTCAGGTACAAACATGTAACCACATTTACAGTTCAAAATCCTTCTGTACATGCAGTAAATATATGATTTTTCAACATAGATATCTGCGGCTTATTACTCAGTGCAGCCTTTTTTTATTATATTTTTTTTAAATACAGTGGATGCGGCTTATAGTCCAGAAAATACTGGGTTTTTTGGGTTTTTTTTTTACAAGTTAACCTTGAATCATGACTATAATTAGCTTCTTTTTTGTCTTAATTTAGAACATTTTGTATCACATAATTTTTTTTTTGTAAGCATTCAAGCTTTTTAAAGACACTGTGAAGTTCGTGTCTGCAAATTTTGATCCTCTGAAAATATGATGAAATAGATCAAAGTCGACATGGCAAATTATCTGTACTGCTTTTCTGAAATTTCACATTATCAGACCAAAGGAAGCTGGGGCTAACTGAGGGAATACAGACTGAAATGGCATGCACAGAATGGTGAAAAAGTGACTTTGAAAGCATTCATCCAAGGTGTATGCAAACTTCTGGCTTCAACTGTGTCCCAATATTCTTGCCCTTTTTGCAGTCGTATTAATATGCATTACCTGTCAGCCTGGAAATTCGGCACCAAACGCATTATAAATTTAATATGAAGAGAAACAAGGCGTGTGCGATATTCTAGCTCACGGGGAATTGTGGCACATAAAATCACAGAATTTTCCTTTTCAAACATACCTAGTGGCTGAGTGAAACTATTGCAGCTTTAATGAGAATGGTGAAAAGAGCTGTGAGCTGCTTATTTTGGGAAAAAAAAAAACAAAAAAAAGGGAGCAAGACAGAGATACAATTACAACTGAGGAAAAAACAGCATGTTTTTTAAAGGCAGTGTGGTTCAGGTGTGGTGGACAGGTCGAGTAAGATGGTGTTTTGTCAGTTTAATCTTGAAAACTACATCAAACAAACTCTTGTGATGTGTGATGTAAAAACCTAACAAGAGTAGGAGAGGGGAAAAAAAAAATAGTAAAAACTGATTTTTCCCTTTCAGCATTGTAAAATTTCTGTTTTCTAAGAATCAAGTTTAAAGTCATAGCATTGTGTTGTTGAGTAAACAGCATGCTGCAGGGTATCACTTATTTGAGTCTGGGAGGCAGTTTGCACACTCCTACCTCACATTTCATCATCTCCTCACCAACTGCATACTGAATGGAAAGGGAAGTTTATACAAACACTGGCATAAAAAGACCTTAAACAATATTGATTCATTCTTTCAACCTTTATTTCGACCCAGAGAAAGTACTATAGTGAGGCTAGGACTGATTTATTTATTTTTTTGTCATGGTGCCAAGATTCAGCGCAGGTCCTTGAAGATCTTGAAAATGCTTGAATTTCAATATTTTGTTTTCAAGGTCTAGAAAATAATTGGCTTTTACTTTTCCCTCTTCCATGTGATTCAGTTTAACCCTTTAACGCCTGAGAACTAACAAAATAATTGTAACATGAGCAAAGTTAGACACAAATCAAAGAAAAATACTACATTTAAAAAACCAAAATGTAGAAAAATAAACAAAATGAGCAACAAAAACTATTAAATATTTACAAAATGACTAATATTATGGAAACATTTTCAGTCAAATTCTGTATTGTTCTCTCTCTTTTTGCTGCTTTGAAATAAATATATGACTGAAATAAACTAAACTTAAAAACTTAAACTTAAAAAACTTAAACTAGTATTGAAATTTGGTCCTAGCAATTTTAATTTTGCCTTTATAAATGTTTAAATAAAATAATAATAATAAAAAAAAGACCTCTTGCTTTTTGGCACCTTTTCCATGCACAAAACTACAAGGAAAACGGTTTAATTTTTCGGAATATTTAAACAACATCATCCATTCAGAACGCATCATCCCTGACACTTAAAGAGTTAATAATCAGCTCCTCATCAGACTGATAATGATGCAATGGCCTCCAGGTGTAATGGAAGAGGGAAACATCTAAAACATGCAGGACACCGGCCCTCGAGGACCGCAGTTTGACACCCCAGCTTGCAATTATAACTCTGCAGTTTATGTATTATAATACCAACTGTTACAGAGAGATTGTACATTTTGAAAAATAAAACTAAATTCCCAGGTGTTCTCAGGTCGACTCCAGGTAGATTCTAAATCTAATGTTCTTTGTCTCAGTACAAACGTGCCTAAAGAATGCCAAGTGGCTTCCCTTTCTTCGGATAAAATTTTGTGTTCCCCTTTAATTTCTCAACTTTTTTGCGATTATGAAAAGTCATTTCATGTGTTTATAGGTAAGGCAAATGTATTTGTATAGCACATTTCATGTACAGGACAATTTAAGGTGTTTTACATAAAACATATAATAAAATAAAAATGATTAAGATGCATTAAAAGACCATTAAAATAGAGACATAAAAACATTTAAAAGCAAATGAGAATCTAAGTAAAAGCTCCAGTAAATAGTAATGTTTTCAGGCCTGTTTAAATGAACTGACAGTTTTTCTCAGACCTCAGGTATTCAGGTAGTTTGTTCCACAGTTGAGGAGCAGAACAACTGAATGATGCTTCACTTTGTTTGGTTCAGATTTTTGGAACACACAATAAACCTGTTCCTGATATGGCATAATACAATGACAGACAAAGCAGGTTTTGAACTTTAAACTCTGTAGTGATTGGACAACCATAGTATCATCATCATCATCATCACTCCTTCATCTAATAGGAAACAGCTGCAACACTGGCTACATACATGGTTTATAAGGGTGTGACGAGACACTCGGCTCACAAGATGAGACGAGACACGAAATTGGGCAACAGACTTTTATTTAACTGAGTTAAACTGAGTCTGTGAGCATTAACTTTTCATATCAGACAATTCCATAATATTAAGCCAATTATAACTAATAAAACAAGCCCAAACATATTGTCCTTAATCATAGTTACATTTATGACATAACACGTGGAAATCTGGTTTCAATTTTAGCGGAGTATTGTTAATTTATTTCTGAACTATTCCTGAAACTTTGAGTAAACACAACTTAATATATTTAATTATTCTGAACATTTAGGTTTACAGTGTGGGCTGTGGCAGTGAAAATACCGCTGTGATGCTCACCACTTGGATCGAATCAGATAAATAAAAATTAGGTGAATAAAACAAAGGGGCATCTTGGATCTGTTTAGTCATTCTCAGCGGCGGCTGGTCCATACGGGTGCTAGGGCGCCACCCTCCCAGACATGGATGGGTAAAAATATAAAAATAATATGCCTACATCTAAATTATTTTAACAATATTTCCACCAACTGGTGCTCATTAAGCGTTGAATTTTCACCATCAGACTCCACATTCATTCTCCTCCAATCACATTAGACTAATACGTAGGCTATAGACTGTGATATAACTGCCCCGGGGCACACAGAAAATGCCCCCCCAAAGTATGGTGAAATAGCCAATTGTGTATATTTGCTAGGGAAAAACAATAAGTATTTGTCCTGTCAGCATCACAAATGAAATGGTGTTCGGGGTATAGAGCCTCTGCGCCACAGGCCAATGATATCACAGCTTATATGTATCAGTCTAGTGTGATTGGACAACTATTAGCAATTGTCTGTCACTTAAGTGACGTCCCGTTAAGTTGCCGTGTCAACTAGTTTCACAAGGGAATTAATGTTATTTGCTTTGTCAGGAATTTCTGCTGTTTCTTTGAAACAACTACACTTCACTCGTTGTTTGGATGAAGAAAAAAAGAGAGTGAAAGACTTTGGACCTGAGTGTCCTGAACTAAAAATTCAACAACAAACGGCTGATCGTGGCAGAAGCTACAGCAGGAGTTTCTTTACAAATGCCTATGAGAGTTGGAATTGTCTACCTGGATGCCCAGTGTGTAATGCCTTTTTTTCTTCAAGTCCTCATACAGACATGCTATGGGTTACTTCAGGAATGAAAGACCTAAAACACATCGGAGATAAATGCAAAACCACACAAGAGCAGCTGAAGCCACTTGACTAATAGCTTAAAGCTACGTCTTTTTAGGTTAATTCCTCTACAAGTAGTCTGCACTATTAATGTTGTTGTTTTGTGTAAAAGAAGCTTTAAAACATTTAAAATGAACCGTTAACTGTTTTATTAACAGCCTTTAAAAAGTAAGAACTAAATCTGTCTAATATTTCTGTCTTGACAGCACAATAAAAGTGCAAGTTTTCTAAATTATGCTGCCTTCAGATTTTTTTCCCTAACTTTTACACCCACTAATCCCTCCCAAGTGTGCCCTCCCTAAATATTTAATCACCAGCCGCCACTGGTCATTGTCCATTTGTATATGTATTATGGAAGTATGAGATCGGTCGATCACTCAAACTCAAAGGACTCAGAGTTGTTGGCTAAAAAAGCCTGATCAGGACATGTCTACTTTGAAGCCTTTTTCTCCCAAGTTACAACCAGGTCCAAATGGCAGATGTTTTTAGGACACATAAATAGCACTTTATCAGAAGTTTAATCATTTCATTTTATTTACTTCTATGTAGGCACCAATTGCACTGATGTAATTCTTATAGTCTGACTTGCATAATAGCCTGAGAATCAGCAAATGCCATACCTAATTTTGTTAGATCGATAGTTAGATAGATGTGTCATATAGTGTCAATGGGAATTAATTTGCATAATAATGAAACTGCTGAAAAGCATTTCTAGGACCTTTTATACAAAGATGCTTATCAGTCTTAACAGTGAAAGACCAGTCACTCCAAAGTACAATTATTTTTTTTTTGTCAGTGCTGTCAGACAGTCAGATATACATATGGTACATATGTTTACATGCCCAACTCCTGAGACTTTAACAGTTGTAGTCCAAATTAATAAAATAAGCAACAAAATAACAGTAAAAAAAAAAAGTTTGATAAACCAACAAAATAATAAGTAACATGAACAAAATATGACACAAATGGCACAAAAGTGAAGAAAAATAATAAAGTGCAATATTAAATGTAGAAATATAAAACAAAATAAGGAACAAAATTAACAAAAACTAATAAATATTTACAAAATAATAATAATTAAAAAAAAAAACTAAAATGAAGTAGAAAAAATATTGTAATTTGTTTCCAGTAGTTTTAGTTTGGGCTTTTTTTTTTTTTTTTTTTTTTTTTTTAAATAAATTACTCCCTTTTTGACACCTGTTTATTCCTTTATATCAGATCCATGAACAAAACAGTATTTTTTTTCCCTGAATTTTGAAGCTAAACCATCCATTCAGAACATGTCATTGCTGACGCATCAGGGGTTAAAGGGTTAAGTTGAAGTGACACATAAAGATACTAGACACACTGGGAGAAGCACTGTTGTTAAAATGCTCTATTTCTGTCACATTATAGGAGGGGTCTTGAATCCAGTATGTCATTATTTCTAAAGAAAAAGAAAAACATATATCCATCAGTATAGCTTCCGCATTGATTTTTATTTTCTCGCTCTGATGTGTTGAGTGTAATTGCAGCTCTATCAATTCAGCCCACGATCAAAAGCACAGAAGCAAAGAGGTGAAAGTCTTTTCTTTTTTTTTTAACAACCGCTTTCAGTAGCTGTGACACCATGCAGATGTAGCCAGTGAACAAACATTAAGTTTCAGTTATCATAAATAGGAATTAGGAGTAAATAGGAGTTACAGAATAAAGGTGTGTAGAGATATAATTTGATTAACAAGAGAAAATTATGCTTTTTAACAACTACTTTTAAGCCAAGTGATTGAAAAGTAGTTTTGTTAGAATTGGATGCGATATTAAGTTTTACATCATAAAAATCTGAGGAGCCATTTGAAATACCCACAATACATTATTGGGACATCATGTGATTATTACATTACTGTACAAAATAACATTTCTGTTATAAGCTATTACATATAGCAAATGCTAAATAATAAAACATAAAAAAAATTCATAAATAAATCCAATATTTGATACTGTGTGTAAGAATTAGGTTGAATATTTGTCATAAATACTGAGTATGTGGGAAGTCTCAGTGACTAACTTTAGTATTTATCGAGATCTGTACAAAAATAACCAGAAAAGCAAACCAAGGCAGACCTCCACCCTGAGGTCCGCCAAGGAGGTTATGTTTTTGCCAGAATTTGTTTGTCTGTCTGACAGAGAGAGAGAATAACATGCGACTTGACAAATTTAAGTCAACTTGTGCTACGGGAGTCGACATGTCAACTCGTTGACGTGTTTCAACTCGTCGACCTGTCGACTCGTTGACGTGTTTCAACTCGTCGACGTGTCAACTCATGGGAGTGGATCTCTCCTTCAATGTGGTTGTCCTCGAGATTTCTTCTTTTTCCCACTGGGTTTTGAAGTTTTTTCTTGCCGAGAAGGAGGGTCTAAGGACAGGGGATGCCTGGGACTCATGTATTTCTGTAGTTGATTGTGTTTTTGTAAAGCCCTCTGAGACGACTTTGTTGTGATTTAGGGCTTCATAAATAAAATTGAATTGAATTGCATTGAACACGTCGACGTGTCAACTCGTCGACGTGTCAACTCGTCGACGTGCCAACTCGTCGACGTGTCAACTCGTCGACGTGCCAACTCGTCGACGTGTCAACTCGTCGACGTGTCAACTCGTCGACGTGTCAACTCGTCGACGTGTCAACTCGTCGACGTGTCAACTCGTCGATGTGTCTGTTAATGCCCTAGTGTGGTATGTGGTTAAGTGTGGTTGCAGGTTCAGATGCTTTCCTTTCTTGCACATTTAGCTAATTTTTGTTCCAAATCAATACTGATCCCCAGCGGTTCTTATTTACATGATATCTTTTCTGCTTATATAACCTCTCTAGTAATCTCTTTTGGGAACCAACCCCTGCTTCCTCAGGGCCATCATGACACCAGAAAACTTATAGCCTCTATATGTGCTCACATTTACCTAAAAAAGCTCATTCTAGTTTACATTGTTCATAAAGCTTTTAAATCAGGGGTCTCAAACATGTGGCCTGGGGGCCAAATGCACCCCCAGGCCACACACTGGCCTGTGGGATGCTCATCATCCCACAGGCCAGTGTGGCCTGTGGGATGATGAGCATAATAACCTCATAAATAACTCCATATTTTCTTCTCAGTTTTTTTTTTTGCTGATAAATGCCGACAACTTCAAATTTTTGTCATTGTTTGACTGCCAAAATAATATTAAATTATGAAAATATTTACATTTACAAACTATCCAGTAACAATAAAATGTGAATAATCTGAACAAATGTGAACAACTTGAAATGTCTAAAGAAAATTTGACATAATTTGAACCATTTTCTGCTTCTGTTACTAAGAGTTTAGTGTCTTTGTAGAACTGATCTATAATAAAACACACAGACTAATGGTACATTGAGGCAGGAATTTGTTAAAATTGCCATTATTTTTTTGTGTTTGGATAATTTATAAAACTATTTTCATAATTTAATATTTTGTCTTGGGTTTTTTTTTTTTGCAGTAAAACAATGAAAAAAATTTATAGTTGTCGTTGTTTATAGGTTATTGTGTTTTCATTTTACTGTTCTGGCCCTTTGGAGATCGAATCAGGCTGAATGTGGCCCCTGAAGAAAATGAGTTTGAGACCCCTGCTTTAAATAGTACTGTGCTTGGATAGACACAACATCACACTGGTGTTTTTGACCCTCATCTCCTTCATCACTGCTGCCATTAGCTGTCTTTTTTTGGAACATATCAGTTGCTGCACAGGGCATCTCATTATGGGCTGTGTAGAAAATGTTATTTTTCACAACCTTTTCGGTCAGTTGAGGGATGTATAATGGTTGAAGTGCTGTAGTGGCGCCTCTCAACCCATAAATTATGTTCAAGTTGTATTAACGTGTTTGGCACCCATGTCTCAGGAGAAAAGGAACACTCATTGCTGCACCGTGTTTCTTTTATGATATTGATTAAAGTGTAAATGTGTTTATGATTTTTAGCTTCAGTAAAAGCCTTGTGACAGGCCAAATGGTGATATACATTAATATTATTGACATGCAGACACAAGTAAAGTGATGTATGTTAGACACTCAACTCACAGTCAGACATGAGTGCAGCACCTCCCACTATCTCACAGCTGACATTTAAAGACCAGGTTTGCATTTTAACATTCTCATATGACTCAGGTTTTTTGGATTTTACTCTCATGTAGGTACCAGTGGCTCAGTGTAAAGTGAAAAGTATGGTGTAAGATAGCTGTCAATAGATTCGTATCCACAGATTGGATAACTGTGCGTGTTTGTTAAAAATTACAAGTACAATTTACAGCTAGCCTACAACTTCCCACAAGTGACATAACTGTCAAAATACGTCATCACCGCTTCCACAGGCATTACTTGTTGAGAAAAGAAACATCGATCACAAGGTCTATGTTTTTCAAGCAAATCCTTTAACAGTTGATCTGTACTGTATACTTAATAGCCTAAGAGAATTAACACATGAGTAGTCCTGGTCATTGACCATTACACCTTATTTTGTACAATAATAATAATTATTATTATAAGTATTACTATAATAATAATAATACTTATTACTATAATAATAATAATTTAATATTATTATAAATATATTATTTTTATTCTAATAATAATAATATAAACACTTCAATATACCACATATATACATTACTGTCTTAGTGATATATATAAAGTACTATTTAGGACATAGAAGGCATTTGGCCTGGTTTGGAGGGTGTTTGGGAGAATTTTTCTACTACTGTGATTGTAATCACACATGTCTGTTGTCAAAATTCGGCAACTCGATTGGTCCAGAACGATCACGTGATATCCCAAGACGTCCTTTTCTGACTCCACTCTAAGGAAAATAGTTTGCCACAAAATCGCTCGGTGCTAAGAATTGACAGGATTTTAATATGAGGACTTTTTCCACTACACTTAAGAGTACTCATTCTTAATTTTAAAGGATATATTTCATAGTTCAGAGACATCAAAGCGAGATGAAATGAAAACGGGTTTCACATAGTCTTGTACACAATATGTCTATGGGGGTTCACCTTAAGGCCTGATCGATGTTTCTTTTCTCGACAAGTAATGCCTGTGGATGCAGTGATGATGTATTTTGACAGTTATGTCACTTGTGGGAAGTCGTAGGCTAGCTGTAAAGTCATACTTGTAATTTTTGACAAATACACACAGGTATCCAATCTGTGGATACGAATTTATTGACAGCTATCTTACACCATAGAAAGCAATGGGTGAGGACGTAACTCCTACACATCCATTTTATTCACTGTACATGTCATTTTGTTTTATTGAAAAAGATTCTTGACCTGCAGGGCAGTGATCTAAAAATATTATATACAAACTAAAATATATACAATTAAGCTCAAATATTAGTCATATGTAGCACTGAAAACAGACATTCGACAAAGTACATTTGCACATGGAACGTACAAATGTACTTTGTAGAGTATAGTAGTATAATTGCAGAGCACTTGGAAGTCTTGAACGCCAAGTGGTGTAAATTAATTTAAACGCAAGCTTTTCTGTTCAAGTCTAAGAGTACTTGAACTACATGTGTTTCATCATGAAAGTGCATTTAAATCAGGGGTGTCAAACATGCAGCCCGGGGGCCAATTCTGGCCCGCCAAAGGGTCCAGTCCAGCTCTTTGGATGATTTAGTGAAATGTAAAAATGACACTAATATATAAATCATTTTAGTTGAGGTTCCACATTCAGACCAATTCACTCATAAAATAAAGTAGAAATATTCACAAATCAAACTTTGTCTCTTTGTAAATTATTTCATTTAGTTACATGAAAACAAAGTATAATTTCGCAAAAAATCTGTATAACTAGAAGAAATATGAACAACCTGAAATGTCTTCAGAGAATTAACTTCAATTTGAATAATATTCCACCTATTACTAAATGTTTTGTGCATTTATAAGCTACAATATACACATGTAAATGACAAACTAAAGCCTAATAATGTTTAAATTACACATTTAGTTCAGTTTGTTCATGTTATTCACACTGTTTGAAAGGATGGTTTGTAGATGTAAACATTTTCACGATGTAAATGGACTTTTTTTTGCTCCAAAATGTGGACAACAGTATGGGGTTGATTATTATTTATATATTTTTAAGTTTTTATTTTACTGGTACGGCCCACTTCTGATCAAATTTAGCTCAATGTGGCCCCTGAACTAAAATGACTTGGACACCCCTGATTTAAATGGAACTCGAGATAATGAAGAGAATTATCAACATCCCCAAGGCAGAAAGGAAAAGGAATCCCTGAGCGCAACAATTTAGTTATATATATATATATATATATATATATATATATATATATATATATATATATATATATATATATATATATATATATATATATACTTTTTAAAGATAGAAAACCATAAACAAGTGCAGCACTTTCTTTGTCAAGGATTGGCCAAAAGAAAAGAAAAAGAGATTTAACCACTGGAAGCTTTAGAAACTAACTTTGGCATAAACTCACTGACTAAGCTGTGGGGTTGAGCTGTGCTTTTCCAAAAGAATAGTCTAGTTGTTGAGGGTAGAAATATAAAACTTGAGGAAGAAAACAACTCTTTAAATGGCTCCTCGTGAAGAGCATGTGATACAGCATTGGTTTAAAAAGAACTCCACACTTGGCACTTTGGTTTGTTTTTGCCTGGCGCCTCAAAACTGGGATATATCTGTGGTTATGAGAAAAAATAATTGTATATGGAAGTGCAAACAGAGGTTTTCTAGGGAAGTGGATTGAGGTTCTTTATATCTCTATCAGCAAAGTCAGAGCAGGCGAGAAAACAAAGTGAGGCCTGGGTGAGAGGATTAAGGGAAGAAGAGGGCCCAGAGCAAAGTGCTGCTGCCGGTCTGATAAGTTTGCTGAGGAGGCTGATTCACATTGGAATTTGGCAGACATCAAACCATTACTGCTTGCAGAGGACATAAGAAAATGTATAAAGACAATTCTTTTTCTTTTTTCTTTTTATTACTGTAGCTTGAAACATGTAGCAGAAAGAAAAACACTGTGGCAAGAACCCTATTGTTTGTAAAGCAGCAGCTCCTCACATCAGCTACAGCTACTTAACTTAATTTATATGGCTCACCATGCTTATTTAACCGCCTATCTAAGTTAGATTATGTGCCGTGCTCAGTAAATTAAACCTGATAGACAGTTTTCTCATCTGTCTGAATGCCAGAGAGAACAGCCTCAGCACCTTGGCTTAGATTTTGTAGTGTATTGCTGGCTTTAACCCTAGGTACAAATGTGGCTCTGGATGAGTATGATATGACTTTACAACACAGGCTAATATTACTTTCTAAAATAAATTGTGCAAGTGTAGAGCACCCAAATCTATGCAACCACATTTGGTCATAGTATAGACAGAACCTTTTATTTTATTTACACTATATTTGTGCAGATGTACTCTGATAATTTAGCGCATTATTATTTCCCATTTATTAGATGTAGTCCAATATAAATAATGGTGAGTAAAGGACTAGAAGTAAATGGAACATTTAGCACTGTGGTCGTACACCCCGGTTGCCTGTTGCGGACCCATTTCCTGTTCCGGTTCAGACACAAACTGGAAAAAAATACAGGTGCTTCTGTCTTCTCAGACTTCATCTTTATTTTACAGGTCAGTATCCGGTTAAAATGACCATGAATTCAAGACTTAATCTTCGTTTTACCTCAGTATTAGTTAAAAGTAATGTTGTTGTGATTTGTGTAACCGGAAATTCGGTTTTGTGGAACTTTATTTTGCCGCGGGAAAACTGAACCGCATGGTGCATGTGATCTCGCGAGAGTTTGTTCAATTATCGCGATATTTGGTCGTTCACGCTGAATACATATTTCACTGTGATTTATGCAGCCATGATTGTATGTTTGGTGTGTATTGCTCCGTTGTGTTTTGCAAAGCCTCCTAATATGACTGTAGCTGTGTTTTAAGAACCTAGAATGCATTTGATCTTTATTTAATGTTAAATATATATATATATATATATATATATATATATATATATATATATATATATATATATATATATATATAATAATGTGAGAATATGTTTTATTAGGTTGTAAAATTGTTTAATCCAGCAATTTATAACTGAGTTAAATACATTCTAAGGTGCTTTGTCCAAATTTAAATTAAGTATTATGCACTTCCATACAAGTCTAGAAGAGTAATTCTTATATGACCAGTAAAACTTATAATTTGGTCCTGATAAAGTATTGATGAATTGTATTAATGAGCAAATACCACTGCCAGACATTTTGTTAGACTAAATGGAGTAGTCTGGCAGGTTACTGTTTCTAAAACAGGCCATTTTTTTCTGGACTACGTTAAAACAAACAAGAAAAACAACAAAAATTTGAGGCCGTACCCACTTATCAATGGACTACTACACCACTGTCGCAAACTACTTTTTTCAAAAATCAAAACCCATTGGATAACATCATTCTTCCTCTGTCTATGAATAACATTTAGTCTGTGATTTCAGTTTACAGATCATTTATTTTTAGCTACAACTATTCAGTGATTTAACTTAAAAGTGCATCAGTGGATAACTGACTTCGAGTGCACACATCATTAAAAGCAATGTGTGGCAATCTGCCATGCAATTCTGTTCAGGTATTCAGTGATGACATTTGACAAATGGTTCTGAATGTCCCAAGTGGCCCATAGAACATCCATTTTATTCACTGTTTTAATATTTTTAGATGAAGAAGATTTTACACATCTTACCCCACCCAGGCTCAAATATTAATCATAGTATGTGACACAGAAAAGCCTCTTCTGTAAAGCACATTTGTACGTTGTATTCTATACATACGACGTTGGATTTCTGAGCACTGATGAAAACAAGCACTTGTATGTAAGTATAGAGCGCCAATTCTTTTAATTGATAGAATATAGCTTCAAGACAGGGTGGCACGGTGGAGTAGCAAGAAGGACCCTGGTTTGATTCCCACACCAGACCTTTCTGTGTGGAGTTTGCATGTACCCCACCATCTAAACACATACACTGATAGGTTAATTGCTTAATCTAAATTGCCCATCGGTGTGAATGTGAGAGTGATTGTTTGTCTATATATGTTCAGCCCTGAGATGAACTAGAGACTCATACAGGGTGTATGAGCCTTCACCCATTGTAGCTGGATTAGGCCCCCACAGAACCCAAGTGAGGATAAAGTGGGTTCAGATGATGAGAGAGAGAATTTTAAGACAATCTATTTTTGTTCAAATAAAACATTTCAGTGTAAGGCAGTGTTTTTCAATCTTGGGGTTGGGATCCAATGTGGGGTCACCTGGAATTCAAATGGAGTTACCTGAAATGTCTAGTAATTGATGACAATTAAAATAATAATAATATTATAAGATATATGGTGAGTTGAGAGAGAAAAATACAATTTACTGCTTATGTGTGAAATGTTCACTGTGGTCAGTTTCAGAAGCTGCAGCTCATTCATAATTCATAGTTTGAGTTATTGTTTGTTCAGTATTATTGTAAATACAAGCTCAACTGACTGTAAATATCTTGACCAAGGAAAATCAAATTCCCACTTTGTGCAGTAATCTACAGCTGGCTTTTCCATCTTACTCCATAATAATATACATTATATAGACTAAATGTCATCTAAAATGAATGTTTATTTGCAACATAGTGTAGCAAACTATTACATCATGTTAGCGTACAGTTTTGTTGGAAGTTCCAAGAATTAGTCTGTGGTCACATCAAGCCAATTCAATACATTTATAAAAGTGAATAATAATTTTTTAAAAATCCAAACAAAGTATTTCTCAGGTGAAGGTCACCCACCTATTGTGTAACCAAGGTGAATTATACTACCTCAACAAAGCCCTCTTACCCGACAGTAAAAACAGGAATCCAGTGAAACACAGAAGTCTGTCGAAAAGAATCCTAACAACATTCAACTAAAGACCTCAACGTGTGAATTAAAATAATATTTCAATCATCAAAAACACACCCATTTTTGCCAAAAAAGTCACAGTTTTGAATGTCTGGGGTTGTCAAAAATGAGTAATGTCAAAATGGGGTCACAAACCAAAAGAGGTCGAGAGCCACTGGTGTCAGAGTATTTGATCTGCTTATGTCTCATCATGAAAGTACCGTTGAAGTCCAGCCAATAAACATATGCACTTGGAGAACAGCCCAGCATGCATGTGTAAAAGAGTGCTGCGATCATCAATGTACAATAACTACCTATTTGTGCGCTGTATCATTTGTCTGCTTTTACATCTCGGCATTTGATCTGTGGGTTTAGTATTCTGTGAGGGGATGTCTACGTGTCTGACTTCAAACATGGGCTGCTTATTACAACTTTGCTTTGAGAACACAGCTCATTGAGCTCAGCTTTGGTTTTCTCCCCAGTGGAGTTCCTTTTATCCCCCAATGACTCTCAACAGATCATCCAATGGATGACAAGACAAAAGATCAATACACAAATACAGTGCTTTTTGTGTGTGCAAATGTGTCACTTTCATTATTTTGATATTGACATTTTTCCGTATGTAAAACAAATGGCATTTATTCACACATATTCAAATGCAGAGGAAAAAAAAGAATATTCAGGGCAGAATATGTTTGATACTTGACACTTAAGGAGTTAAAAAAAAAAGAAAAACCACTAAAATGATGGTGATAGCAGTCATACCGTTTCCAGTTTATCCAAGGTAAATCACCAAACAAATGACCTATTCCAATAAAATTTTGATATAATAAAAGCATGGATTACATTTTGTTATATATAACTCTCCCCATACAACACATGACTGACTCTTTAAAATGGCCACAGTTATGATGTCAAATTTCCCTTGAAAGCCTCAAGGCAAAGTAAAAAAAAAAAAAACCTCAGCGACTTGACAAAGATGAAATGGATTATGATCAAAAATGAAAGGAATGCATCATTTCACATATTTCATATTTAATGCGCAAGTGCAGTCAAACAGTATGTATATATGTATAGACCTACTGACATCTGGCATGATATAAGCTGAGAAAATGTTTGAAGTCTTGACTCTTAGCTATGAATGCAACTGCAGTCATTTCACATCTGGGTGATTCTGTGAAACTGGTCCTAAAAGCAGGACAGAGGGGCTACACAATCAAACCACATACAGACTCTTGCTAGGAAACAAGTTTGGAAGCACTTTGGGTATATTTAAAAAAAATAAAAAAAAAAAATAATAATATATATATATATATATATATATATATATATATATATATACTGAAATCAAAGAGAAAGTATATTTCAGATCAAACACATTTACAAATTTTATATTAAAAAAAATGCTTGTAGGATAAAAAGGACAATCATGTGCCACCATTTTTTCAGTTATTGTTTTATTCTCTCACAGATACATTTTGGAAATCAAAGTAAATAAGAAGTGTAAGAGTGTATCACAAAATTGATTGTTGATGAAAAATAATTTGCAATTTATGCATGCATTTATATATGTTTTTTTTGTCTGCGTGTATATTACTGCTGATTCATGAAAACCATAAGTGGGTTAGAAAAACTACTAGGATCATCACATTTATCAGTGTCTTTATTTATAGGGGTATACAGTATATGACCATTATAAGCTGTGTTTTCCAGCTCAAATACATTGACACCTAGGAAGCTTTTCCAGTAGTGTTGTCATCAAATGAGCTGACTCTAAGAGCTCGGGAACTGACTCCACCATGGGAGCCATTTTAGGATCCTTGTAGGGAGCTTTTTTTCCCCCATCCTTCACATTCTTTCATCCACCCTCTCGTTATGCATTAGTGTTGTGAAGTTTGCAAACGAGACAATTCTTTTGAACGGCTCTTTAAAATGAACGAAAAGAGTCGAGTCGTGGCTGAGTGGGAGCCGTTCTTTGTCATTCTTTTTTTCCCATATGGTGTCAGATTTCACAAACGCTACCTTCGTCCCCCTACAGTGAGAGAGAGACAGAATTATGCAGAACCCCCTCCTACTGTTGGACCATTGCTGCGCTGTGATTGGTCAATTAGGGTGGCGAATACTTACGTGTAAAAGTCCAATGCTTTTTTACACGTGAGTATTCCCCACCCTAGAATGTTAATTGACCAATCACAGCGCAGCAAGGGTCCGACAGTGGGATGGGGGTTCTGCGTCTGTCAATGACAGTTAGATCAAAAGTCAGTTAAGTCACAAAACTTTCCAACGCGTTTGTTTGTTCAGAGATTGAAAGAATTATTTAGAATTTAAAATGAGTCGGGCCAAAGGAAAAGGAGTCGTGTCTGGATCCACTTTAATGGAGAGGGGGGAAACCAAGGCAGAATGCTGGGGACCTAGTTTAAGCCTAAAACACTTTTTTTTAAAAAAGAGAGCCGTTGAGCCAGTTTTTTTAACGAATCTTTGAAAGGAACGAGTCCTAGAGACCCAGGTCCCCCAAAAGAGCCAAAAATGCCATCTCTATTGTGCATGTGGATGTGCCACAGAACCTACAGTTATTTTCCCCTGTCATTTTTTTTCTCCTTCGGTGAATCTGTCTCTCCTCCTGCCCCTCGTTGCACATGCTGAGAGTTTCTTTCCCCATTGTTGGGCCAAGCGTAGACACTGCAACCAGGAATCCTACAGCTGATGCTATTCTGGAGGTGAGGTCCTACCGTGAGGAGCCTCTTTTCCAGTGCAGTGCTGAACCACTGAGCTGGAGGGAGACAAAGACACTGATCTGTCCACAGCTCACACATATGATGGCACGCAGAGGTAACATCTGTCCGCTCAGAGAGGATCTTCTCCAAAACTGGACAGAATCTTTGGGTGCTTTAATATAGTGACATCTTTAGTTTGTGTTGTTGACATGTCTTTTTTTTTTATCCTTCATAGTTTCATACTTTAATAGCACTGTATTCAAGTGGCATTTGTATTGTGGTGTATTTTTTGTTATGAACCTACTGTGATAGTCCCACTCCCTTTGGGCACTAGGGGGCACTCTAACTGTGTTGCAGGTCAAGATGGGATGGTGAGGGACACCTGTGGCAGGTGTTCACAGACAAATAACATACTTGTTTTCATACTACCTTATTAATGTATTGAGACCAAACAGGATGTTGTGAACTTACGACATATCCGGTCATAATGGTTTTTTTTTATCCCCTCTGAATACGCCGCACAGTAATGCAAAGGTACAGGCGTAATTGCGAATTTTCAGTGGTCCACAGATAATACTTATCCTGTGCGAAGAGAGGAATATGCATCAACTTATGCACATTTTGTATTTTTTTGTCTGCATTTGTTCTCATTGTTTAACACCACAGAGAGGGAGTCAACATTGTTTGAGAGCAATGCATACTTTAGTCTTGCAGCCAAATATTTTAATATTTAGTGCATGTGTGTGACCATCATCGGTCCTCCCTGAAAGCTGAGCAGACATCCTTTATTAGAACTCTCTATTATAAGCCAGGGAGGGCAGTGCTACACCTCAGTGATGTGTGGAGGAAACAAAGACTGGACAGGACGAACGGGGATAGAAATGAACAGACTTATGCAAAATTTAACAGTACTTAAAACATGAATGTAAAGGGTCTGTGTACACTCTGCTCTGGTTATGGTTCAATTACATTTTCTCTTCGTCTACACTCAATATTAGAGCCTGTTTGTTTCCAACATCACAGTGTATCCCATAAGTCCATTAGTAATTTCATCATATGTCTAAACTTTTCCTAATCCACACATTTCCAGTATTTAAAGACTGTGCATATGAAGTAGTGATGGCTGTTTTGAACAGGCTTGTGACACCCGTCCGAAGGCAAAACACTGGTCACGTGACCCAAGTGTTTTATGAACTATGTGATGTCACCCAAACTATTCATGAACCACTGCTGTTTCGAAGGCGTTTCACTACAGGGCTCTGATCTCGAAACTTAAGTTTGATTGACAGTGTTTTCAATGAACCACACAGTCAAACACTGTTTCAACCTACGTCCACAAAGAGATGCTGGCAGTTTGCCAAGTGTGGGTTTATGAGAGACTGATTTTTTTTTTTTTTTTTTTTTGACAGTGAGGTATTGAAATTTGAGATACTTAGAGACTTCGATTTAATTGTTAGTTTGTGCAGATAGTTGAGATCACAATTTAGATTTATATAGTCACATTGAAAGAAAAAAACACACAGCATCATATTATTAGTGATTAGTTAGGTTTGTTAGGTATTTGTAGAATTTAGAATCTAGATGGATGTTCTAGTAAGGAAGGACGTCGTTATGTAACTTGGAAACCTCTAACAAACTGAGATGTAGGATTTGTGCTAACGTGCTGGCTGATTGCAATAATACATCCACTATGATCTGCTAGTGTGTTTGTATGTTTCATTTATTTTTCCACAAATATTATTATTATTATTATTTTGTTGTTTCTGTATTTATTCTTGTATATGGTTGTCATTTTATATTTATGTATGTGTGTGTATATATGTATCAGATATAGTTAGTTATAGTGTTCTTTTTCTTTTTAAAGAAATAGTTTTTAGTTAGAAAAATTGATACAGTAATAGGAAAAAAAAACGAGTTCATGAAGTCAACATAGACTAATAAGGCTAACAAATAAACTTTGAAAAATCAAGAGACAAAGGACAAAATAAAGCATTACTAAAGAGTAATATGCAGTGTAAACAAAATTCATAATTGAAGATATGCAAGCTGTACAGATGAAAAGTGGCTCCTCACCCACTCCCTCTCATGCCATCACATCATTCCTGTCCTCCAACACCTTCACTGGCTCCCTGTCGAACACAGAATCACATTTAAGATTCTCCTCCTCACCCATAAAACCCTCCATCACCAGGCGCCCCCCCTACCTCACTAACCTCCTAACACCTCATGTCCCCTCAGCCCCACCGCCCAAAACCAAGCACCGAACCTGGGGGGGACAGAGCCTTTTCTGTAGCCGCCCCATACCTCTGGAACTCACTCCCCCGAGTTTTTAAATCCCTTTTAAAAACTAATTTATTCAAGATTGCTTTTAATGTTTGACTACTTTTATTCTGTCTGCTTTAATTTGCGATTGCTCTGTTTTGTCTTGTTTGTTTTTATTGTTGTTGGACTTTTATTGATCTGTTTTTATTGCACGTCTTTGAGTGCCATTAAAAGCGCTATACAAATAAAATGTATTATTATTATTATTTATTAAAAAGAAGCAAATTAAGTAGTAAGGCAGTAGAGAGGGCAGGAAGTGACTAGATGTTTTTGAGCTGCTTTTAAAGAGTGATGTTAAAGGTGTAGGTAAAGTGTTCCAGAGCACAGGACGTCTGTATGACAGGTTGAGTTGATTATGTGAAGTGGAGGTTAAAGGTTAAAAGGTTAATAAATAAATATTATCGGTAAAGTATCTGTTTGCATTTTTTGTTATTAATGTGTGTGTGTTCAGGAGTTGATAATCCTCATTAAACTGTTCATTAAAAAGGGCTAAACATGAAGTTAAAAATATAGGAAGTTAAAAATACCAAAGAAAATTAGTCACCTTGAGTGGTACCGACAGGTGAAAATTTGAGTCTCAGCTTCTGGACTAATGGGTCCGGCTCTAAAGCAGACATGAGACAAGACAAAGGATGCCTCATCTTTATCTGTTAGACAGTGTGAGTTCAAATTAAGACTGTAGACACAGAGCAGATTCAGCGCAGATGTTGTTGTCAGCTCCTTAATGCCAGTGGTGACAGAACGCACACTTCATCAGTTATTTCTCAGAGGTCCACAAGCTTTTCATTAAACACAGTTTGCTTTATATTATACCTTTAATGGTTATCAGCACAAAGGTGATCTAAACTAGCCATATCGCTTTGATTTTCCTTTTGGAGCAGATGTTTCTAAAACAATGATGACGGTGGTTCCTTAGTTAAGTTTTATTAGTGGGTGGTAATGGTGTGACGAGACCCTCACGAGACGAGACACGAGATTGGGTTCACGAGATTTTAAGAAAACGAAATTACAAATTATATGAATGGACAACAGACTTTTATTTAAATGATTTGCACATGGATTTTATAAGTCTGTAAGCATTAACTTTTAATGAACTCCCATCTCTCCTCCTCACTGATGTGATATATTTTACATACTGTCATATCCACTTAGCATGAAAAAGTATGGTACTATTCTGAGAATGTAAGGAAAATGAAGTACAGATTTATGCAAAAATGTAAGGAGTAAAAGTAAAAAGTTGCCAGAAAAATAAATACTGAAGTAAAGATATACCTAAAAAAAATCTACTTAAATACACTAACAAAGTATAAATACTTAGTAACGGCCCACCTCTGGCTGTCACCATGTTGGTAATTTGGAGCCAAACGTGACCACATTAAGACAAAAAGGGTGGAGCTAAAATATCCTAAGGGTCAGAGGGAACAGCTTTTTGGTCTCGGTAAAAAAAGTGAACTTAAGAAAGCATTGAGAAATTTTACAATCTTGTTAGTGGAAGCTATTAACCACAACATTAGTTAAGCTGCCTGTCAGAAAAAAAAATCACAAAATGTAAAAACTCCAATTCTTACATAAGCCAAATTTTCGATAAGCTGCCACACAAACCTGTCAATCAAACTGCAAGACAGCAGCATCGCATCAACAGTTTGTGATGTCGCAGCGCCATCATTAGCTCATGCTAAATGAATGAACATTGGAAAATGAATTTTATTATAAATATAAGAAATGAGAATATATTAAACATCCTCATTATACCTTTAAAGCAGATCGTAGAAACCTTACAACAGTGATTAATGTCAACCTTTCTTTCCATACTGTCAGTTTGCTTCTATGTCTTTTTATTTTAACGGCGGTTGACACCCACCTTATGGTGCATTACCACCACCTTCTGTTCTGGGGTGTGGGTCAAAGTTCACCCATACTACAACTCTTAAAAAAACACCTCCTAATAACACCTGTTAAACCCTGGGCCTATTTTACGGCTGTTTGGTGGTAAAATACATGCCAAATTAAATAGTATATCTCTGGAATTACAAGCTCAATGTGAATTATCTTGGTATCAAAATAGAGATAAGACTTGTGAGATGCCATCAAAAGTGTAAGTATCACTGTAGATGACACTGCGTCAAGAGTAAATGCAGATAGAACACAAAATAAATGAAGAAATATTTCGCCCAGAAATAAAACTGCATTTTATAGTAAATATCACCTCTCAATATATGCAACGGGAGTTTTGAAACTCTACAAAATCATATAACAACACTTGGACAATACCTGTGGAAAAAAAGTTATGTTGCTGAAGTGAAGAGAAGCAAAATTACAGAGGTTTTTGTAAAATGTGATGCCTGGGTGTTCTCCAGTTTGGTATCATCTGAGCCATTGGAGATTTCTTATGTACTAAGCTACAAAACTCATTGAATTTGATTCACATGTCATTACAGGTTTTAAAAACACACAAATAAAACCTTGTTTCGAATTTTTTATAAAAATTAATCATACTTCTGTACATTGTGCATAATGTGGCTTCGGCAATGCAGCCAGCCGTTTCATTTACGCAGGGGCAGTAGCTCTGGTCTGCATTAGCCAATTTCGATGATTGACCTCTTATTTTAATCCTCTGACTCAATAGAATCAATCTGTGGTCACCAAATACATATCAATCACTCCGTTAGCGAATCACGAGTGACCGAATATGTGTGGCGCACACTGACAAACGTTTGCTTCGCCGAATCACAAACCAAATATCGACCCTCAGAGCCTTCCTACACTCTGCTATTGGACCCCAAAGCTGAACCAGAAGTGTAATGCTCTGTTCACAGAAATTTTATTCGGCTAAATTTAACTTTGTCTAAAGGTAAAGACAATATTTCTGCATGTTTTTTTTTTTTTGAAAGCGAGTTGTTGTTTTGCTCTAATTGTGTTGTTGGTTCACGGAATGTTGGTTGAAAAGTGATGAAAATGGTTCTGTGGGATGCTTTGGGGTCTCTGTTGCGCAGCTAACGTGTATTAGCTTCATTCAGAATGATCAGATGATTTAAATTTAAACATGTTCTAACATGTTTATCTCTTTTCCACTCTTGCGGGAAAAACTGATTTAATCTATTGTTGTTTTAACTGTGTTTGGTGATCATAAGAATGGTTTATATGAGCGTTTAGCTGAGTTTATGACCTTCCTGTGGATATGCATCATTAACATATGCATAAAAAACTATGAATAGATTCAGTCTGCCCCCAAGACAGGGGGAAGCCATGAACAAGAGGTCAAACTCTATTTAACACCACAGTTTCCCTTAAATAATTTTATATTGCCCTTATATTTACCCATTTCTTCATGCTCAATACTCCCGTCAACGTAAAACGGAACAGGTTAGCTCTTAGCTTAGCTGTAAATTCACCACAACAGCCGCTTTTCTACTTCCTCCTGTACCACCTGCGATGTCTCCAGAGGTGTCCTCTGTGGGGAGGAGACTCCGCTGTAGGACGCTGGATCTGACCGGTGTAGCAGACCCAGGTTCTGTATAACGGTCTGCATCTCCAGGCTTGCAGAGTCTTAAGTTTTTAACAATTTTCCTTAAGCTGATGATAGTCTGTCGGTCATATACTCTTCTTACACCGTTCGGCTGAACTTTTGATACTAAAAGCGCTGGTGGAGAAAATACTGTTACAGTGTCCGTGTTACTGGGAGACACCACAGCCGCTCCGGTCAAAGGGTACCGAAAAGCATCATGGGTAGCTCCCTCATAGGCAGTGGGATGCTACGTACAGTACGTACGTGACGTATTTATGTACATTACATAGTTATGTATAGTAATGTACTGTATTTATGTCTTGGAGGTTTCAGTTTCCTTTTGTAAATAGAATTTTCTTTCCTACTCAGAGATGAAAAGTTGGTAAAGTCCAACAACAACTTAGATTTTTCATTAGCTGGGTCTTTTATAAGTAGAGGTATGACTGTATACACGAAAAGGTAACAGCATCATTATATAAACTGGGGTACAATAACTTTTGTCTCTTACAGTACTCCAGATAAATAAACCTTATGTGTCTGAAATAAAGTTAGGACATATCAACTTAATTGGTTAAAACAATCAGAAATATTTGGGACTGCTAACAGTGAGGACAAAATGCAGAATTAACCATTTCCTCTGCTCTGTCCTCCATAGGAGAAAGACCTTTTTTTAAATAGGAGATTAACCACTCCCATCTCCCTCTATCAGATGAACCAAAAAATACCAGTTAGTCTGAGTCATGCTTTCCTTCAAAGTCAAGACATCTTGACCTGACTTCAACCCAGAATCAGTTTTTCTAAAGTGTTTCATGTACATGCATGTTTTAATCATGAAACGGCAGAAAACAGGATTTTTTGTTTTACCCATTGTTGATTGCTGGAGAATATGGAGTACTGTATCTACAGAACACAGCACATTCCTTGATTACACTAACTGTCCTTGCCACTTGCTGCTCTGTGTTCCCCCAAGTGCAATAACATTTCATTTATTTCAGGCATAATGAGCAAATATGTCAGTGGCAACAGACGGTGAAACATTCAAATGCACACAGGAGTTACTATTAGAAAAGCATATATGGTAAATTTCCATCATAACTGGCTCCAACTTCTTACCTATCCTTTTCTCCTCACTCTCCTAAATCTTCAAATGATCTCTCTCACTCTAAACTCTGTAACGTTATCTCCAAACTTGGGCTGGGCAATATGGAGAAAAAAAAATCTAGATATGTTTTTGCTATATCTCGATATACGATATATATCTTGAAATCTATGCAGTAAAAAATCTAAACAAAAAAACCCCAAATGTGTCAAATTCAGCAAGATTTTTTTTATTGAAGTGCAAACAGGTAGACAGTCGAATGCCTAGAGGTGGACAGGCACTAGTAAGAAAGTGCTTGTGCACCATTTTAACATCATCAAACCAAGGAAGGAACCAAAGGAATATTGCCTTATTTTAATTGCAATCATAAAATCCGAGGGTAGACAGTTGAAGTGCTTCTTTAACATTTAAGATAAGACACATTAAGTTGTTTTAAATATAGATTAATAGATCCTAAATTCATGAATTCTTTAGCACATTATTCTGCATCAGGTTTTGTTATGTTAAATTCACATTAACTTCATTTTCACTTTAATCACACACACACACACACAGGCTGAGAGATATATACCATGGTTGGATTTAACTTGACTGAGAATCTTCAAACATTTGAATGTTTTGTGCTTCATGAAATTAAAACTGAGCTGTGTGTGTGTGTGTGTGTGTGTGTGTGTGTGTGTGTGTGTGTGTGTGTGTGTGTGTGTGTGTGATAATGTCCGGGGGAAGTTTCAACCTGTGCACAGATCAACTACACATCGAGTTGTCAGATAGTCAACAAATGACGTGTATTTGTTACATACATTATTTGTGTCACCTGTACAAATGATATGTCTCCAGATTTAGTTTTTGATGTTCAGACCTAATAAATTAAGGGAGATTACCGGGAGAAATTACAAAACAGGAGCAGGGGAAGAAATGGGTGTGAACGGGAGAGTTGTCGGCTGTGTGTTAATAGTTGAAGAGGTTCGTAGTGTTCGATGATTCGGGTGTCACCAATTTCTTGCATTCTCTGCATTATACCTCTTTCTGCTCCTCATCCAACGGTTTAAATCCGAAATATCGTCATATAATGGAGCCATTCTTTTCTGCGGGACGAATTCTGTCACGCCCGCTTCTGTGTTGAATGAGTTAACACACACATGCCACTTACACGCGAGGGGAGGAGGAGGGGGAACAAACACAAAGGGGGTGGGGCGAACAGCACCACAGCGCAGTATAAATAACATTGAAGTGAATTATAAAACTGAAGTCACTGAACCCTAAATATTTCCCAGTTTAGTCCTGGTGGATTTAGAGGTCTATGTAAGGGGCATTTACTGTTTACATTAAATGTTAAATCTACATGTTTAAACTGTTAAATGTACAGGTTACTCTGTAAATGTGTTTACGGTTTGTGTTTTTTTCCCCATGATTATTCTGGGAACCACAGCTGTTTTTTTTTATGTAGAAACAATGGGATTTTTTTTGTTTACTGTGTAGATAAAAGATGAAGGTGTTTTAATCCATGTGTATATATGCTTAACCTACCATCACCACCAATCAACATCACATCAAATCCATTACTTCTGTTCATGCACTTACCTGTAGTACACATACATTCATAGTGTCTTTAATGCATAATAAGCCAATTTTCACACATTAGTTTTTCCATACTTGGTCCTCAGAGCATTACCGCCATCCTGGATATGGGCCATTATATTTTCTATTCATAATCTAATTGGCGACGCAGCCTTTGTTAACTATGCACGAAAGTTATGGAATAAAATCCCAAAAGACATCAGGGAAGCCAGTTCACTGAGTATATTTAACATCAAATTAAATACATTTTGATTTTCATCAGCCTTTGAAGGGAGATTAAAAAATGGGGTCACAATTCTGTGACCCCATTCTTTACATTCTTTCTATTTTGTGTGTAATCAAATCTTAATGTATTTCTTATTTATTTTATTTAAATTTTGTAATGTATGTATAATTAGTTTATCTTGTACTTTTGCAATTTAATAATTTTGTGCAATCAAATCTTAATGTATTTCTTATTTCACCCTTGTCTTAAAATTGTATTTTAATTTTTAATCAATGTGAGGCTACAGATTTTGTATGAAAGGTGCTATATAGATAAAGTTTATTATTATTATTAGTATTATTATTATTATTATTATTATTATTATTATTATTATTATTATGTGGAGGTCATGGAGGGGTTTACACACCACAGGCCATTTTTTGGTTTTGCATTTATGTTGATGATGTCACACATAAAAAGCCAGTTTAAGTCATGTATGCCTTTGCAGCAAAACCACAGAAATGTCACTTTTAAAGCATGGATAAAGATATCAAACAATCAATTGTTGTGAAACAGATGTTATGTGGCAACAATGATGGACAGACCAATTGATTTCTAGCCACTGTGACAGAAAAATGATAAAATGAAGGACAACAAGGACAACACAGGGAGCAGCATTAACAAATAGCCAGACTATCTGGAAAGTCAGGAGTGTCTGGAACATCAACCCCATAAATCAGAGTTTGTACCATTTGTGTGTGTGTGTGTGTGTGTGTGTGTGTGTGTGTGTGTGTGTGTGTGTGTGTGTGTGTTTTTTTAATCTGGGTACTGGACATAGTCATAGATGAGGCTTCAGGTCTGTTTCTATTCTATTTCTGCCAAACTGTCTTGCATTTGCATATTTGAATCTTTTTATTGAACAAACGTCACAACTGCCTCAAACTCACATCAGTTCCAGTGCCCCCCACCAGGGTATAAAGGCCTTTATTCACTAACTTTTACCTGAGTTAGTATTTAAAATTGTTTTTTTTATCTTATTTTCTACAGATGCTGTTCACTGCTGCCACTGCTTTCACAACTACCTCCACCATCATTTTTCATCATTTCTGGTCCCTACCAAGGTAATGATTGTTGACAAGTGAAGTGTCCATTGTTTCACTTTTGTCTGAGTACTTGGTGTACACTGCAAAAAATACTGTTGTTTTTATGGGGGGAAAAACTGGCAGCTGTGGTTGCCAAAATAATTCTGTAAAAAACACATCAAACCATACACATATTTATAGAGTAACATCGGATAGATCACTATTTTACACATGGATTTGTATGGAATCAGTGTCTTTACTCTGGTACACCCACAGTGACTTACCCCCGACAGTGTCCTGTGAGTCAATTTCTGGTGCAGTTTTGGTCAAAGCAAAAGTAGTCAACAAAATACATTCAGAGAATGCCTAAACCCACCCCTATTTTGTGACAATCTTAAGTTTCTATGACAACCGATTCTTGAATTAGAGCCAATAATGTGATTTTGACCTTTCTGTGAAATGCGACCTTGACCTTTTAACCTTTTGGAATATTGCTAATTTTGTTATATGTATATATGCATCAGTGCGTGTAATATTATGATAAAATATCCAGTATTGATTAAGTTATATCGTGATATGTCTATGCTTGACACACACAGTGTTAGAAGTTAATTTTGCGACATGTCACCTTTGACCTCCAGAGTTTTCAAGAACTATTGGTAGAAGGTGATAACACCAATTATGAGAATAGTACAAATCTTCATTTTTTTTCAATATTCAAATAGTGAGATAAAGTCAAAATTCCTAGTCACTAAGTACAACCAGAATTAATCCATATATAAGGTGCACTGTGGTTTTTGGAGGGCACCTTATAGTCCAGAAAATAGTTTTGTTTCCTAAATCTCATCTAATTTCCCATTTAAAATTGGTATGTACATTTTAGAAACATCCAAATATTGGTATGGACATGTCCATAGCGTCCATATGTAATTTTACACCCATGCCTCTGTTGCATATCATGTTGCTTTAGTCCAGTGCATACATAAATATGTCTCTTTCTGATCTCAAAGGGAACAAAGGATTCAAGAATAAAGTCCTGCCTTTTCCTTCAGTCTACACATAAGCTGTTTACCACAACCACTCCATTCAGAAGTAACCCCTAGTAATCAGGCTCTGGCTGTGTCTTATCTTGTTGAACGTAAAACAAAGGCCTCCAGGGTTAGGTTTTGGTTCATTATGATTGATTGGTTTTCAGAAGAAAGCACAATACTGTATAAGCATTAGGTCTGTTATGTAACATTGCCTCAGTGGATCTGTAAGTGCAGTGCAGATTACTATATGTTCTCTCTGTACTCTCACATTCTATTCAAATTCACTCTCAGAAATGGTCTCTGTGGTTCTTGTTTGTCCTAAAAGGCAGTTAATTCAGACCAGTTTGGCATTTTGTTGTATTCAAACGTTCATGCTTTGTAACTGAAAATACAAAAGATGACATTTATGACAACACAAATGTCTGTTCTGGTTCACAAAAAACTGGAACAAGATCTGAGAATATGCTGCTTTTCTGTTGTGTATCTCTGACGATTACATTTTTTTTTCCCGTCAGGTTTTGCTCCGACAAAAGTAATAATTTGAAATGGGTACAATCAGTATTCTTTTTTTTATTAACAGTGGTTTGTGATTCTACCTTTATGCTAAATAGGTTCCTGGTGGTGATTAACCAACAGATACACCACCTGTCTCTGCAGTTTCCTTCACTTTGAGGAATTTCAAAGCATCTCTGAGCTAATGTGTGTACTTCTAGTGTTGTTTTCTTTTGTATGACAGAATGTTTAGCAGTAAAGTCTGATAACCTCTGAACTCTACCTAATCAACACCAAACAGAATATAAAGTAGGTGACTGGATGGTAAACAGAATGGATCATTTAGCTGCTAAAGATGCAAATATTTCCCTCAGGACCCACAAAGTTTATTTCTCAAACAAAGTTCTTATACTTTGTACTAAGATATCGGGTAAAACATTGACGATATTTCTTAATTAAGCCTTCGCCACAGACCATGTCCGGCACAAGGCCTATTGAGTCTACTGTGATGGCAATGACATTAGCTATTTGAGCTCTAATTTAACCACCTGAACATGCACGAAAACTCACCAAATTTTGCGGACACTTCAGAAGTGTGGAATATCAGTGTCAGTATGTATAGTTTCGTAAAAGACAGTAAAGAAATGTGTCTACAGCGCCCCATAGAAAAGTCTACATATATTGTATCAGGCCAGATCACACCCTAGTGAAGTTAGAGCTATGAAAATCATTACACATGTTCATCATGAGGTCAAAAAAACCTTATGATGGCCACGGCCATAAAACAACAGGAAGTCCGCCATCTTGGATTGAAATTTAAAAAATTCTGAGCAATGGTTTTTGCTGTCAAACTCCTCCTTGGCACATTAGGTCCAATGAGCTCAAGATCGATGAACACTATCTAGACAAGTGGGACATCGAAAGTTATCAACATTTTTTGGAAAAGATGCATCGTTTTTGTGCTACTACGTCACAAATTTTTGGGAAAAATTACGACAACATAAATTGCTTCAGCTCAGTCATATGAACACTGATTTGGCTGAAATTTGACTCAGTTGTCAGTCTCACAGTTCTCCACCTGATCAACCCACAAAATTTCAAATAAGTCACTCCATAGTGCCCCCTACGTATTTATATAAAAGTGTGTGTTTCTGGCAGAATATCGCAGCCCGCCCACGGTATGACGTGGAAAGTTGCTGGCTTGTCAAATTATAATGAAGAGATTCCTAAATCTTTTAGATGGCCTAGTAAGATGCTAAAATCTATTAGACTTCATGAGTAAAAAATAGGCTACAGTTAAAATTAAATATCTTAAGTTGTGTCAGTTGGGCAAATTAAACTGATAAAAAGAAAAGTGGAAAACACTTTACTTGACGGGTGAGTTCATAACACATTCATAGCAGCTGTCATGAACTGCACATAAAGCATTCATGACTGTTTCATGAGACATGACTGAACATTCATACCAAACCTTTTATGAATGTGGAAGACAGAATGACAACTTTTCAAAATACATTTCCAACAATCGTAAAGCAGTACTGCCATTTTTCATCCCAAACCTCTTACAATCACATCACATCTGAGTCAATGGGCTAGCCCAGTGACAATTTCTTTAATAATGTTCAATAACCTGCTGATGATTTATCTTTTGCTAATGGGAATGTTGGTTTATGTCCTGGCTCTGGCTGTCCCCATGTCTAATTGTCCTTGGGCAAGACCATGAACTCCCACTAGGACTGATAGAACCTTAAAACCTACTGGTGTCTGAGTGTGTGTGTGTGAATGGGTGAATGTGAGGCTAATGTAAAGCGCTTTGAGCACCATGAAGGTGAAAAAGAACTATAAAAGTGCAGACCATTACCGGCATGACACATGCCGGACACAAACAACAACAATAGCACTGCAATGCATTCACCTCTGCTACGCTGTTGTTCGCCACTGTCGCTGTCTTGTGACGAGAATGAATGCTACAGTCGGAAGGCTGCTGTTTATTCCAGTCATGTGGTCATGGTTTACTCGCCTAGACTCATCCAGATGGGTGTGGAAACAGCACCGTCACCAGATCCTCCCACTCTGGGACCCATTTTTTAAATATATCATTTTGGGATACCCATGACCCTGGTCCCATTTTGACAAAAGGCCAATCCATTAAGAAAGTATGTCGGATTGACACAAATTCGTTTCCATGGGGATTGGGCCTAAGGGACTGCAGTGTTAGCTAGTTCACAGCTAAGGCAGATACATACATCGCATACAAATACACCACACACAAAGGCCTCGGTTGGTGTGTGAGTTCAAAAACCATCTGGGACTTTGTTGCTGTGAGGTCCCCCATGTATCTGCCTTATACTGTAAATCCTGGTTGCATAAAGTGTCAGTTTAAAATGAGATATTACATTAACTTAGTGTATTGGGAATCCTCTCCTTGAATTATTTCACTCAATGGGTAAGTGCGTCACTCACCTCCCCCTCATCACCTCCCCCAATTGGAGTTCAGGGTTCTGTCATGCAAATGACTTTTTTCCAAATCAAATTTGAATGGATTGGAGGGATGACAACCGTTCCCTGTGAATGGATTTGCAAGCGACTTAGTTCCTTCTTGGCATACAGCCCTGTTTCAAGAGGCATCCAGAGACAGCCCATGCAGCTGCCGGTGCACATCTATGCTATCAGAGCTGAAATATTCTGCATTCCTACTGTGTATTTCATACATAACATGATTAGATACATTCAGAGGAGATATGTCTGACTTTTCTAATCTAGTTTCTTCCACATCTTAAATTGAGTGCAAGCCAAGTACACATTGGATGATACATTGTTCTAATATTTTATTTTCAAAAGAGTATGGGATTATCTTACATCTGAGTAATGGGAAATGTTTGTTCCAGTGGAGTGATGGGATGGCTGTAATTCATTCCAGCCTTGATGGCAAATGTTTGTTGTGAAAGAAGAGCAGCGGTTACAGTAATATAACGATTCAACATCTTAAACTATTTATGGAAAGCTTCTGAAGTCAAAGCTTTGGAAACCATAGATTGGTCTGGTTGCTACTTAGATCTACTTCTGTACTTTTTGGTTTCTGATGGTTTCACTTGTTACACTTGGTTCATGAAATGGGCATGATAATGCACACAAGACAACAAATAAATAAACTAAGGATATCCTGATCTGATCATGTGATCTGAAATTGGTAACCTGACTGTCACCAGATGGTATCTCGCAATACCATCTGGGACCCTTCCGCAATTGATCTGTTTTCAAGAGGGTCCTGATCTAAAATCCTTGCATGTGATTAGATGAAGAATCTGTCCGTCATCTTGACTGATACGCTGCTTCAGCCACTCACATTGAACTCAAGCCGTGACGCCTTACGTCACACCAGCCATAATGCCGCCCAGTCATGGGGTAGTCCCACCCAGTGACACTGATTAGCTCCATTTTGAAGAAAACCTGAACCTTACAGTACTGAGATGGTTGCGTGAGCATAGCGAAACGGAGCCAGATGACGTGAGTCAGGTTATGAAATTGGGGCCAGTCTCTCTAATATTAAGGCAGCAAAAAACTAATGTAAATGAAAACTTGGACAGTTTAGACCACGTAAAAACATATTCTTTGATGAATGCTTTCATGAACACTTTAGTGTTACAATTTCTTGCAACAAAATGAAGGGACAGATTTAATGGTTGCAGTTAAATATATGACAAGCTACATGAACTTTATTACAAAATGAAGGTGGGTTTAGAGACTAACTTAATACTGAGCAATTTGTTGTGTCATATAATAATTCCTCTGAAATGATAATTTATGAAGCTATATGTTATTGAATCATCAAATGATATATTAATTAGAAAACAATCAAGAGGATCAAAACAACTGCTGAT